>VZTD01003256.1:736998-875622 GCA_013397725.1 Rhagologus leucostigma | reverse complement strand
CTTCGCGGGGGGCGGGCAGGGACGGGCGCTCTCTCCCCCGCCCCGGCCACGGCCGCCGGGGCGCGGAGCGGCGCTGACCCGCCCGCGGAGCTGTCCGCTCCCGCCGCCCCGACGGCGTCCCCTCCCCGCGCCCCAGCCCGCAAGTTTCGCCGTGCGACGCAGCGTGGGGCGAGAGCGGCCCCGGGGCTGGGGGACGGAGAGGGTCGGCAGCCCGAAGAGGATGCCGCGGCGCCCCGGCCCGGGCGGCTGTCAGCGCTCCCTGCCTGAGGGAGAGCGGCTCCCCCCGCCCTGATGTCGCTTCGAGACGGGGTCCCTCCCCGNGAGACGGTGTCACTCCCCGCTGGTGCCGGGCAGGGGCTTCCGCCGTCTGCTCAAAGTAGAGGCCGAGGGGAAGAACGAGGCTGATGGTGCCCCCCGGTCGGTGCCCGCGGGGCGGCGGTGGGGCCGGACACTGCCGAGCGCTGCCGGCGCGGTGGGAAGATGCGGGGACCGGCATCGCCGCCTCTTTCTATTTTTCTTAACCTGTGTAAAAGCGGCGTGTGCTGGCCCTCTCCCGTGACTTTTCTTGGGATTCCTATCCTCTGATTAAGTATTCCTCAGCGTACAATTGAAACAACAGAACGGTGCCGCTTCTTCTCTTTGTTTAGTGGAGTTGGCATATTTATTTTAGAGAAAAGAGTTGAGATAAATCACCGCCAAACAACAATAATCCTCCCTTTGGCTCATTAGCAGGATGATAAAATAATGCTTTTCCCTTAACGGTAGTTCCTGGTCCCAAGAGTGTTTTAAAAGATTTTTCTCTTTTCTAGTGACTCAGTGTCATCATTTTGCCACATGATCTCTCTTAAAATGAGTGCTGTTCCTTGTGTGTGTGTGTGTCTGTAAAGAAGAAAAGTGGGATGCATTGGGGGGGATGGGGGGTGGTGGGGTGTGTTTGTTTGTATTCGTAATCCTTTGCGATCTTTCTAGTTTTCTCTTACAGCACTTTGAAATCGCTTCTGTTTCAGAGGTAATACTCTACAAGTAATTGTACATACTGAATTTATTCGAAGATCCCCTTTCATCTGCAAGGCTTTGTGCCGGGTTCTTAGCCTGTGTAAACTGGTGTGTCTCCATTGTTTCCAGTGTGAGCCTGGACCTTATTCAGATGTGCTTTAGGGTGATGGGCTTAGTGTGGTATAAGTAACTCAACAGCACAACCTTGCCAAAAAACAGAGGAGGCATATGATTTGTACTTTTAGTGTAAGGAAAGTGTTCTTTATACATTGCTGTTATTTTTTATTCCTTGTTTTGTATCAGTTTTGTGCTAACGACTGCAGCAGAATTGCTCCTGATTTACATCATGCATGTGGGAGGGGAAACCAACCCTATTTCTTCAAATATATCTCTTTGCCAGTTATGAGGATTATAATAACTGTATTTACTATTCTGTAGAATTACTGGGAGGCTATAAAAATTGAAGTAAAGTGTGAATGGCCACCATAATCTGCAGAGAAATGCATAAAAAGTCTTTCAGGAAGAGTCATGTTTTATAAAAGACCTATCAGATGATATAACAACTTTCAAAAATTACTTCAATGCATAGTTTTTTCTGCTGTACTTACCTGTTTTATAGTGATATTCCACTGTCATATAGACATCTTTCAGGTGCTGATAAATGTCTGTGTGGCAAAATGCTGTCATTTTAATTTATTTTCATTTAAAAATAGAAGTCTTTCTTTATATTCAAGAAGTAATCTAGTAGATACTATGTCCGGGTTCTGCCCAAGACAGGGTTATTTTTTTTGCAGTAGCCTGGAGGGGACATGGCTAGGACAGGGGGGCTATTCTATACTACCTCACATCATTGCCAGGGGTGGAGGAAAAGGACTCTGTTTCAGGGAAGATGGGTTTCTTCCGTTTGGGGTAGTGTGGCACCAGTCCCAAGCTGGAGAGAGTGGTGGGGTGGCCCCGGTTCCAAGCCAGAGGCTTGGAATGCGTGGCTGCATGGCTGCAGTCTGGTAGGGCTGGGGTGAGCATTTTGCATGTGAATCATTCTCTCTTTAGCACGCTTTTATTATTAATATTGTTGCTGTTACTGTTCCTCTTCTTATCTCATTGCTGTTTCCAGTAAATTGTTCTTATCTCAGCCCACGATCTTTGCCTTTTGTGCCTCTAATTCTCCTCTCCAGGCACCTGTAGGGGGAAGAGAGAGGGGGAGAGGGAGCGAGCAAGTTGCAGCATGGTTTGGAGAGTGGGAGAACCAAACTGGGGAGTATCATCCCTAAACCATGATACATGAACTTAAAGCTCAGATGCTTTCCATGATCTCAGTGGTGGTAGTGTTCGGTTTATATGTGTAGAAGTTATCACCACAGGCAGTTTTAGACCTTTTTCGAGTATCTTAGAGGTCATGAATATAAAACATATGCAGCAAAACTGCGTCCCGGGACATTACTGTAATTAAGTGAGATTTGTTTTACTTTGGGTCCACTTATGGAGAGGTAAAAGAGATATTAGTGTTTGAGGACAATATTTAGATTAAATCTTGCAAAATCCAATCACTTGTGCTAACTTGTAGAATTTCAGAAGTACTGATGATTTATATAACTTGAGGAAAAACTTTAAAAAGGAAACAGATGGGCACATATTTTTAAAAAAGTTGTTTATGTTAGTCGTGTTCTGGTCATGTCAGAGAAGGTCCTGGGAACAGCTCAGGCTCAGCCATCGGATTAACCTTTAGATATTACCTGAGAAAGAAATACCTTATTCAATACAGCTGGCACACAGCATGTACTATGTAGATTCTCTTCTGTATAAGATGGGAAGTAAAAAAGCCAAATCCTTGGAGACATGTTCATAAACAAGATTTGCTTCTTGTTCTAAAGAAGAGTGCATTGCTCAGTGTCCTCAAAGCACAGTTTCTTGATTCTTTAAAACTTTTGTCTTCTCTAACTTTTGCCTTCTTTATCCCAGCAACATGTAAACAAACAGCCTAGGCAACAGTGAAGAGAAAAACAGTTATTGCATTACTGTGAGTAAAATATCCTTTCTCTAATGTTAACCCATTAAGTGCATTAACTGCAAGAAGATTTGTTTGTAATTTTCAGTGCTGTTTGTCAGGGGTTTTTGACATAAAATGGCAATAATACCGGTTTTCAGTTATGTTTTAATCCATAAAAGTGGAGGTTTTTGACTGACACCTTTTAGTTTTTTGTAATAAACACATTTAAATGTTGAATTTAGTAATCCTAAGGACAGTCTGTAGTTAGTCTTCTATCATTTAATAATAACTTCATTTGTAAGTGGGAATCCATATCATTATGTGTAATACAGAATTCTGGAAAAAATCATTGAGATGGAAGTGTAGGTGGCACAAGTTCAGGAAAAGCTGTTAGTCACTTTCAGGGTTTCATTGAATCCCTTCAGGATTCTGCTTCTGAAAACCAAGGAAATTTTGTGTAAGGAGAACTGCATCTTGCCCCACCACCCCTCCTTGATCTTTCACTGTTTTGCTCTTCCTGACTGAAGCATTGTCATATGCCGTTGCCAAAGGTGTCTGAGCAAAGAACACTGAAGTGATGTGTATCTTTTTGTGCATAAATATGTCATTAAGGTTATTAGGAGCTATGTATACATTGGGAAATATATCATAAGGACATATGGATCCTTTGGATTACAGCCGTAATTCTTACTGGTGCCACTAGAAGTCTGAGACATTTGCTATGTCTGTCCTAGAAAATTAAACCAGCTGGCAGAGATTGTGCCTGTGCTATTGCAGACACCATGCCATAAAACACTGAAAGATGAAAATGTTTGGAAAATAAAACAAATGCAAAAAATAATAAATTCTAGGAGGGGTAAATTGACAACGAGTTGCAGCAAGATTTAGCTGTGTGAATCCAATTGGTGTTAATAAATGTCACACAGTGAAAACCTTCATGCTGCTTTGAAAGTGTGTTTCTGAGAAACTACCTTTGCAGAATAATGTTGTTTCAACATTTACAATAAGTGGAAGTTTTTGAGACCTGGAAGTATACAGATAAACAAACACAAAGAACTCTAAATACAGAGATGGTGAATGGGATTTTCAAAGTGATGAAGGGACTGTTGATGGAAAGTGTGTGACTAAGTCCCTTCGCGGTTTTGACAGTCTCATTTCATGTGTTTATCCTCAGGCTCCTCTGCACTGTGTTCATTCTGTAGGTTCTGATCTAGAAGTGTATGGTTTTTCCAGTAATAGCTAGTGTAAAATAGGCTGTTCTCTATTTAACCTGTTACTTTCCAAATAATTAAAGTGTCAGCAGGCCACACTGGGAAATGATTCCAGGGGAAACCCAACTTCTATGTACTAATGTTTTGACTAGTGATTGTTTGGGAAGCTTAGTTGGTCATTTTAATAGCCTAATCCCTTTCAATATTCAGAAGATTTATATTTATGATTGCCATTAACATTAATTATACTGATGTATGTAAATCCTTACATTTGGAGATGAGACTGTATCCATTAGAATGAATGATAATGTTTCATCATTTCTTACTAGACATCATGGAATTTCAGCAGCTGTGTGGGGAAGTGATGTTTGTATGTATCATGCATAGATTTTAATCTCATTTTTACATACTTTATAGAGCTGGACACTCTAACTTTATGACTGACTCTTGATGCTTGTGCGTTAGAACTGACAGATACCAGTTATTCAGTTAACAGCTCAGGGATTCAAGGAAATTGATAAATTTGAGAAAGTAAAATCTTTGAACCAGTAAATTGCTGCACTTTTTATGTTGATAAAAGAATCACCAGCCCATTGATCTGGAGATGAAGCATCTGTCCACTGATGAAAGAGGAGGAAGTTGAGGGAGTGCCTATTGTACTAGCAAGGCTGGAGAAAGCTTGGGATTTCAGCCACAAGCGATGCCCTGGCTGCAGGATGTTGCACTTTCTGTTATAGCAGCTGAGGTGGAAGTGGTGTTTTCCTCTCATAACTCAAATGACATTCCCAAAACATGTAACCATTGCTGGTGGCTGTACCTAAGAGGCTGATATGCTTGTGATGTGGGTGTATAGTTGCATTTAACCTTAACATTGGAAATAGTACACTGCGTCCAGTAGAACTACTTGAGTAAAGTATTCACAGTCCAGAAAAACATATGATACGATATACGTTTTAGGATCTCTCTCATCAGGGACAAGAGAGTAAAAACTAACACTGTTTTCCACTTTGTGTTTTTGTTTTATTTTTCAAAATTGTTGGGAGTTATCTGTTAGTAAAACACACATTCTGAACTCATCAACACTGTAGGATTTAACCTCTCCATGCATCAGAAATTCAGTTTCAGAAGTGAAATCCCCTCCTGCTGAAACTGTATGTAACACTTTTTTCTGTTCAGTGTTCACAAGTTAGAAATTCAAAACTTGAGGATCCATGAACTTTCAGAGCCCTCTGAAATTTCTGAACTGGATGAATTTCTGAAAGGAATCATGTAGCTCTTGCTTAGTTTTAGGCTTCATCCACCACAGCACGCTATTTTTCTGCAATTCCTGGCTGCTCTATGACTGACGGTTAATTGTCATATTAACATTTGATGAATATATTTATAGTGATGAAGAGAAAGAGTTAAGATTTCAGTGATAATAATGACAATTAATACACTGAAAATTGTGAATAATAGAGCTGTTCTTCCTATATATAAGATCAGTAAGCTTTGTAAATAGTTATTTTAAGAACATTCAGATATGCTGCTGCTCTGCTTCTATTTCAAGATATGCTACATTCTACCTAGACCCCATTCTTGGGACTAAGAAACAAACACTGTGGTTTGGAAAGTCATTGGAATTCAGGGTAGTATTGTTGCATCTAAATAGAATTTGGGTAGGACTTGCAGAACTTGAACACTTTGTAGGTTTATTTTTGAAGCTCGTATGGGATCAATTGCACTTGCAGTTGTTTAGGTGTTTAAATCTTGCTAATTTTGTGAGGTTTGGAACTGAAATAAAAACTTGTAATACTAGGTAATCTTAGCTCGTGTTTTTCTGTATCTTACTTGCATCTTATAGGTACAAAGAGGCCCTTTTAGTTTTAGGGCCAATCTGGTAAAGTGACAAATAAGTAATAAAATCACAATTCCTTAATTTTTCAGGTAAGAGTGTTGCATTTTGCCCCCCCTATGATATACAAATTAATTTTCACATAAATAAATGAATTTAATTGGTTAGATGACCAAAGAGAGAGTCAAACCAGTCTCACCAATCATTGGCCCTGATATTGTACAAGAAAAGTGAGTGGAGGTTTTCTCCTTCACTTGATTAGAACTGGAGTAAATTAATGCATTCTATACTTGCTAAGATGAGCACTTCTTGGATGTGCTTGGTGAAGTGGAGAGGCAAAGGACTCAGGATGCAACACAGAGGAAATTCTGATTGAATACTAGAAAAAAAATCATGGTGAGATTATTGGATCATGTTTTTGAAAAAAGTTTTGGAAACTCTACCCTTGAATAAATGCAAATCGAGCTAAACATAGCTCTCAAAAACTTGATCTAACTGAAGTTTACCTGATGTCAAATTTGGCCGTGCTATGAATAAAGGTTTTACCAGACGACTTCTAAAGACTCCTTGCAATTTAGGTTATCCTGTGATTATATGATCTTACCAGAGCATAAGGAATAAGGGTCTTCAATTCTTTATTAGGAGGGTATTTAAAATACACAGTAATTTGAGTTATTTCGAAATAATTTGTTTCTTAATTTGTTGTGTTTATAATGCAGTGGAAATAGGCTTGATATGGCAATAACAATTCTAGTACTCAGTTGTATCTCTTGGTGTCAAACTTTGGTGTTTAAGTAAATGAGAAGTACCTGTGATGGCCTCGAGATTTATTATTTCATAAGTAACAATGCTGTGATACAGTGTAGTATATCAGATCTTTCAAACTCATTAATATTGAAGCAAAATATATTTCATTCAGCCAGTCTTGTAATTAATTGCTAAGCAGTCATTTTGGGGCAAAAAGCCTGTTATTTCTGTCTGTAAAGGGAAATGAACTGCACATTTTTGGTTCTAGATGGCTAATATAAAGGAGCAGTAATAAGTGACTGTGTGGTTCAGGAAACTGATAATATGATACAGAGTTTTTTTACCTCTAGATCACATTTTGAAATTCACTGCAGGTTAGATGAGGGCAAATGTCATTATGAAATGTTTATATTAAATTATACTGATCTTGCTATAGCGTCAGTATAAAAATGTCATCTTAATATAGAGATTGGTCCTAATTTCCACCTTTTATGTTATACAAGAAGGGTGAAGGTTGGTACTGTGAAGACCAAAGTGATGTTTTTGCCAAAGTTTCCTTCAGGTCAGATTATCAGAGGTGCAAGCAGGATAGTATGATAAAGTTTGCACCACTGCCTTAGCTCATACTGAACACGGTATCTTTGTAAGCTTTATAACTGACATTAAATAAAAATGAAAAATAATGTTAATTGCATTGTTTCTGTGTAAGTTTAATCTTTTTCATTGGTCAGAAAGAAGAACATTTGTTACTGCTTTTTATTTAGTACAGTTTGTCTTGAAAATAAAATTCAGGCAGTAGCAAAGAGAAAGTGTCTCACTTTGAATCTTGAAGCAGCTCCGTTTTGTCCAAGATGAAACAGTTTTCTCCATCTCTCATGAGCAGTTAATGCATACCTTCCTAAAGGGTATGCCAGCAGGTTTTGGATCAGACACTCCTACGCTGAGTGAGACTTGCAATTCCTTGACACAGCAGTGCCAGAAGCGCTGTGACAGATTTTAATGTGTCATGGGCTTTTTTTTCCTTCCATGTGTGACCAGTGAAATCTTTGTAGTCTTGTTATGGATCTGTGCCTTTGGCAGGTCTGTAAAGGACAGTGGTAAGCCGGATTATCACTGTACTCTGATCTCAGGAACATACAGAGTGCTTAAGACCCTGGTAATGAAATGGTAGTAAAAGATTTTATTTTAGACCTTTTACTTTTTACTATACTTCCTTATCATCTTGTCTTTCTTCAAACACAGCCCTATCTTGCATGTAATCTCAACTCAGATGGATTTTTTAATGCTGTGGTGATTTGGGACTTGTTCTTACAAGTTGCTGAATGCCCTACAGCTCTCATTAAAGTTGCTGAAAGTCATTCTTTTACATATAGGCTCTTTATAATGGTAGGTTCAAGCAAAGGCAGCAGTGAACCCCTTCCACCTGGTGAATGCCGGTAGTACAGTAAAAGAAAAGGAAAAAGGAAAATTTTCTAATTAATACAACAGCTGGTTTTGGCCAGACAAATATCCCTTACAGAAATGAATGTCACAAAGAAATAAAATTGAAAATTTTATGAGATGCAGAAGGAAGATAATTGTAAACCAATTATTTATGTTGACAGTTAATCTTGAATAATCACACTTGGTTCTTCCATGGTCTCTCCAAAGTGGGTTGATAGAAAGGTGGGGGGTTTTGGGATTTTTTGGTTTAATTTCATCAGTACAGAAGTTTTGGCTGAGAGTAGGTATAAATGTATATAAAGGGTATACGCTTGACAATGAGCCGAATGGAATTCCCTGAGGAGGGTTTTGACATACACCAAAGAAACTACAGATATAGCAAAGTAGTATAATACTTAGGAGATGAAGCATGAGCAGAAAAATCCTGAAATGCTTTCATAGTTAAGGAGATTATGTGGGAGCATGGGATGAAAAGTATGGAAAGGTGCATTTAGATGAGTGTAAAAAAAGTGGGATGTGGAAGCCCTCTTCATCAGAGAGATGAAAGTTGCGTCTGTGTGTGGGAGGGATTCCTGCCTAAGGTTTCACTGAAAATAAGATCTTAAGAAAAAGATTTTTATTTATCTTTTCTAATGTACTGCTGCTGCTGCTAAGCCAGTTTCTCACTATTCTGTTGTAAAGTTACTGTGTCAGTGCCAGACCCTTTGAATAAAAAATGCCAGAGGAGCAAAATCATATGATGATGATGATATTTTCTAGGGAGATCGAAATGACTGGCATGTTTCTCATCCAGCTCTAGTTTTTGCATTTGGTTGAGCCTTGAAGAGCCTTGAATACTGTGTTGTCCTGGAAATTCATGTCCTGCAGCTTCACTGCCCTGTCGGCAATTCCTGGAATCTCCTGTGAGCAAAGGTGCTCCTGGAGCTTAGGAGCGTGCAAATGAAGCTCAGCACAAGCCACAGTGGAAATGAGTAGACATGTAAATCCATATCAGCTGATATTGTGCATACCTAGAAAACAAAACAAAACAAAAAACAACAACAACGAAAAACCAACCTCCCAGTTAAGTGCAGCTTCTTAGATGGACTGAAAAGAGCTCGTGTCTAAATGCATCTTGGAAAGAAAATTCTGTTAAAATGGAGTGCATGGAGAAACATTCTTCTGGAAGTTTAGTCTCCACAATCAATGAATAAAAAGCTGAGGAATTCTAAAGATGGAAACTGTAGTGCATTATAATACAGGAATAACATCACAAGAATATATAGTTTTGCCTCTGCTGGCGAGCTGTTTATTTTTCTTTCTAAAAGCTTGCTGTATCTTTCTATTTCAGAGTAAGCAGGGTGTTTAGTTTCTCTAATATGTATTTGTTTCATGAATTAAGTAGACATCACTAGGGTAAATGTGTTTATATTTTAACTGAAACAGAAGCTTTGCTGGTCCTACTGATTGAATAATTTGCATCATAGAAACCTGAAAAGCCTCTCTGTCGTCTAATACAGGTGGAGCTACTCAGAATACTGAAGATAGATGGTCTTCTTATGAACATCCCCTGAGCTACTGAAGATGCTTTAATCAGACTATAGTCAGTGAGCTGTACATTTGTAAAATACCTGTTTTAGTGTACCTACTAACATGGGCATTCAGGAAGCCTGAAAAATGCCCAGGTTTGGAAGGCATTTACCTCAATTACCTCTGTTTCCCGTTCTTGTGTTGGTTAGAGTCACAGATTTGTTCTCAGCCTCATCCTTCAGATAAGCCATTTCTGTTCACTTCAACAGGAAACTCTTGGCTCCAATGCATAGCTGTGAAATGATACACTATTTCCATTTTCATGTGCATATTTATTTTTTTTCTCTGGAGCTGGATGATTTGCTCCCAACTCTCCTCCCAGTTCTTTCAGAACAACTTCCGAATTCTGATCTTCATCTGTTTATTGTAGTAAGATTCTTGTTCCCAAACCAGTCGAGACTGCTAAAATTCATTTGTGGCTGTAAATAGGCCCTGTATGTTGTTCTTATCCAGGTGGTTTGCAACTATACAGCATGCGTTTTCTTTAGTTGTATAGTTGCCACAGTTATTTTTAGTTCTTCACATGATTTAGGTTGCACATTATTGTGAAGAGGTCTGATTAGTTCAGAAAAGAAGGAAATATGAACAAGTGATAAGAGATAGATGAACTAGTAGTGTCATTTACTGTAATGCAGTTATTAGAGCACTTGCAATGGGAGTTTTAGGATGGACTGAAAAAATGCTTCCAAGCCTGGATTTACAGTGAAAAATTAGACATATGAATGGCAGTAGCGTATATCTAAACTTCATTCAAATGTCAGAAACTAGTTTAAGTACATTGAAATATATTAGGTGCCATGAATGGCTTTAAGTTGCATATTACTAATGTATAATTTAGTCCTAGTGGTTTGATGAAAGCCAAAGCTGACTGAGTTGTGCCAGAAGTAACCACAAAGCGCCAAAGTTTATATAAACTGGATTAAATTAAGAAGCCCATCATTTCTATGCTATATTTTTTTTCATGAGTTAGACATCATGAAGATAAGTGTGTTTACATTTTAATTGTAACCAGTTACATTTATTAGTCTGTACGACTGTAATCAGTTGAATGCCCTGATGACTCTTTCAAAGTGTAGCCTGTGCAGCTGAGATGTGCTGTGCTGCCTTGCTCAGCGGTAATGCAGGGTGTGAAGCAGCCTGACCAGGATGATTCTGACACCTATCACACAGGTACATGAACCTTATTGCTTGTTCTGTTGTGGGACAGGTACTAAACCTGTATCCACCCTGATCTGCTGAAATTTTCTATACACCCTGCATTTTTAAAAGAAGTGTGATGCTTGATGGTTGGAGAGCAATACTGCCTGTAACCTCTTCCGGTCACATTTAACAAGCCTGGATCATCTAGGGGTGGGGGAGAAAGTGATGTCAAATAATTTCATTGCAATTTTTGTATCCATTAAAGGTTCCAGGTTTCAGTGTTTAAGTCAGTATGTGGTACTTGCACTGAAACCTGAGGGACTGTTTCTGCAGTGCCTTGTGGCCAAAAGAGTGTCCAGGTTAACCTGAGATCTCACCGAGAAACTGAGATTCTGGTATGTTCACTGTAGATTTATTAATTTAATTATTTATTATTTAGCTTTATTATGTGTTTGGTTCTCTTGGCCTGTCTGACCAGTGAAATTCTTGGCCACATGCATTTCTTAGTTTTCTCTGAGATTTCTAGGCTGGACTGTACTTGGTCCACGTGCCAGTCATGCTGGAGAGCTTCAGTACTGCTGGGGTTTCACGGTGTGTATTCATCTGTTGAGAAGCTGAAGTAAATAATGCCCCCAGTTCAGGGCTGGGTTTGCCCTTTTAACGATTGTTTGAAGCACACTGCAGCTGAGGTTGGCTCTGGATTAGGATGTGTGTCTGAGATACAACCTGCCCCAAGCACTTACAAACCAAAACACGTAACGGAGTCAGAAAAAGACATGTGCAAATGTTTTGCTTTACGCTCTACAGAAAGTCTCTGGAATCGTAGTTCAGGCTGGTCTTATGCTTGGTGATTCTTCATGTTTCTGCACACAGTTATGATAATTCCCTTTTTTTATATTGGCCACATGGGACTATTAACATGTAACATGTAACTATTAACTATTAGCATATTAACACTTCGATGGGCAAGTTCACTGCATTTGGGTGAGCTCATAATTTGGAAAACACATTTCTTTTTAATTGTGTACTGTTTGCAAAATGATTTAGAGGTTCTAAAATATATCGCAAAGACAAAAATCTCTTTCTGTTTCAGGAGGAACGTAGTAAGTATGGGTTCTCTTCCAGAAAGGTTATTTTCAGGAGGTGACAGATTTGAGTTGATCCCTACACAATTATCTCTCCTGCAGAATGAGACTAGAAAATACCTACATCTACACTGACTGCATGCTTCTTTGGGGATTCCCCATTGTATTGTCACCTCTGGCCAGAGGCACTTGGGGAAGACAAGAGTCAGTCTCTTAAGGACATTCTGGAGATCAGGAAAATAAGCAAGTATCCCCAAAATACTGGAACTGACCATCTGTATACAGGGAAGTTTTAACTCAGGGAGGAGTTTTGTTTCTGCTGATAAAAGCACTGTTCAATTTGTACTAAAAGGACCATGAGTTCATAGTTTTCTTATTATGGTACTTTGTCAACTCATTTGCTCAATCCAATTTTTGTTGACTGGAATTGGCTAAAAAATTACAGTATATTCACTGCAATAGGAAGAAGAAATCCAAATCTCCTGGGTGGCAAACTTTAATTGTAGTACTTTCTCTGAATGTCGAATGCACATCGAATCCCAACTATGTAGGCAGAAAAGTAATTTCCAAGGCAGCCCATTCACATTCAATTCTCTTCCCCTAAAAGTGAAGCAATAAATTATGCTGGTGTTTAAGGGGTAATCTCTGTGACTTTAAAGAACATAAACTATCACAGGCGCACCAGTCTGACTGTGCTAAATGCTGAGCACCTCCTCTATCCGAGTGAGTAACCTCATCTCCCACAGAGAACAGCAGGAGCTACAGATACAGGCATCCTCACTCAGTGGCGTCACTACTCAGAGGGATCGAGCCGTAACTGAGGCAGCTGTGCTACTGACTGGGCTTGGTAAGTGCAAGCACTATTAGAGGGTGCCATTAGATGAAGTCACTGAACCATTAGGAAGCCTGCAAAAATGAGTACCCTCTTCTAATCTGAAAAGTGTTGTGGTTGAGAATATACCCACTGGACATCCTCAAGGGAAGATTTCTTTCACACATACTCACTCTATCAGTGTTACCAGCCAGCATTTCACCAGCATGAGACTTAGCCTTGTAACATTTCACGGATCCCTACCTCATGCTGAGTAGTGCTGGTCATGTATTATTAATATGCTCACATTTTTTGGTAGACTAAAAGTATACTATTTTCTTATTAAATCTTCCAGTACTTAAGGATGCTTTTAAGGTCTGTTCTGCTCTCATTCTATTAGTTGGGAACAAAAGCTTTTCAAATGTCAGAAGTTAATATATGCTGAAAATACATCAGATTTTGAGGCCATTTTCTTATATAATGATGTCTTTAGGCCTCATACATTGTTTTTAGAAAATATTTCCCTTTTTCCTATGTGGGTGCATATTCATACGCAATTCCAGTTTTGCATTAGAAATATTGTCTGCATGACAATGTGAGACTTTCTCCTATAATTGTTATTATTTGGCATGCCTAAAGAATTCAAAGAACACTCAAGTTAGAGAAGTAGTATTGTGTTTGCTTACACAAGATGATGAAGGCAGTCACATGTTTATTCTGCTTGGAGATGGCCAGAGGGAAGCCAGTGTGCACCCAGGAACTGTGAAGTTAGTTAGCATGGTGTGGTGCCTTGGTTAATGAACCTGTGGAGAATATAATAGCTCAGGCATGGTACAGTGCTAATGCATCCCAAAGGCTCCTGGACAGAAACTGGTCTGTACCTGGATGAGCTGGAGCATAGGCAAAGCAGTCGAGCCTGCTCTGAAAAGGTACATATGCCAACTAGTACAAAAAGAGGGGAGTTATCAAAATGTGTGGACACACATTCTTTGAAATGCTTAGGCTGTTGTGAAGAGAGACACTGGTTGCTGCTTTGTTGGATTCTGGCTTATTGCTTTGGTGGGAACCTGACTTGTTCATCCCAGTCGGCTTTATGTCTTGTGTTGGTTATTCTTGGGCAGCAGAATGGAATGGGCCATGTTAATCCGTAGTGCTGTTGTAATGAGGTTTGAGGACGAGGTGAAAGGTAAGCATGAAGCAGAGAAGTACAGCAACAGAACCTCAGTGCTGCATTAATAACCTGCTGCTAATGGCCAGGGTCTTCTGGAATGGTTTTGCCTTTGTTCCCCCATGACTGAGGCTCAGCACAGGGGCAGATTCTCAGAACTGGGTTGAAAACTGCATCATACTTTCTAGAGTTCCCCTTCAAATCTCTTGCTATTTTGATTTCTGGGGTTTTGTTTCCTAAAACTGTACACAGGAGCTAGTGTAGAATAAACTCTCCCCTAATTATTTAGCTAATGTACGCCTAATTTTAAGTACAACATTTTTATTCTGTTAATTTCCAGATTAATTTTTACCTTACAAGTAATAATCCTAACACAGGCATTGAATCTTACCAATAACCCCTCCTGCTAAGTTAATCTATTTATTTCTGTCCTCCTTGCAAGTTATTTTTAATCTTTAAGAAACTTTGAACTATTTCTCACAGCTATGCTCAAAAGTGAGTTTGTAGCCTTTTACTGCCATTGATGCTAGTAGACCTTGCTTGAGGCCATAGAGAAGTTGGGACAAAGCCAGGGAAAAAACTCAGGCTCATGTCTTAAGCAGTGGATAACCATTCATCTTTTATAAGCCTTTCTTGTCTGATGCTTTCAAATTCTCAGAAAAGATGGCCTGGAAACTGAAGTGTTCATGCTTTTTCATAGGACAAATATAGATTTTTCCTTGGGAAATTTTGGACATGTCATGCTGGTCTGTTTACAAGCAGCAAGGTGTGTGGTGATGGTAAAAATGAGGTCAGTATCCCTTGCTTTTTCTATTATGACATCGTTCAAAACTCACTTTCTCTGGCTCTCTAGCCTCTGTAAAATCCATTGACATCAGTGGAGGTTTGGTCATTTATACTTGCTGAATATCAGTTTTAAAAGATAACTGAATACTTGATGTTAAGTGTTCTTCACATATTTGAAAACATTGCTTTGATATCAAATGTATATTTTAAAATATTTCTTACCTTCATGTTTCAGTAAAATGCTTTGTAGAGTTTGAGATTATAATGGTGTCATTGGTAGTTTCTCACACCATCACTCTGTCTTCTTTAGAGGGTTTGTGTCTCTATCCATTCTGTCTTCATTCATCCTTGTTCTATTTTGGAAAGTGTAAAGGTCCTCACAGTTTTTAGCAGAAGGCTATTGTTACAGGGAAGACTCAGATAGTCTGTAACTTCTGACCTTTCCAGAACATGTTTTTATACCTCCTTTGAAGGAGCGTGGAGGGATGATGATAAGGAAGTTGAAAATATGGCCAGCATACACACAGGTATGTTCAGGAAATAATATTGCTACCTTTAATATTGAAGGAAAAAAAACTCCAAAAATGATGGGATCCAAAACCTATTGGAAATCGGTGAAACATGTTCACACTGATTTCAGGTTTTGTATTCAGCCATGCACAGTTTTCTTCAATGCTTTTTTTGTGTTTTCCTTTATTTATTCTTTTTTTTCAGATGATTAACTGTGCTTTATTAGAGTTGCTGCAAGAGGCAAAATTCAGGCTTCCCCCACTGCAGTTTATTGAAAATCTTAATCATAACATTGCATTAGCAGAATTCTTAACATTTAGCACTTTTACTTGGCGGGGTAGAAACTTTATTGTGCCTGGAATTGTTGTCTAAAGACCTTTCCGGAGGTGTCAGGAGAGACACATTACTTATGCTGTTGTTCACCTTTCAGAAGAAAGAGTTGTGAGCAAAACTTGTAACTCAGGGCTGGAATCAATGCATTCCACAGCATCATGCTAAAATAATGGTAGAAGGTAAGATAATATAATAAATGGTCACCTTTCTGATAATGTAAGACAAGATTCTTGAAATACATATGATTTCAGTTCTTATCTTGAAGAGTGGTAAGAACTGGGGCAGTGGGAATATCACAAGATCACAGAATTGTTTGGGTTGGAAGGGACCTCTGGAGAACATCTCGTCCAGCCACCTACCTAGGACAGGTTACACAGGAACGCATCCAGGTGGGTTTTGAATCCCTCCAGAGAGGGACACTCCATGACTTCCCTGGGCAGCCTGTATCAACAAGAAAGGCAGACCCTTGTTTTAAAGATGTTTTCAGATACAGGTGCACTTTTTCATTTATGCAGGTGAAGAAAGCCTTGGCTTAGTTGTATTCCCTTTGAAAAACAAGAGAAATATTCTCACTGAATTTTGTGGGAAAAGGGTTATGATTCTGGTCTGAATGGTGAATATTTTTCCCCATTCTCTCTCACTGAGGAATTTTTTTTGCATGCAAAGTATATATACTATATGGGTTAAATACTGCTCCATTTTAACTTTTCTATGAAAACAATAAATTTCCCAAGGATTAGGGGTCCCTTTACAGGGGTATTTGATTAAGAGTGTATTGTTTGTACAGTTGATTCTGTCTGGAGGCAGATGATCTCTTGTGGCTGCTTTTGACCCTGATTTCAGAAACGGCTGAAAGGAAGAGTGCACAGGCTAAATTAAAACCCACAAAGGACTCGCAACATACCTCAGATCTAAAGATCATGTAACAGAACTTTGTAGTGATACTTATTGCTTAGGGTTTTTCTAATTTGCAGGGTGCAGTCTTAGCACTATTGACATAGCTTCATTACAGGAGCCTTTTGGTTTAGATGTGACATATGTCAACAGGATTTTCTTTCTTCCTATAGGCTGTTATGACACCTCTTTAAATGGATAAACTAAGCTAAGACAGCTCTCATCTATCCCCTGATGCTGCCCTGTCCCTAACAGGGGCTTTGCCATCCTAGAGCAGATAGCTGTGTTGTTACAAGTTTTCATGTGAGCTAACAGAAGTACAGGGCAGTTATGGCACAATTTTGTGATATAAACTGCATAGTACCTGCTTATGCAAAACTGAGAAACATGTTCAACTGCTATCAATTCTAACATATGAATGGGAAAGTTGTCTGTGCTACTATTGCATGCAGAATTCTGAGGCAGCTCTTTTTCTTTTAAAAAAAGTGAGTTAAATGGTATGTTTTGAAGAGTGAGAATCTCATTAATGGCAAGCAGAAAATTGTGCACAACATTTGAACACTGATTATCAGAAAGACCTTTTGTTAGTTATGAATTAGGCCAAAAATGTTTGTTTTATGCATGTATTTTGTTGCTTTAAAAAGTAGTTGTTAAGTGTTCTAATAATGGCAGAAAATAAACACCTGAAAGATGGGAAGGAGGGCAATGGCAGGAGGAAAGAATATGTCTGCTTTTGCATGTGAGGATCTTGTTTCTGTTGCTGTATCATTCCAGCCTTACTCTTTTCAAGTATCATCTGACCTCTGATAAATATATTGATCCCTGAGGTACTCCTTGTTGCTCAGTTTCTAAATAAAAACAAGTAAGCCTGCTGGGGTCATCTTCTCTGCTTCTTTGTCTTTTATCTGGAGAGCTAGTAGTTTCTCACAAACTTGATAAAAAGCCCATTTCCCCTGAATATCTGCGAGTGACTTAGAAATAGATTTTCTCAGTCTTGGATTTTATGATAGTTTTCTTCCATATACATGTCCTTCTGTAGCTATTTACTGGATGTACAAGGGTTACTGTGCCTTAGACTGCCCAAAGCCAGTTATTGAGTGGGTATTTTTCATATGGAATAGTATTTAATCGCATTTCGTATTGAATCATTCCAGTCAACACAAGTCTGTGAAAGGCAGGTGCTGCTGACCAACCTGATCTTATATGACCAGGTGACCCACCTAGTGGATGAAGGAAAGGCTGTGGAGGTTTTTTACCTGGAGTTTAGTAAAGCTTTTGACACCATTTCCCACAGCGTTCTCCTAGAGAGAATGACTGCTTGTGGCTTGGACATGTGCATTTTTTCCTGGGTAAAAGACTAGATGGCCAGGCCCAGGGAGTGGTGGTGTATGGAGTTAAATCCAGCTGGCAGCCAGTCACAAGTGGTGTTGCCCAGGGCTCAGTTTTGGCACCTGACTTGTTTAATATCTTTATCAACTGGGTGAGGCGATTGAGCGCACCCTCAGTCAGTTTGCAGATGACACCAAGTTTGGCAGGAATGTTGATCTGCTGGAGGGCAGGAAGGCTCTGCAGAGGGATCTGGACAGGCTGGATTGATGGGCTGTGGCCAATTTTATGAGATTCAACCCGTCCTACCCTTGAGTCACAACAACCCCATCCAGCACTACAGACTAGGGGCAGAGTGGCTGGAAAGCTGCTCAGTGGAAAAGGACCTGGGGATGCTGGTTAAACATGAGCCAGTGTGTGCCCAGGTGGCCAAGAAGGCCCATGGCATCCTGGCATGTGTCAGAAACAGTGTGGCCAGCAGGACAAGGGCAGTGATTTTCCCCCTGTACTCATCACTGCTGAGGCCACATCTCAAATCCTGTTTTGGGCCCAGTTTTTGGCCTCTCACTACAAGAAAGACATTGAGGTGCTGGAGCATGTGGACAACATGCTGGAGCAGAAGGACAACAAAGCTGATGAAGGGTTTGGAGCACAAGTCCTGTGAGGAGCAGCTAAGGGAGCTGGGGCTGTTTAGTCTGGAGAAGAGGAGGCTCAGGGGAGACCTTATTACTCTCTTATAACTGCTTGAAAGAAGGTTTGTAGTGAGGTGGGGGTCGGTCTCTTCTCCCAACAACCGATATTTGGAAAAATGTCTTCCTTGAATGGGGATTGTCAAGCATTGAAACAGGCTGCCCAGGGAAGTGGTTGAGTCACCATACCCGAAGGTGTTTGAAAGATGTATAGATGGGGCACATAGGGATATGGTTTAGCGGTGACCTTGGCAGTTTTAGGTTGATGGTTGGACTTGATGATCTTAAAGAACTTTTCCAACCTAAATGATTTTATGATTCTATAAGAACTCAAGTTAGAGGAACCATCAAGACTGAAGCAAGCCCTTAGTGAGGCCTTGGGGCAGTATCAGTGTATCTTTGTTTATAAAAAACATCTAGTTGCTGAAATCGTGTCTTTCTACTGCTTAAATTTTCTTGCAACTAGAAAATATGTCCCGGTGCCTTACGCAGACATGGATTTACTTGGGAATGGTAGGGTAAGCATCCTCTTCTCTCATAAAAGTTTTTGGATTCATGATATGGAGATGCTGTTCATTCACACTGCTGCTAGATCTAGTCCTAGTGCATTTTAATTCTCTTTCTCTTCAATGTAAGATAACTATTTCCAGTTCTTTTCCTTATTAATCTGTGTATTTGGTATGTATGGCAGGATTTTGGTAGCAGGGAGGCCACCAGGGCGGCTTCAGTGAGAAGCTGCGAGAAGCTTCCCCTGTGCCTTATAGAGCCAATTCCAGCTAGCTCCAAGATGGATCTGCCACTGGCCAAGGCTGTGTCAATCAGCAACAGTAGTAATGCCTCTGTAGTAACATATTTAAGACGGGGGAAAAGTTATCAAGCAGAAGTAATTGCATCCAGGAGTGAGGATATGTGAGAGAAAAAGCTCTGCTTCTCATTATCCTACTCTGATTTGGCTTGTAGTAAATTCAGTTAATTTCACCAAGTTTAGCTCCATGACTGTAATTGGTGAGTGAACAATGGAGTGGTTAATGTGGATATTACTAGTGGAAAAGCCCACATATTTGGAGGAAAAAAGTGGTTCGAGTGGCAGTTTAGACTTTAATAAATCTTCAGTGTAATGCGTTTTTTTCTTTATCCTCATCTTAAGCTGCTAAATAAATATTTTTAAAACCACACAATTAATAATGAATGTCTCCTCTTGGTGGCTTAGTGAATATCTGCTAGGAAATCCTCACAGAACTATGTTCGAAAGTAATTTTCAGGAGAGACATCTTCCCCTTGGCTGGAATTTAGCTGGGAACATTGCTGATGATATACTATACTGTCATGGGGGCAAACATGCTAAGATTTACAGATCTGCTGTAAATTCCTAAAGGAAAGTCTTGGCACTTAGCATTTTCGTAGTTTTTTTTCTCCTAATGCCTCATCTTAATTTTTGAGGAGTCACACAGTTTATTCAGTTTGAAAACCATATTGTATCCAAAGCTTGGAAATATGCCAGAGGCTCTAGGATCTTTTTTCTGCACAGTGAGCATAGCATTTTGATATTGCCTTCTACTTGTTGGTGTTCTTTGAATGCTCAAAGCTTACTGGAGTTTCAAAATATGTTTCTAGTAGGGGTGTATTTTCAATTATCATTATTTCTTTGTTTTCAGGGTGTGTTCTGTTCTTTACAAACAAGCAAAAAAGACCAGCATCTTGTTAATGACTTTCAGGTCAGCATGTCACCCAGCATCCACTCCCTGTGGGCCTACAAAACAAACAGTGATGCTGTTTCAAGGACTGTCACAAGCACCAGGTTAAATATACTTGGAACTATGGGTTCTTTGGGATCGAAGGTTCAAATATGATTCTGTTGCTTTCCTGGCTGTTGAAAAAATTACTATGAAGTGGTTAAAGTAATAAATGGGTGCATGTGCTCTTCTTTATCATCCCAGTAATTCAGATCATTCTGTTCAGTCAGTGGAGTTCAAAGAGCCCAGTTTCAGATAACTGACAACTTACTACTTAAATCTTAATCTCATGGTTTGAACAGCCTCTGGCACTGAAAGGGTAGAACACTGAGGCACATCCATATAAAATTCATGATGTTTTCTACCTTCTGTAGATTGGAGTCTATGCACTGTATAAGCATATAAGGTATGCAAAATAATGGTAGGTTCTATGTCAGCAAAGGTAAGGTGTAAGGATCAAATTTTATAGATTAATTTGTGGAGTGCCACCATTAATACTTTAAAAAGAAACTACACTATTTGTTACCTATTTCTAGCTATAAAATACAATGTGTTCTCTGTGAGAGAGACACTGAGTATTAATACAGTAAAAAGTTCATTGCTCAGCCAGATGTTTCACAGCTAGAAAAGCAGCAGGACTTTTGGGAACTACTGATAACAGATCTCTCAATATTGGTCTTTTTAATCTTCTTTTTAATATAAACTGAAACTATTGATGCTGTTGTCATACAGGGTGGAATATTACATATTCTTCTACTACATAATGGTATTGTTTTACTTGAAAAAATCAGAACTAGGTAAGAAAAAAAAGAAAAAGTTGGGTTATTTTAATAGGCAAAACCCCCTTCAGTAGGAAATTTTTCACAGAGAGCATTACCTTTATTCAGAAATACTACTGTGGTGCCTCTCTGAGAGTCGACACCTGTTGACATTATTTTCAGTCTTCTCTGTGGATGTCTACATTAAGGTGACATACCTTTCTCTGTTAACACATGATATGAATCTCTAGTCTTAATGCATAATGACAGATACAGTACAGGTGAAGAGCACCTAAGAGAAGGAAGACAAAGCTGCACAAAAATTTCCAAGAAGCATTAAACAGCACTGTCAAATTAGTTTTGTTTGAATTATATGCAGACTATTTTAAACTGAAAAGTCAAATTTTCACCTAATGTAAAAATTTTTATTTATTCAAAAATCTGTATGTGATACAAGCATTATTACAGAGAAATTTGAGCCATGCCTTTAAAAAATATGAGCACATATACATGTGGAACAGGAAAATAGAAGTATTTTAGAAGAATGTCACTAAAGCGAAATAAATTAGTGCGTATTGTGTATGCATGTGTGTTTGTGTGCAAACACAGTTTTTGGTTGCTTCCTGCTGCCTACCTCCATGTGTGGTTGACTCTTGGGAAGGAATTAATCCTTGAGAAGTTGTTCAGTCAATCCAGAAGAGCAATGGCATGAGGAATTTGAGGATCTGAACTTGTAGAAAGCCCACCTATTTTGTTTTCAAATGATTCTAACAGTTAATGGATTTTCATGGAATAGTTTTACTACTGTTGAGTCAATGTTTTTGGATAAAAAGTCTTCCTCTGAAAGAAATGTGAGTTTCAGCTGCCACTGGATTGGTTGCTTTTAATTCTGAGTAGATTCAGCATTTGAAATAGGTGTATTGGGAAAAGATTCCTGTACTGAAAAACAAACTAGTATTTTCTTTTATTTTGTCTGGATTGACAGGCGCAAAATTCAAGAGATTCATATAGCTGACATTAAATATATTCAAGAGTGTATCTAAGATTGGGTTCTAGCCTATCAATAATTGTGCCTTACCAATTTTATTTGGGGCTTTTTTTTTTCTAAGGTATAAACCCCTATTTTAACTGAAAGGGTTTGATAAGTAAATTGTGTATGTGTCATAAAGGGCAAATAGAGAAACCACTTCACACTTAATGTATCAATCTTATAATAAATTGTCTGGAGACTAGCAGCTGCAGGAAAATTACAGTAGGCACCAAAACAGCTGGAAACCTCATTTTCAAATTTATAAATGGAAATAAAAAATAAGTAAGTGTTGGAATTCTATGTTGTGTGATATATGCTCACATAGTCTTCCTCTTCTTTCTGCAAAGGAATTAATTTACAAGTGTATGAAAAAAGATACTTTCTTTATGTTTAAACTCATAAACAATTTTTCATACACCTCTTATTTCTTAATGTTTTCTTTAGGACTTGCAAATACTTATTTTTAAGAGGTTTCATAGATTATTCTCTCCTATATGTGGCTGTCATTCTTTCTGTCTCCTATTAAATGTAATGTGAAGGTCAGACTCTCAGGTTGCAGCAACAGCAAGGGGATGTATTTGAGTCAGTGTTGGATGTAGTTTCTTTTTGATGTGAATGTGATTTGCTAGGTTTCATACATCCCGTAAAATAACTCATGACAGCTACATGCTAAAACAGATAGCTTTTCTTCCTTCCATAAACCTTTGACTTGACTGTTCTCTCTACTGCCTTTCACTAAATAGAAAATTTGTGCTAGCTGTTGCCCAGTAGATGTTCAGAAAGTATGTTTAAATGTGGCAGAAACCCGTGAAAGTATTTTCAGGGATCAGTTGGCTGCAGGTGCTGTCTGTGCTGAGACGGAAATGATTTATCTGAAGTTTTGTTCCTTCTGGGGTCAGGTCCAGTAATTATTCCATCACGGGGGAAATGCCTATACCTACTAGTAGGGTACAGATTTGGGATATGTGATGACAGTAGCTTCCCTCTTCTCATAAAATCGATCCTGACCAAACCTTCCTGAGCCTTTTTTTCCTCTCACCTTGCCAGGTAGTCCAGTGTTTCCCCATTATTTTTTTTAATTATTTTTTTTGTTTTTAAATCAAAGGACTGTATCTCCTTTCTGAAGAGGCTTGAAAATGGAGAGTGTTACCAGAACTGTCATGTTTCAAAATAACACTGAATAACCCTTTAAAAAGAGAAAACCCTTTTCGCTAGTTTTGCTTGTTTGTGTACTTATGTGTAGAGGATCATGTGTATAAAATTAAGCAAAAAAAAATATTCCTAATTATTTTGAAAACCATTTTCTGTTGCCTTTGGAACCACCAGCTGTGCAATTGATAACATGGTCCTAACACAGCAAAAGTGTTCGTGTTGTAAATAATGATGAAGTTTATTAACAATAGAAATGTCACAACAGAGTTTATTTTAGCTATACACTGTATTTTAGTGAAGTTTCCAGAGCAGCCAGGTGTGAGAGAAGTGCAATATTAGAAGATCATAAACTAGGAACTATGAATAAGGTCAAAACAAAAGCTGGAAATAGTATGCTGAGCACATTTATGAAGCTGAAACTACTCATAAAATTGCAGATGAATTGTGTTCTCCTGGCTCTATGTGGAGCAGATTCCCAGCATGAATTATCATTTGTGGAAATTGTGGAAGGCTAAGGTGTAAAAATACACCATATATCCTTTTTAGTGAGACAAAATTAGAATGAACTTTGTGTGACTTGGTCAAACATAAGGACAGCATAGAGACAAAGTACATGGACTGGCTCTAGAGACCCAATTTCTTTGTAACTAGTTGTCTTTAAAGCAGATTACAAAACCTGTTGGTTTATACATTGCTCTTTCTTCTGGTTTGGTTAAGGACATGCACACTTTTTTGAACTATTTTTTTAGTGCTGTTATTCAGGAGCTATTCTTCAGGGAACATTTAGGATAGGTATAAAACTCCAAGGCAGGTTTATTCATGACCTCTCTGTTAGTTTAGATATTGCTTCTTTTGTACCTCCTTGAAAACAGGCGCACAAGTCACTTGAGCTGTAGAATGGAGAAGGAAGGTGTTGCATGTTGTACTTTGATAATCAGCTTCAAAGTAATAAAGCCAGAAGGATTCAGGAATGTAATAATTAAATCTAATAGGAAGAGATTCACTGCAATGGATAAACAGTGGAACACATGAGAAGAGCTGAGGGCTGTAATCACATCTTGTAATGTTTTTCATTGTGTGAATTTAGTCTTCGCTGCTGTTACATCTGATCTACAGCTGTGGCAAGGAAGCAGTGCTGCGTCTGTGTACATAGAGATCCAACCGTGGCCAAATTCTGCTCACTTGCAAAAGAATTTAAATGAGTAGTCTTTATCTGACAAGTGCTATCTTTTTGTACAAATTACGTTAATGTGCACTTACCATTAGCATATTAATTATTAGATTCCCTTTCCACTGTTGCAATCAAGTTGTTTAAGACTGAAAGTTGTGCATACAGTCCCAGGTAGTGCTAAGAAGGAACTCACATTCTTGCTTTTGCTGCAAGTTTTCTTTGAAAATATTTAAAACACTGAAAATCAAAAGCTAATTTTTCATGTTTTTTAATTGAACTCGAGACAGCAGAGCTAGCAGCTGGCAATCATTTTTATATTGTACTGTAGTTCTTTTTGAGCAAAGTACTGCATCTAATGAAAATGTCATGATGTAATATGAATTACTTCATAAACACATTTTTTCATGAGCTATAGCAATTTTAGTTGTATTTCTTACCAAAATTGATTTTAGTCAAGTGATTAAGATAATTATGCTCTTTTCTCTTTAGTTCCTTATTCTTTTCTGCCGAATAGACACATTTATTAACTTTATGGTTCATACCATTGCTTGCTGTCATGTAGATATTGGCTAGCATGTGCAGAATTTTGTGTTCATTTCTTCTTGTTAGTTTGTAGTGTGTAATATATAATTACATGGTTACTCTCTGTATGACATGCTTTGCTGACTTGCTGTAGTTTTTACATCCCAAGTGCTGGTGGGATACACTTCTTAGGAGGGTTTAATTTTAACTGCCTCACCATGAAGTGGTGGGTATTTGAAGATTTGAGTGCATTGGATAGAGATGTTCATACAACCACCATGATTATAGTCCTCTGTTATTCTGCACAGATTCCTGCCTGGAGGAGTCTCTCCACAATTAGTCTCATCTCATTGTACTAATGGAGAACTGGTCTCTTGAGCTGATCACTTCCCTACAGCCTACTAAGGCAGATGGATTTGGATATGGGGATGCAAAGTGATCATAGGGCATAACCATCCTTCACATTGCTCTACTGGAAAACTTTCGGAAAGTCAATATGTGAGTGAGTTGTAGACTAGCAGGGCAAAGTTTTGACTCTGGAATGTACTGCTGAACTCACAGGCTGCTGAAGTTTGAAATGTTTTGGGGTGAACATCCAATCACTGACTAAACACAAATTCTCATTCGAGAGGATGTGAAAAATACATAAAAGAAGATGGATAATAGGGATGTCTCTATGGATGAGAACTGTTATTTTTTCAGGCTGGTGTATGTTTACATGCCCTGAATCTTCTGTAGTTCTCCAACTGCAGCTTTTTATTGCTTCTTAGTAGCTTAGTATGACTTTGGCAGAAAGTACTTGATGATGCA
This sequence comes from Rhagologus leucostigma, assembly GCA_013397725.1. NCBI lineage: Eukaryota > Metazoa > Chordata > Aves > Passeriformes > Rhagologus > Rhagologus leucostigma. Next base: position 849,917 of record VZTD01003256.1, on the reverse strand, counting down.
TGAGAGAAAGTGGTATCCACTAGGGTGTTTTTTTCCCTCTTCATTTTAACGCACTGCATATGGATATCTTCAGTATCCCACTTTATGTATTTTTACTATCAGTGCAAAGAAGTGGAACAAATGTGAGCAAGAACAGATTTCATTTGCTATTCCACTGCCATTATCCTGTTAGTGCTTTATTACTTACTGAAAACCTATCTTGGAGTAATGGTGTGGTGCTGCTTACGAGCAAAGATGTGATTAATGGGAAGGTTTTGATCTTTTTTCTTTTGTAATGGGGAAATGCTAACTTAGAGCAGAAGTTATGTCATTTACCTTACTCTCTGAGAGTTTAATGTAAGCAGCATGGAAGATGCCTGCTGTTTGCAGTAGAGCTGATAACATTACTCATTAGACATATTTTCTTCTAGTTGATGGAGGCAAATTCTGCACATAGAGATCTGAGTTTCTACGTATGTATGCATTATTCAGGGTAAGTGGTTAACCAGTTTATGTGGATGTATTTCAGGCTATTGTCTGTTTGCAAACCACTCATGGAGATTTTTCCAGGTATCAGAACTGCATGATCAGTTGCCTAAATCACATGGGATTATTTTTGTTTCCTAACAATGATGATCGAACCTTACTGTGCGTGCGAGAGTGACAAAGCAACGTGACAAAGAACTACACTGACCTTTCCTTTTCTCATTACCCACTGTTTGACCTTACTGGTTTCTCAGACAGGGAATGGCCCTGGCTAGGACAACACTGCCAGATGCTCTTTGAGGAGGTTCTTCCTGCACCTGCTGAAGTGGTCACTTTTCACTGAGGCATTCACTGTGCTGGAGGGATACCAAGAATTGTATGAAGATACATTATCCTGTCAGTTGTGAATGAGTCTGTTAAGACTGAGAAGGGTTCTGGACGTCCTTTCATGTCTGCTTATATATGCTTATATCTGCCAAAATACAGCAATCAGCCTAGAGTAGAGCCCAAACTGCAGGTAGTCTGATAACTTCTGAAAAACGGTTTTATGTTATTCTCTGTCCCCAGCAAACAGAGTGAAACAGATACCACTCCTTCCCTGTCACCTTCTAATCCTCTTTCTCTTCTCAATTCATGCATTCACTCTTGGAGTCAGACTAGCTGGCAGCCTAGTGTTTAGAGTCATGGATTTGGCTTTTCAAATGCTGAAGGAGGAATTGAGCTTGTCTTCCACGACCTAGGCAAGTGCTCTCACTGCTCTGGAGAGGAAGCAGGGAACTCCGCAGGATGCTTTAAAAAAAGCTAGTGCTGGATGGTGCTCTAAAAATGTGATGCTAAGAAGTGTGAAAGCTCCAGTGTGAGCATCCAGCTCTGAAGTGCCCAAATTAGGCTATTTCAGATCTCCTTAGTTTGTGGATTCAAATTGATTTAGGCATGAACTAGATATTAAACACTTCCTCCCTCTTTAAGAAAATTTGGCATAAAGACGAAAATTACATTTTGAAGTGCCAGGGGAGACCTAAGGACACAGCTGCGGCTGCAACTGAAGTTGGGAATAGTCATTAATTATTCCCAACAATGCAGAGTTTATCAGGTTCAGAGTTTGGCATCAAAATCCTCACAGCACTTTTAGTCTGTAATCTTAGAACTGCTGAGCTAGCAGGTTTCCTATTCTTAAGATGTTTCCTTTGAACACAGTGGATCTTCAGGGGATCATAGGTCTGATATCAGGATAAACAGTTCATGAAACTAGTTTATTGAAATCAGTTTTGGCCTTAAATATTTCCTTAGAGCTCATGGGAGAAAAAACTTAATCAACAGAAATGATGTAGCAGCAATGAAAAGGCAGTGCAAACTTGACTGAGATGAAATCTAGTTCAGAATCTGAGGGAAGAACTGTGGGTGCTTTTGCTTCTCTGACTGACTTCGGGATCTTCTCCCAAGAAATTAGGAGTATGATATGAGGAGAAGATATGAGGAGAAAATATGACAAATATGAGGGAAGACTTCTTTACTGTGTGCGTGACCAAGCACTGGCACAGATTACACATGGAAGTTGTGGAGTCTCCCTCACTGGAGATATTCAAGACCCTTCTGGACACAATCCTGTGCCATGTGCCCTGGGATGACCCTGCTTGAGCAGGGAGGTTGGACCAGATGACCCACTGGGTGAGATTCCAGCCTGACCCATTCTGTGAATCTCTGATTCTCCATCACTTTGAACCTCTGTCCTGTGTTATCTTTGTACTTTTCCCGCATGATTCTCCTGGAGGGCTCTTTCCTAACACCCAAAATCTTTGCATCATTCCATCAAAAACACACCTTGGCTTAAGAAAACCCTGTGTAAACTATAACTTGCTTCTCGTTCACCAGGGTGTATATACCCGTAAGGTACAAGTCTTTCCTTTCTTATCCATACTTGTACAACACACCCACTGCTGAGTTCTTAATCCTTAAAACACCATGTAAACGGCTTTTCTGAAGTCTGTGGTATGCTTATTTATGCAATTACTTATATGCTTTCTATACAAAAGCAAATTCCATGTCAAGTTATTTGCTTACCAGTGTGAACGCAGAGAGCAGGACCCACCATTATTTGCTCCTTTCCAGCTGTGTTTCCTGTTCTAAGCTTAGAACAATTATGGTTTGCAGAAAATAAGACTTAAAGCAGATTTACATCAAAGCAGAATTACATAGTCCAAGAGATGTAGCACAAAACTGGGCAATCTTCTTGATCATTCATAGCAGCCATGTGGTCCATACATGCCATCAGGTAAGAATGTACATCTGGGTGTAAGATTTTTTTGTCTTCCTTGTTACAGAATTTAGTATGTTTACATGTGGATATCCATGTATTTTAGAACATTTAAGAAAATTTGAAAGTAATTAAATATTTTTTCATGCTTTTTAAATAGTTAGTAGACAGACTTTGGCTATCCCAAGCGTGTATTATTGTCTGGCTTAATTCCTGTGGTTTATCAGAAGTAAGCTGCTGATGTTTTTCAAGACAAAGGTTTATTGCTTATTATGGTGCTCTCAGGGAATCATTACTGTCTTTCTAGCACAGGTAGCTGTAACCTTTTGAGAACTGACTTCTGTTTAGATGAATTGTCATTTGTTTGATCTCTGAAGAGCCATGAGAGAATTACAGGTGACATGGGACATCACATTTTTTTGATTAACAAATTTTCATTGAACTGGAATGCATGTTTCTGTGCTTTTTAATATTCAAGATAGACTTAAAAATGCAAAAAAAAAAAGAGAAGAAACAAATCTAAAGAAGCTATTAATGACCCCCAAAGCAAATACAAAACCAGAACGTATGAAGGAGAAGAAGCAGTCTGCTCTTAAAGAGTTCTAACAAAGAGAACACAGTTAAACATGCCCTGTAAATTGTAACTATTTTTTTTTTTCACTGAGACATATAGGAAGTCAGCAAGACAAGAATCCAAAAAATTCTTACTGGCTGCTGAAACCGTGTCTGATGGAGTATACTCAAACAATTTAGAAGTCAATTGCTCAGTGGCATGGATTACAAAAATGATACTATTTAGATTTTAGGATACATTTTAAATCTTTACAGAAGTTTATAAACATTAGTTAATTAGTTTCCACAGTCTGAACAGATACATGTATTTTTAAGCACAGATAGGCTATGTGTAGATATGGTCAAATTCACAGGGTAGTTTAACCTGAAATAAAAACAAATATAAAAAAACCCCACCACAAAACAAACAAACAAACAATCCCAAACAGGTCATGTAGCACATGATAAGTTTTCAGTGTTTTAAATACTGTTAGTAGTTCATGTTAGCCGATGTTAGTAGCCCATGCAGACTGCAGCATAATGATAAATGATATAGAAGGGTGCCCTTTAAAAAGAATTTTCATGTATGAAAGCTCCATATTTGGCCGAGGAAACTTTTCTAGTCAAGTTTTCTTTAGGTTCATATAGTTTCCTAATTATTAAGATGTGCTACATGAGACATGATTAATTGATGTCCTCTGTGAGTGGTATCTAAAGCCACTTAATCCAGCTCTGTGTTCTTAAGTTATCTTTGCTTTTATTAATACAGTTAAAAATTGCCAAACAGGAAACTTTTTTTTTTTAATTGAGTGAAAAACTGGGAAAAAATTGTTTTTATATTGAGCTGCAATAATAATGCATGTATGTATTCACGGGAACTGTCCGCAAGGTAAAGAAAAGTTTTTCCCCATTTGTCATCACAACTTGTTTCTGAAGTATAAACAGAATAATTTCTTATTTATAATTAGAAAAAGGGTGTGGGGACAAGTTAATTTATTAAGTATGAAATTTGTATTAAAAATCTGAATTTATAAAAGTTTGAGAACACTTTTGTCTTAAATTGAGTTAGAGCATACATTGCACAAGGTTTTAGTATTATTTATGTCTACATTCTGTAAAAGTAACAAAATCAAACAACAACAGGTGCTTTTTGGTTTTCCAAAGATAAAACATTTTTGAGTGTTTGTAAGCACAGTGGATATAAAGACTTCAATTTTAAACTCAGGAAATACCTAACAAGTTCTTCTGCAATAAGGGGAATACTGTCTTTTGTTTCAAAGTCCACCATTATCAGAGGTGAAGTTCCTTCTTGAAATGTACAGTATCGAGCTCTTTACTGTAATTACCTTGCAAACATGAAAGATGAGAATATTAACACATTTGCAGCTTTGGGGCACAGATTAAAAGTTTTTTTTACCGTCTTTATGTCTTTTGATCTTTGGATTTGAAATGCATAGAGAATAAATCTAAATAGTACTGTAAGAGCAAACCCTGTCACAAGCTGTGTTTATACCCTTGGGAGAAAACAATTAGGTTAGAAAGAGTCAAATTGATTTCCTTAGTTTGCCAAAAATTTCCTCATTCCTGTTAAAAGCATAAATTGATTATTTGGAATATGTAAGAAGTCTGTAAAGAAAATAGTTTGACTTTTCGAGTTTTCAATTTTTTCAGTTTTGGAACTACTGAATAAGCTCTTTGCATTTTTTCCTTGCTTTTTAGAAAGTCAATAGGCATTTTATGTCCTGAACATTGTCTATGAATAGAAATGTCATCTTAAATCTTCAGTAAATAACGTGTGTTGGGTTTAAAATGCATGAAGAGAATTAGTGCTTTATGTTGGAAGAATACTTCCTATATATGAGATGTCCATGTAATCTTAAGGAAAGACAGCAGTTTAGTTTCCTGAAATATCGAGAAACTATTTATACTTTTATTCTATATTGCAAATGCTGGTTGAAATAAATCAGGAGTTGAAGCTAAAAGATACACAGAACAATTATATATTAAGTATATGGAATGTATATTTATATATTTGTCTAAGCACTCCAACCTATAACTTCAGCTGAGCTGGGGCAGAGGCAAAACTGATGTTACTGAATGGGCATGATTTGTATGATATGGAGGACGTTTCAGGGTTATAAGTAGGCCATTTTTTTTGCCATACTTTTAAAACAAAATAATTCTAACCAGGAAAAATGTCTTTGGTGTTCATTTTGGTCCTGCTGCCATTTTCTGAGCATTGAAAAATAGTATGGACAATGTCTTCTGAAAAGATGATCATGGAGAGGTGGGCAGAGAGAAGAACCTTCCAAAGTTTAACAAGGGCAAATGCAGGGTCCTGTACCTGAGGAGGAACAACTGAATGCACCAGCACAGGCTAGGGGCTGACCTGCTGGAAAGCAGCTCTGCAGAGAAGGACCTGGGGGTCCTGGTGGACAACAAGCTGTCCTTGAGCCAGCAGTGCCCTGGTGGCCGAGAAGGCCAATGGTGTCCTGGGCTGCATTAGGAAGGGCATTGCCAGCAGGTAGAGGGAGGTGATCCTGCCCCTCTCCTCAGCCCTGGTGAGGTCACATCTGGAGTGCTGTGTGCAGTTCTGGGCTACTCAGGACAAGAGAGACATGGAGCTCCTGGAGCAGGTCCAGCAGAGAGCTACTGAGTTTGTGAAGGGTGTGTAAAATCTCTCTAGCAAGGAAAGACTGAGCGAGCTGGGCCTGTTCAGCCTCAAGAAGAGGTGACTGCAAGGGTGCCTAATTAATGTGTATAAATATCTAAGAGGATGGTGTCAAGAGGACAGAGCCAGGCTCTTCTCAGTGCCAACCAACAGGACAAGAGGCAACAGGCAGAAACTGATGTGCATGAAGTTCTACCTAAACATGAAGAAGAACTTGTTTACTGTTGTTTTTCTTCAGTATACAAGAAAAGGCATTTAATGTCTAAGTATAGTTAGACACTAATTGTTTGGAGCTTTGAAGCTGAGAGCCGAGCTTGTTTCCTAAATGATCTAGAAGGGTAATTATCTTTCACACGTGAAAATATTGGCAATTGCTGCAGTAAGTGGCTGCTCGGAAACCCTGTTGTACAAGCACTGTCAACTACTTTGGAACACTTTAAATTTCTTTCTTTAGACCCAGCAGGGAACTGTAGAAGAAAAATACCTTCACATTTTGGTTCTTAGCAGCCATCTCCCTTAATTGACTGGGTATTTCTGTCAAGCAGAGGTTTTTAGCGTGATAGAGCAATGAGACTGAGGAGCTGTCAGACGCTCTTGTTTCACAGCAAATGGATTCATGGTGGATTAGCTGTGTGCCTCCTACCGGAGGCGACAGGCCCAGATGATATGAACTGAAGTCTTCTGCCACCATGCAAACAGACCAGCATCCTAGGGAGATTGACTGGGATACCATCAATGTACAGTGCTCTTCAAGGCATGAATTCAGTTCTGGAAAGCCTTTTCCAATGTACTTCCATGCAACTGAACTTTATTTTATCATTACTCCTTGAAAATAAAGTTACCTGGATCTCAGAGCTTTGTTTCCTCTGTAGACAGATATTGATATTTCTCTGAACTTGCTTACTGCTGGCAAATTCTACTATCCCAGTGATATCGCTGTCTTTTGATACATGTGCATTTTTATTCAGGAGAGATGTTTGGTAGTGCTAATTTGTGGTTCATTAACTGTGGGCTCATTTATTGTAATGATATTGAGAAGAACAGTAACCTCATGACATTTTACAGGAGCCCAGTACCATGTACTGAAGTGATTTAATTGCAAACCTCATGATTTTTTATATGATTTTGTCATTGTTTATATTTAAATATGTATAATTGATACAATAGTTTATAAATGTGATATGTTACAAATCAAATAACAAACTCACATCATCTTGATATGGGATGGTATTCAATGAAGATTAACATGTAATAGCTACCTCGGGCTTGATGTTACTGTGTTGTATATATAAAAACACTTGTTTTCCTGTTCTGTCTCTTTTGTTTTCTATGTGGCCACCTTAGCAATGTTTCACGGTGAAGTGTTTCAGTCTCTTATCTCAGCCTTCTGAGCTTCACCTTTTCCTATCACTCATGCCATTTTTGTATGGGAAGGGAAGCAGCTTCCTCTCTAAGAGGACCCTCCATTAACCCATTTATTCTCCTAAAAAGAAAGTATTGTTACTACTTTCAGAGTTAGGCTGTCCAGATACGATTCTCCATAAGTGTCACTGCTGAAATTAAAGAGAGTTTCCTTTTAGGACAGAAGTTATTTTATCAGTCATGTGTCCATGCTGGCCCTGTCTAAGAAGATGCCTACTCCCAGTTGTCGGGATTCTTGGTATGATGTGAAGATCTTCCTTTACGTGAATCTCCAACGATCAAACTCTCTAGCTTTTCAATATGGTAGTTGAACTTAGCTCATGAAGGTCCAAAGAAAAAGCATCCGTGAAGACTTGCATGCCAGAGCTAAGCACCCTGTGGGGGGAACTGAATGGACTGGTTACAATCTTGGAAAGAAGAGCTCATTTCACTTGTGTAAAACCCTGCATTCTATCTCAGTGGGAAGAAAAGCCTTCCAATGCTACCTGTAATACCTTGTGTTCTGTTGTACAAAGGAATTAATTAGACTTTCATCATGGTCCAGATTTTGTGTCCTTCAAAAAAACCAACTTCCTTGCAGGATGCTAAAAGATTCTGACTTCATCGTTATCATGGACATTAAGTATATATGTATGTGAAAATAACTTTTTGTTTTCTCTTTGTCATGTGTTACTCATATATTTCTAAAAGATACTTAGATTGACAGGTTTTTTTAGGGTTTTTGCCTTCATCTGGGATTATTAAAATATGTTGTACTTTATGTGCCCTTTTTTTTGTTCAACAGCATTAAAATCAGTAAGGAGGAAATAGCTGCTAGTAATACTATTTGTCTAATCTACGTGATTTAGGATATAAGGAGTTGCTGTGTGGCATCTGAAGGGTATTTGATACAGCCATATGATAACGTAATTCCTCCTTTGGATGAGGTGCTGCCAGAAACATTTGCCAATAGGCTGGTAGAAGGGAGAGACTAGCAGTCATCAGCACATTTGCAGACAGCAAATCATTTGGGCATTTTAATTCAGGCTTGAGGAAGAGTGGAATTCAGTGTCATGAAAGCTTGAGCGATTCATTATAAATACATGCAAAACAATGCGCACTGGAAAGGAAAAATTTGAGATGCCTTGGATCCAAATTCTTGGTGTCCAGACAATTAAGTAGTTCTAACAACCTGGATTGTTCTTTTTTATTCATTTATTTTTTATTCTCAGGGAGACTCTCATTTTACTTACGTCTTTGCAACTACTAGTGTCATGGTACTTAGCAGTAATTACTATGGGTGCCAGTACCCTTGTGGTTTCTTACTAATGAGGTGCTTCTCTAGGGCCAGCTTCTTTCTAAGGAGAAACTTCATTGGCAGGGTAGCTTGGGAGGTCCAATTGGAGGCATGTCCCCTCAGGAAACATTTTGAATCCCATGATTCTTGCACAGGACAGTGAATGTGCATTCGATAGCAATAGCCAAAGGTGAAAGCATGCTGAGGCTGCTACCAGAAACTTTGGAGAAATCATCAACAGGACTCGTTATGTTTAACTCCAGTAGCTCGGTAAGTTACTGCTTTACTGAAATAGATGGGACAGCTGCAGGTCAGCACTGTTCTGCTGAATTAGCAGATGAAATTTAATAGCAATCTACTACACAAAAGAAGCAAAGGGTCACAGAGAGCATCAGTGAAAGAAGGCTGGAAGCAATGTTTACCCAGCGAGATTTAATCGGTACTCAGGTGGTCAGAAACAGGGATGGCCAGTTTTAATTAGTCCTTGGAGACATGAGAAACATGTGGCAAGCTACTTACTGTTTGTTTTGGATAAAAAAAAATGCAGAATGCCCGGCACTACACTTGAGGCTGCAATTAAGGGTTACCATTTTTCATGCTGCTGTTTACTCAGTCACTAATTGGCACAGCCATGTGTTTTGATCTAAGCAAGGTTCGTTTACCTATCTGTTATTAAAGGTTCTGGTTTTCAGTTTAGGCAATAACACATCAAAACCACGAAGAAAGCACAAAAAAGACATGAACCTCTTAGAATGGGTCCAGAGGAGGGCCACAAAAATGATCCAGGGGATGGAGCACCTTTCCTGTAAGAGAAAAGTAAGAGAGCTGTGGAAGTTCAGCCTGGAGAAGAGGAGGTTCCAGGGAGATCTTATTGCAGCTTTTCAGTAGCTGAGGGAAGGCTTAGAAGAAAGGGGTGAAGAGACTTCTTAGAAGGGCCTGTTGTGGTAGGGTGAGCCTGATGGTTTTAAACTAAAAGAGGGTAAATTCAGACTAGATGGAAAGAGGAAATTTTTTACAATGAGGGTGGTGGAACACTGACCACAGGTTGCTGAGACAGCTTGTGGATGCGGCATCCCTGGAAAAATACAAGGCCAGGTTGTATGAGGCTCTGAGCTACCTGACCTAGTTGAAGATGTTCCTGCTCACTGGAGGAGGGTTGGACAACACGGCCTTTAAAGGCCCTTCCAACCCAAGCCATTCTATGGTAAAAAATCAGTCAGTTTATCTTTGTCAGTCAATTTTTTACTACTGGAAAGCAGTTCAGGGCTGATGACCTGATGCATTCTTTAGTTAAAATCCAGTGTACAAAATGGAATTTTACAGCCACACACTGACTGTTTTTCTTCCTCTCACTCATCTGTCATCAAGGAAATCCCAGGAATTATTACAGACAAAGCAAAACTAAGATTATGGTGATGGCTTTCTCTTTGATATGCATGTCGAAAATTAACCAGATGTATTCTACCTTCATAACCATCTCCTATCCAAAATATAATTTTGCTGTGTAGGGATTTTTTTTCTGAAAGACACAGAGTTAGTGTACTCAGAACTGAAATCGTGTACTCAGAACTGAAATCACATTTACTGTCACATTTACTGTTTATTGGTGACTTAGCCACCAATTCAGTATCATGTCAGCTTAAAGTTTTTCTCACAGTATGTTACTTTGTTACCTCAGTCTGCTCTAGCAAGGGAAAAGCTCATCATTCCTTTGTGAGTTCATTCACGAGAAAATGATAATTGGTGAAATGTGAAATAATCTATTACAGATTTTCTATAGGTTTTATTTTAGAAATCCCTGTATTCCTTTCTCATGAGGCAATATTTAAACTTCAGTTCTATGATTGTATCCTTAAATCTGTGTCATTATAGTGCATGTAGTAACTAAAGCATGGTCTTGTGTGAGCTAAATGATATTAATGTTAACAGAAGCACAGCTAGACAAACCACAAGTGTGCTCATGTGTGCTGTCTGAGTTAAATGAAGTGGAAATTTACTACTGTGAGCTGTGCAGTGTGAGATACCATACGGTCTCATTTGTTTGCAACTGATCTTCAGGCACATCCACTGGGGGCAAAGAAATCTAAATATCTTTTGTTTGTCCATTGCAGAAAAAGGGATGTGACTCTTTTTAGCATGTCCTGAGGGAATCAGTACCCTGTTGGTACATAAAGGAAGGAAGCACAGTGCATTCTCTGTGTCAAAATGGTATGGGTCCTGTCCTACACACGGAGAGGTAACCTAGGGAGGGATGACAACACTCTGAGGCACAGTTCCTAGTAAGGCACTATCTCTATTTGCTGTTTTTTCATGAGACTACTCAAGTTTAATGTGGTGTTATATGTGTAGGGATCCTGAGACATTTTCTGGGAAAATATTTCTCCTGAAAAAGTAGGTTTGACAGTCGCACCTCCGCAAGCACGCCTGTTTGCAGAAAGAATCTGGCTTAGACAAAATTAATATACTGGAGTTAAAAAATGAGTGATGAAAATGTCCTTTTTTAGTACTTTGAAAACATTTCAAATGGAGAAGTAGCAGAATAGTGTTCATGAGCCTCAGTCTGAGCAGCCTGTTTGTCTTGTCTTGTGCTGTTTGCTGCTGAGAAACCATAGGTTCTCTCTGCTGTGTTGTCTTGAATGAACACAAACACATGGATCACATGCATGGCATTGCAGAAAGTATCCCATCTGGGCTTTCATTTAGTAATGAGAGTAGACAACAAAGGTGTATGTAGGAATACAGAATACCTGTTACACTTTCCTTCTTAAGGTCTCCAATTTAAGGCTTTTTATTAATGATTTAGTCTGCCAGTGTTGTCTTAAAATCTTTGTATCTAGTTTTCCCTTGGGAGAAAGTCCTAAATGTTTCCTTTCTGTCCATTCATCCATTCAGTTCATCAGATCTGAAAAGTGTTGTTTTCATCAGCTAGTCAACCTTGTGGTCACCCATTCTTCATCTAAGTTCTCTACCTACCAGGCAGTGAAGAACATTAGGAAGTTTTCTCTCTTGCATGCCTAGATGGCTCCTAAGTCACTCACAGCGGGCATAACTACTGCAAATCCACTCTTGATTCCAGTATTGGCAAAGATTGTGTGAAAAACCAGAAGGAAATTGTATTTTCTGAAGTACAGTCAGTCATTCTAAAAAACACAAGAGTACATTGCTTCATTTTACAATGGCTCCACATTAGGGTATTGCTGTATTTACCATTATATTCCTGTCGGGTGAATCTGTGTAAGAAGTTGTGACAGAGTCTGCAAGGGCAGGAGAGACAGGATTTTGTTGACTGGGGGGATCAGAGGAAAGATTATTTAGAAGTTTAACAAGCATGCTGGGTGTACAGACCTACGGTTCTTTCTGCAGTTTGCCCCTTATGCTGTGACTGTGTTTGGTAGTTATACTAGCACGGTGGCATGTTGTTTTTTAAATTGACAGTGATAGTGATTTGGTACTCCAGCACTGGTATTTCCCTGAAACGTATGTACCATTGTGAGTTAAACGAGAAAGTAAGTTCTTTTCCTCCAAGATTACATAAATCTCCTGGAATTCTTTTACTTTTGGTTGAAGTTCTTTTTCTGCCCCTACGAATGTACCTATTAGCACATAGTTAAGACAACAGTCACATTTTCTGATAGAAATTTTGATTGCTTCTAAAAGAGAGAAAAAATGCTGCAGAGTAAATGAGACACTTTTTAAAAATTTATTTCAAGTTTTCACTTGCATTCTTTTCACAAAGAATAGGAGCTTTTAGAAATTAGGAAAAATAAAAACATAATTTTAATGAAGACACAGGCATCAACTGACGAATTGGAGTAGCATTCATTTACGGTTTATGCTTAGCTCATTCTGTATTTATTTCCTTTGCTTGCCTAAGCCTGATGTTTTGGAACTCATCTTTGTCCATTTGGGTGTCTGTCCCTGAAGAGGTTTTGATTGTGCCTTCGCTTTCTGTATCACAGTTTCAGTTCCACTCATGTGGCCCACAGCCAGGAGAATGACACAAGAGCACTCATGGCATGACCATAGCATTCTACTGCTGCACAGAAGACAGCTACCTGCAGGGGGTTGAAAGCTCGCAGTGTTTATGTACATACAACAGCAGAAACTGAGGAAATAGATTTAGTAATTTGCTCCTTGACAGGAGTTTTCTATGATCTTCTGGTCCTGGGGTAGCTCCATTCAATAAGGAAGCACAGAGGAGTTGACTTTACTTACTGGGGTTTTTTGAAGTTAATGGAGCTTTTCACGTGTACATGGACAAGGTCAGAGATTATGGCAGTATTTATGGGCTCGATTCAGAGGGATGGCATACGCAGTGTCTGTTAGAACAGAAACCTATAAAGTAAAAGAGGGTGATAAATATGTCAAGCTGCTTTTGTTCTTCCCATGTGTTTATTATGTGTCTTACTTGTAGTAGTCTTACTTTAGTTTCTGCTCTGGTGCCATGTACTACTTTGGTTTTTAAGAGTACATTGCAACCTGTCAATCTTAACACTGCATTTTACTTTCTCAGAGAACTGTTTGAATTTGAAATCAGGTTATTTACATAAGACTGCTATAAAATCTTTGTTACAGTCATGTCTCTGCTTGTTTTCTACTTGTGGATGCTCACCAGGCTGTGTATAGGGCTGTATCTCAAGATGACTGAATCTGAGGAATATTCAGAACCTGTCCTTATGTCTGTGGAATACTGCACTTCCCTGTGGTGTGGAGCTCTGACTGGTTGCTGTATGATCAAAGATCAATGGTGAGAAGTCCGTTTCTCTTTATGGAGGGTATGAATACCCCTCCAGAGCTCTGTGCATGTGGGCATGCTGCATTATTATTTTACCTTGAAGTGTCTTATGGCAGTCTAAGCCATATGCACTCTATCATGCATGCAGCACAAGAGGCACTGAAAAATCATAGGTGTCTGCCACAAAATCTTCCTTGTCTAGCTTCCTGACAGCATCTTTGGGGATGTCAGTGTCTTTAGCAGACCATGCTCCCCTACCCAGCTCATGGTTGAAGTCAGACCCTGCTGTTCTGTAGCAGTCCCACACTTTCTTCTTGAGCTTTTTCCTTCTCCAACCTTCTGTGTGTTAGAGTCACTAGAAAAGCAATAGCTCTGGGTTGGGGTCTTGGTTGTTCTACTAGGACAATTGTGCTTGGTACAAGGACAGGCTCAATCAACTGCTGATGGATCTTTCAGGGACAGATGAAGGGAAGAACACAGAAAGTAACATAGAGGAAAGCCTCCCAGCAAGGTTATAAACTAGAAATCAGGACTTGAAGTAGATTACTTTCTATGTGGTCATAGTTTTGAGGCATATTAAGGATGCCACAGGCTAAAACTTGATAATAAAAGTGAATTAGCATTGGTTGGGAAAATGTATTCAAATACATTTTTTCCAGTTGTTGATTTAACATTTCCTTTGAAAGCAGCTGTAACCTTTGATGACTAATTCTGTGACGATTAAAATGAAATGTGTAGAAGTGCTGAATTATCTCTGTCTCAGCACAATAAAACTGGCCATATCGTGCTTGCCAGTGTAAGTAGATCTTTTCCCTTCTAATTTGCTAAGGTTATCACAAGAGTCTTGAAATATAGCCTATTTGTGCTGGTCTAATTTCCAGCTAACTCAACCCTTACATCATGTTTTTTTAATATGGTTTGTACAAAAAAATAAATTAGGTATTTGGAAGGAACTCACTGTATTTCAAAATACCCAAGTGAGTTTTTTGCAGGGATCTTGCAATTAAATTGCAGATAACATTGCTGCAAAACTGTGGCTCTTTTTCAGGATTTGCAGTTTAATGTGTTCAACAGGGATGGGTCCCTAACTGAATAAAACCAAATGGATGGCTTTTGCTTTCATGTGTTACTAATGCACTCTACTCTGCTTGGGAACTAAACAAATGCAATGCTGTTTCACATATTCCATATATATTGTAAAGGCATGTGATTTAAAATCTATGTTGTTTTCACTGACTTATAGCTGTGTTCAAGACTTTAGTATTTCTTATCACACCTTCCCTTTCTCACTGGTAATTTATACGTTATATATAGATATGGTACATCATCTTAGTAAACTTGTCGGAGCAGGTACTATGTCATTGCTGATTGTTTCAGTAATACCTTCACTGTGGGAGCCCCTGTTGTTTTAGGTGCTTCTTCATTAATGATGTATAAATATAATAACTATTTACAAGAAAGATAAAAAAATTACTGAAAAGTATGTTGGTAGTGTAATTTTAATTGGGTTCTGATTGGAATATTTGGTAGAGTGAAAAAAATCATAAACTTTATGTCCAGTTTTCAAGCCTCAATTCTGCTTCAGATTATGTGGATATAATCTACCTGTGTACATTATTCTGCTTCAGGCTTGGATATTCACTAGACAGAATAAACAAAAATTGGTACCAAAGCATATAATATCGGCTGTGAGCTTGGGTGGGGTGTTACTCTTTTAAAGAATTTGGAAATCATCCTACAGTTAAAGCTCCAAAGATTCTGCATAGATAATATTTGGGGTTTTTTTTTAAAGGTCTAAATACTGTGTGATAGAGGAGATGGCAGCTTTTTTTGAGTGTGGAATTGTTGATTTAGAGCGGGGATACTGGTCTAGTGCCTTGAAGGGTGTTTTTGGAGCCAATTTTAGCATCCGTGTTGATGACCTTGCACAAGAAGTAGCACTTGTAAAATTTGGTGATCAGTGAAGGCAGGAAGCATTGTCAAATCAAAGCCAGGGTAGCTGAATGGAGAGAAATCGGCTGAAAGTCAACAGTGCAAAGTGCAAGACCTTGTGTTTGGGGACTGGTATTGGGATTTACTGCTCTTAACATAGAGCCACTTTGTTGCAAATAGCTGAGCAAGAGAAAGCCATTGTTTTATCATTTGATAAAAAATGTCTGTAAGCAGTTAGGAAGAAGGGCACTAGCAACAGGCTGGATATGATGACCCATAAAGTTCCTTTCATTGTTCCTGTATCAATTGCTGGCTCAACAAAAGTGCGTTCCTGTTTGCAAAAAAAAGGTGAATACGGCAACATTTGTTGAATAACTGATTTATTCAATATTGTATATATACTTTTACAAGCAGTATTTTGAGTAAACCAGCATGTAGTGCTTGATGGAATATTGGCACATACAGTTCATTCTTTATTTCTTCTTGCTTAATTCAGTGTTTCTGAATAGAGAGTTATCAGCTGATGACATTCAAATGAATAATTTTTTCTCCTTCATGTACTTGCATGCTACAAATTGTACATACAGCTTTATGGCTGACTTGGAGAAGATTGCAGCTTGTAACTGAGAGACATCAAGCTTCAGGGAAAGTTACATAAAATGGGAAAAAAAAACTCCTCTGACTTTGTAATAATACATGGAATACGATAGGCTACCCTATTCCCTGGAGCTGAGTGTTTATGTTTCTGTATTGATTGAAATGCTTTAATTTTGCATTCTGTCTCAGTTACAACTGTGCATTCAATGCTGCAATTTTAAGGAAGAGAATATTCTAATTAAATGAATTTTTTTTAAGGGAAGTGTTTAATAATGCACATGTTTGCATGATTATTTGGATCTCTTAACTTATTATGGAGCTCCAGCAAATTAAAACAAGATAATTTATATCATATAGTGGCATTCATACAAAGTATCACAAAATGGTTCAGAAGGAAGTTACTATTAAACAACAGGGACAAAACAAGGCTTTAAGATGTGATTTAAGAAGATAAATGGCCTTTGTGTCTGAGAAGGGAGAAGAGGATTGAATTACAGACAAAAGAGGAAGAGAAAACAGAAGCATGACTGTCCCAACTGGGGAGGTATGAGGGACACCAAAAGGGGTGAGTGCAGCACCATGAGAAGAGGGAGTGGCTAAGCGTGAGGTCAAAGTGGTCAGAGGACAAGGTCAGCAAGAAGTTCTACATTACAGGAATATGGTTTTGAAAATAACACAATCTTTTTCCTTTAGATTCAGAGGTAGGCTAAAAATGGGAGATACATAATTTTGTCTCACAGAGTAAGCTATGTATTTGGCTAAGACATTTCTGGTGTTTTTAGAGGTGGGTGCTGAGAGGTGGGAAGAAAATGAAAAAAGAATGATGGTAAGCTGGGATGTGTTGAGGAAGATACATCTCATCCTTGGCTATTGTATGTGGTTTTCTTTTTTAAATTTCAGGGAGCAAAAATGCAACATAGCTCTGAAGTTTAGCCATTTATCACAAAAGGCCTCGCATCCTGTTCTTGGCTAAAAGTTAATGTAATACAGTAAATATTTAAGCACAGTTTATTTGCCTGTTGTTTCTAGTAAAGCATCCTGTGATAGTTTACTATAGAGTAATCCTTGAAGTAATTTTTGTGTTGTAACTTGGAGTTGTCCTAGGGGAGCTCAATTTGATGGACTTTGGGAGTTGTTGGATTTTTCCAGTTCAATCCAGTAGATCCAGATTGCCGCAGTCCTGTGCTCCTTGGTCCCAGCAGTGGAAAGGCTGAGTGTGTGCTCTCCATGGACACACACGGCTGGCCACCAAAGCTGCACACAGAGGAGATCAGCGCTGGGTCTGGCATCTCGTGTGCATGTGTATCTGTGCACAAATCTGGATCCTGTTCTGTGCATCTGGCTAATGGGACTCCAAGCGTGCTAGTACATCACACACTCCTGCATCCATCCTCACAGGCCCGCACACACACAGATGTCTCCGGACCTGTGGTTCCTGGGGATGGTCCACTTCCAGGCTCTCCAGACCATGCTTTTCCGAGTAGCCGGCTGCCAGACCTTTTACCCTGCTTGTTGGCTAGTCCAGCATGAAGTTTGCTAAGGTCTCACACACTGAACAGAAGGCACACTCAAGCATAGTTACAGAGAAAACAGGTTAACTTTAAAACTTTATTAAGACAAGGTAAAGTGGTGATCATGTGCTGGGCTTGGCCAGACAGCTGTGCTGCCCAGCAGCCTTGGTTATACTTGGTTGGGCCCCTTTATATCCCCTTCTCTCCATTTTTCCATGCTTGTTCCTTCCCCGCACACACTTGTCTCCTTCCCAAGTAAAAACCTGTCCCTAATTATTTTCCCCTGCTAATCTCAGTTTCACCACGTCCGTAACCAGATTTGATGTTACCAACAGCGTTACCTAGATCTTCCCAGCCTTAAATGGTATTGCTGCTATGGCCACCTAAGTGCTCTTGGCCTTGCAAGACTCTTCACTTCAGAGGTGCTGTTACTCCTCCCTGCTTCTCATCCAAGTCTGGCCATTTCTCACATAGCTTCCCCTCACCTAACCATGCAATTCAACCATCCTTCTTGGCAGTATCTGTAGCTTCTGTCATCTTCTCACTCTGTTGTTGCTGTCCAGCAATTTCTTGTGTCACCAACAGAGTTTCTCACGTTCTCTCCGCTCAGCTGTGATGGAATGCCTGTAGGCCATAAGAACTTCTACTGAAAGTGGATTTACTGCAGGTTCAGATGGGACATACTTCGGGAGCCTTCTTGTATCAAGCACACAGTGAGGATGAATAAACACCCCCACACACTCCCAAAGGCATTGCAGCTCTAAACTGCTTGTACTTATTTTTGAATCTTGGGTGTACCTGGCAGTAACTCCCATAGAGATATGTGTAGATAGAGATGCATTTTCTCTTTCACTGACAATTTGAAAGGAGATCCTTTTTAAGAACTTGCTGAGTGGTATAATTTTGTCTTTAATGTATACTGTATAAACCTTTTTTTCTTAAGCAGCTACAAAACAGTATTTTTTTTTAATGTAATGTAGTAAAGCAATGATACTTTTGACAAGTTTCCTTTTCAGTATATTGTGTTCTACTTTGAAAATGGAGTATTTTTGTCATTATCAAAGGGTTATTTTGTCATTATGCACTTTAAATGATTCAATTTTACATCACTTCACTTTAAATAAGGAGCAGCATATTCTGTAGTATCCGTGAAATTATCTATTCAGTGGTCATCTTTGCAGTTTGCAACACTCTAGAAACTGTTGGTATTTAATAAAGTTGAATCTTCTCCTATCTTACTTCATAATAGCTTTTCTTCACACACTTTTGTCATGTGAAAAACATGGCACATGAGCATATTCTTTCTGCTGTCCTGTGGTGGAATTTGTAATTTGCCCAGGAAACATACACTTGTTTTCCTTATAATGGGCTTTAAAGAGCAATCAAACATATGTAGAAGATAAACTGTACATCAAGAAACTCTGACCTTGGTCCATCACACCGAATAAAAATACAAGTTCTGCTTCACTACTCAGAGAAGCTTAAACAACTTTTACTGTTTTAAGAACATCCCTTGAATGAGCTTCACTATGTTTGAGAGCATCAGCTGTTCCATCAGAAAATATTGAGGAACTTTTTGCATGACTGAAGGGTGCAACTAATGGTAAAACATCTATTGCATGTATTTATTTTGAAACCTAGAACAGAAACATAAAGAAGTATCCTAAGGTCTACCAGTGTCTGTATAGGTTGCTGATGAGAAATTTTCTTTGTAAAATGAGTCATTAGTCAACTTTCGCTTTCTGAACAAAAATTTTTACATCGTGTGAGTGATATAGTAAATCACTCTGACAAGTCACGTTATTGAAGTCAAATTGGAGATTTATAAAGGAATAATAATCTTTATTTAACATAGAGCTTTACTTGCCTCATGAAAAGTTCAGAAAAAAAATCTGTTGTTCAGCTATATTGTTATTGAAACACAGATGACACTTAGGTAGCATTGTGGCGGGTTTATTCATAATTGTGTTGTAAGACAAGAGTTTCTATCTGCTTAGGAAAGTGAGTGCCCAAGGACATGTATATCAGAAATTTAATGAGAATGATTATTAATTATTAACAGCTCAAGGGTGAAAAATTAGATCTCACCAGTGGGAATCTTGTAGATAGGAAAAGCTGTATTCACTAAAAAAGCAGATGTTTTCTGCTTACGTTCCTTCAAATAAAAAAACAGAAAACAACAGCTGCTGATAGACTTTCTACAGGGATACGTGAACTACAGTCTTTCTGTCTGGCGTTCTATGTCAAAACGTTCGGCCACTCTGGACATATTTGATTACGTTTTGAGAAAGTACAAAATCATTCAATAACTTAAGAACTGTTAAAAATCTAGGTTTCTAGGTCTTAGTTTTTTAAGGTAGCATAGGGAAGTGCACCCGGAACCTGAATTTTGTATGCTGTACCTGAATGAAAAATTAAGCCATGTCTGTTTCGTGTGATTTATGTAAAAAGACTTGTGAGGCATTGTTGGACCACAGTAGCACAAAAGTGTGCGTTTCCTAAGACAAATGTAAAAGCCTGGCAGAACTGAACAATAAAGATGAGCTATGAAACTTTGTAAATATTCCCTTTATGCTAAATTAGCCTCTTGCATATATAATTCCACCTTATTTTATTGCCATTCCTTGTTGTCTCTTTGCTTATGTTTTCACATGCATTTCTACCATGACTCTCATGGGTTGTGTAGCATCCTGTGCTTTAGCTGGTATTTCTGAGCAGAAAGAGACTTGCTTTATCAGTTGATGATTGATTTTTCTGAAGTTAATATTCATCTTTCTGTTAAAAGAATGGAAAAGTGGAGCAACGCGTCAAACTGTGGGGATGATACTTCAAGAGAGGGTTAATGGATCACTGTGGATAGTTAAAGAAGAGAATATTCCAGTCGGATAGGAGAGATTGAGAAAATTGCAATCACAAAACTGAATTAATTCAGATGAATTCTGATAGCTGCTGCTGTGCTGCTTTCTGTAATTTTTCTTAAGACAGAAGATAAATTTCAACAAGTCTCCTGGAAGAAGCGTAGCAGAACCAGGATTCAAACCTGGTATCACAGGTAAACTAGCCAGACCATACACAGAAGAACTGGGAATCAAGTTTGGCTGTATGACTGGGCCACTCAGTGCATCTACTTATGTTTTGAAAATCAGGTGCTTCATATGCTAATTTTTACAAGAAGGGCTAGACAGACATTGTACATGCCCGCCAGTGGAAATGAGAAGCTGCACCTGCTGATGTGCTTACATTGGAGCATAGGAGTGAAGCCATCCATATGTGCCTGCTGTTTCCATGCTGTTTCCATGTTTGATTTTCTCTTCCTGTGTTGGAAAGTATAGAGAAACACTCATAAAAACCCCTCAGTGCAGGTAGTGACTGTGTGAGTGTCAGAGAGGGGGCACTTCATTTGCTTCTGCCTCAACAAAAGAAAAATCCAGGGAAACACTTCTCAGTTGAATGTCTTTCCCTTCTTTTGTTCCAGATTTGCACATATTCCCTTTCTTTGGTTTAAAAACAGTGGAAGGTCGCCTATATTGCACAATTTTGGTAACCCTGAATAGTAAATGCAGATCAAAAATCCTTAAAGCAGTTAATAAAATCACTGCAACAGACCTCCCACTGTATCCTACTGGGGCTCCTCAGAAAAATAATTAATCTCAAGCCTACTTATTTCAACATTGTTCACTCACTGAACAAATGTGTGGAAAAAAAGACTTTCCTGAAATAATTACCTAGTTCACAGATTATAGTTCTGACTGAGAAAAGTACTTAGCTATAATGGAGATGCCAGGCCATTTTTGTTACCATTTTCCTAGTGTAGATTTCCCAAAGTGAAGAGTTAAGCTTAAAAGCTGATGTCCGTGAGAAGGCGTATTATTACTATTGGTATTATTTTAATTTTTGTAGTGATATTTAGGAACTTGTAAAAATCAGGATTCCACTTTGCTAAGTGCAAAATAATGAAGAGGCTCTTTCTTTACAGGGCTTAGATCACAAGTCAAGCAAGTTAATGAGCAGCTGAGTTCTACTTGGGAAAAAAAAAATTAACAGTTATAGAATCATAGAATGGCCTGGGTTGGAAGGAACCTTAAAGATCATCTAGTTCTGATCCTCCTGCCATGGGCAGGGCCACCTTCCACAAGACCAGGTTGCTCAAATCCCCATCCATCCTGGCCTTGAACACTTCAAGGGATGGGGCATCCACAACTTCTGGCAACCTGTTCCAGTGCTTCACCACCTACTGGGTAAAGAATTTCTTCTTGGTATCTAATTTAAACTCACCCTCTTTCAGTCTGAGGCCATTTCTCCTTGTCCTACGTGTTCTTGTAGAATGTCCCTCTCCAGCCATTTAGTACTGAAAGGCTGCAATAAACTTTCCCTGGAACCCTCTCATGTCCAGGCTGAACAACCTCCAAGTCTCTCAGCCTTTCTTCAGAGCACAGGTGTTCCAGCCTTTTGATCATCTTTGTGGCCCTCCTCTGGACTTGCTCCATCAGGTCCATGTTCTTCTTATTTTAGGGGCCTCGGAGCTGGATGCAACATTGCAGGTGGGGTCTCATGAGAGTGGAGTAGAGAGGGAGAACCCACTCCCCTGACCTGCTGGCCATGCTTCTTGTGATGCAGCCCAGGGTGCAGCTGGCCTTCTGAACCACAGTACACAGTGCCAGATCATGTTTAGCTTCTCATCCACTGACACCCAAAGTCCTTCTCCGCAGGCCTGTTCTCAATCCATTCTCTGCCCAGCCTGTATTCGTGCTTGTGGTGCTTTATTTAGGTCGCTTTCCCTACTTTTGAAATACGCAAGTTTTCAGTAGATTTTTCAATTTTTTTTTTTTGGAAGCATAGTTCAGTTCTCTCCTGCAAATTTACAGAATTGTGTGATTTGTGAAGGGCTAAAGGTATGTGAAAATGATTATTCATGGCCTTAGTGATTCCTTCACTGACGATGAAGACAGCATGATCAGATGTAGTAACATTTCTACTGTAGCTGAGCAAGTTGTGGGCCAGGTCATGGCCAAGCCTGTCCATCTGCAGGGAGGGAAGCAGAGCAGT
Organism: Rhagologus leucostigma; assembly: GCA_013397725.1. Classification (NCBI taxonomy): domain Eukaryota; kingdom Metazoa; phylum Chordata; class Aves; order Passeriformes; genus Rhagologus; species Rhagologus leucostigma. The sequence continues at coordinate 827,456 of VZTD01003256.1, read as the reverse complement.
CTGTGCAGCACGGTTGCATTCCCAGTCTGCGCCAGTGAACAAGATCTGCAAAACAGCAGGAAACAGGCAGATTCTTGGCTTTATGGTTGTCACTGTAGGACATAAGGAACCCCTTGCACAATGATTTTCAGAGTAAATAATTGTCCCACTACGGGAGACATAACAGCAACATCTTGCATCAGCTGTAGAAAGAAGGCACTGCTGCCCGATCCAGCGTTCCCCTCCAATCCAAGCCGAAGGACTTGGTACTTGGGAACTGTTGTTCACTTCCAGTTTCTTATCATTCTCCGCTCTTCTTGCTGTACTGTCTTTCAGAAATAAAATAGAAATAAATGGACAGGTTTCTCAGTGTGCCCATGTGCCTGTTTGATACCTGCCTTGTGGGGTATGTGATTTGATTTTTGAGTAAGAGCATCTGTCTCATAGAGCAGTGTCTCTGCAGTGAGGAAATTGTGTCATGTTCTGATGATGGCAGCTGGATGTTTTTGTGACTTTTTATAAATTTCTCTAAGTTTTGTTTTTTCCCTTATCTAAAGAACAGCAGGTAATTCTAACTTGGTTGGGGAAGCCTGTAAGGAGGCTTAAAATCATAGACTAGGCAGCGGTGCAGCAGAGCAGGTTTAAAACCATCATGCAGTGCCTGTTCCCTCAGCAGCAGGAGCCATGCAGGTGAACAGTGTGGTGTGTGGCAGTGCCCTGCTCTTGAAGGCTGCACCATCCAGCACAGGAGCTCTGGCAGCTGCGGCTCTAAGCGTGTTGGACAGTGTTTGTGTGCTGAGGCACCTACATGCACCGTGGCTGAGGGTAATTCTTCTTTTAATGGGCTTAGCTGTTCTGAAAACAAATTGGACTACACAACGAAAAACATTTAATTTGGAAATATTTATTTGTAGGCAAGTGAGCTGTGAAAATATAAATCTCTTGATAAACTCTCCCTGCTGTATTGACATTGATGGTACACAAGGCAGTTTCTTGCTCTGCTCTTTTCTTTCTGGGAAACCAGAAAATCCCAGGAAATATTTTGTTTCTCTTTGAAGCACAGCACTAATGGTCTTGTTACAAGTTTATATCTGATGAGAACAACTTTGTGTTTGCAAATGTTCCATTCCTCTTGCTAAGTAAGTTGTAGCTGTAACTGATTTGAAATTGAACAGGAGACCTGTAGCAGCATACTATAAATTCACTATTAATTTAGAAGATCATTTTTTGAATGCTAGAATTTCAAAACAATTAACTTAATAATGATTTTTCATATTGGTTCCATCCTCCATACATAAACTGCTCATTACATCTTCATGTTGTCTATTGATCCATCTATTGTACCAGTTTATTCCATTCTTCTGCTTACCAACTGCACCCAAGAGTCTGAATTTATTGGAACAGTTAAATGACATTTAATGCACTGTAGCTCGGAAACAGATCCAGTAGACAAACCTATTATTATACTAATGGAGTTTTTTGAATTACATTTCACTAAGCTCAATATTATCTTCCATGTTATTCTCAAACCCAGTGACAGGTGGGATAGTTTAATATCTTCTGAGTTGTGTACAGTTGTGGTCTGTTTGCTTAATGAACCCATGGTTTCAGACGTTTTCCTTTATTTCTAAAGAAGCTTAAATGTTTAAAACAGTCATATGCAAAACAAGCAAGCAGCAAAATTGTTCTGGATTATGGAGGCAGTTTTCCTTTCAGAAATTTGAGGAAGCAGCAGTGCACTGCCTCAATTTCTGAAAAAAATCAGAATAAAATTATTTTGAAAAGTCTTTCTAGAAACATAAACCAGTGCTAATATAAATGAGGACAGCTCACCCAATTTCTGTGGAATTATGCAGTCAAAAACTGAATTCTGTCTGTGGATTGAAAGTTACACCATTTTTGAGAAGTAGGAAAACCTTACCCCAGAGGGACCTTCTCTGTCTTTGCTGAGAACCAGCAAATGTCTTCATGAAATTATTAAATAAAAACATTGAATGTCTGATATTCCTGACTGAAATCACTGATAATTACTTTTGACTAGGACTTCATATAAGTTTGAAGATGGTTAAACAAACCCCAGTCCACCAAACCTTTTTCAGTTCAGGGAATTCCTCTTATGAAATTCATCTGGCAGTCTCATTGGAGAACACTGCCTCCTGCAGGGTACAAGGTGCAATTCATGCCTTGCCACCATTCTCCTGTAGATAAATAAATGCAAAATGACCAACCTTGTTCTGTCCGGTGAATAAGCAAGCAGAAGCTGCCAGTCAGCAGAAAACTGGGGAAACCAGTTTCTCTGCAGCTGAGTAACATCTCTCATGTTTGCTGGGCAAACGAGCAATGAAACACTTAGTTATGTTTGGGTTTTTAGTTATAGGAAGACATGATGGCTCACCTTATTCTTTGTACCATTAATAAGAAGAGAAATCTCTCTGGGAATAAGGGAGTTTTACCTGTAAATATAGTAAATATAGTATTAGCAGTATTAGCTTCGTTCTTGCTGTTCTAAGGGAAGCAGTCATGCAATCAAGCTCTGCTGCTGAGGCCCAACATACTATGCAGTTAATAAAATCCATTGCAGAGGTGACAAAACCTCCCCTGAGAGCCAAGCTATCTATGCAATCCTTGTGCTTTTCCTTTGTAAGAGAGCTTTTCATTCTTTTGCACTCTGCATTCATGGAAGGGGTTTGAATCCCCCTCCCTTGCATAGCAGCAGGCTCTTGGCTCCTCACTGATGCTGGAGTGGAGAGGCTGCTGAACAAAGGAATTCCAAGAGCTTTTCAACTTCATGATCCAGTGGCACAGTTATTCAGCTCCTCTTTCTTTGATGAACTGGGTTCCTCAATGGAAGAGGGGTTATCTCATCAGCCGCAGCCTACGTGGCACTGTCTGCTCATATCCTTTGTCACAGAGCCCGAAAAGAATCTATTACCAGAGTCAACAGTTGTCTTGTATTGCCAGTGAGTCCTTCAGCAGCCTGTTTGGAGAGAGTGAGGCTAAAGGGTCACCTGTCCCCCGGACTTTATTTGCAAGGAACATTCTGCAGAGGTGTCAAGAGAAACCACAAGCCATATTACAAAACAGACTGGAGACCTCGCTTAGAGGTCATCAATGAGCTGAGACAGCAGAGCTTGATTTGCACCTTTCTGAACATCTAATAAACTTACCCCATGGATCACGTGCTGTTGTGAAATAGGATACACCTGTCCGAGACTATTTAATCTTTTCAAAAATCTCTGTAAGTTTTACTTCTGCAATTGTTTCCTTTCCTGTAACATACTTTTTACTGAAATGACACAGCTACTCTCCCAGTAATAACTCTCCTGAAGGCATTTCACAAACTGTTTACTGTATGAGGTCTTAGTGTGAGTTATCCTGGACCTTTTAAGGAATTTACTCCTATGGGACGTAGAAATGACCAAAGGAGATTTACAGTCATTCTTTGCAAGCATAGGGAAAGCCAGTCTTTGGGTAAGCTATCTCAAATTAGCATTATTGTGAGCTTGGTGGATATTAATAAAGTAATTACCTTTCCCACGATCACCTATACTAATTTAAGTGTATAAACCTACCTTTTCTCCCCTAAAGGAGACCTAATTATCATCTATGTGGATATGTTTTAGGTTTGCACTCCAGATTCATTTGCTATTACTTTTAGTTGAAATATCAAAAAATGAGGTTGCAAGAGCATATGTCTTTCCTGTGGTCTGTTATGAGCAGTCTTGCTTAATTTTAGGAATATTCAGACGTGGTTCTCTGATTAAAATCAGAAGAGAGCAAGATACACAACACTGCCTGGCTGTTGGGTAGATGCTGTAGTCAGCATTCTTCTCTCACATGAGCACAAAATGTTTACGTTTGTATTTGCATAGAGTGCCACTTATGAATGGTGAGTATGGTAATTTCCCATTGTTATTTGATTAATTGCCTGACCACCAGGGCTATTCCGAGGACTTTTTAGGTAACTCTTGTATATTCCCTGATTGGCATATCTGATAAATTCAGTAATGAAACTGTATGGTGCTATCTGCAATCACTTAATTTTATCTGTCCCATTTGCTTATCTGTGTCTCCCTCAAGGCTCTAAGTGTGGATGAGAGAACTGCTGAGTGTTCAATAAAGTGACATTTATATGTCTATCTGTGAAGTTTACTAAATTTCCATCCTTTCACTGCCACCCTTACTCACTCAGCTCAATCACAAACCAGTCCATGGCATTTGAGAAAAAGCAAATGTTCTTTGCACTCCCAAATGAGACTCTTTCTGCTGTAAATATATCCCTTTCTGCAGTTTACCTTGTTTTCCTTTCTGCCCTCATGTTGAAATGATATTTAGATGTTGTATTTGAGAAAGCTAGTGATTTTGTCAACTCTTTCTAGCTTTTTATCTATAGAGATAGCACTTTCAAACACAGATGGGCCAGTCTGTTTAGGATGGACATAGTTTACTCAAATTACAAATACAAGAAAAGTTGTATGACTAATTTTTCATCTTTATTCTGCAGTGCTACCTTCCCAAAGCCAAGTGCAGCCTGGAGTGTGTTCTAAAATAATAGGAGATGTCTTCACATAAGCTTCACTAGTTGATTTGTTAGAGAAGATGTTCTGTTCCAACTTTATGGCCACTAAAAAATTCTAACTTACCAGAAAAAGGAACAGTTTCGGGTTTTTTTTGGTCACTCATTCACATCTGAAAGTGGTCGTAGGAATTTTCTTAATTAACACTTGCCTGAGGAATAAATACTTAAGAGCGAGGCAGGTTAAGTTGCCAAGTAACTGGGAAAAATAACTGGAAGTTGCAGGGCAGTTGAATGTGAATTGCTTATTTATATTGTCTTCTTTTATTTGCATTGTAATTTTACACTTCTTGAAACAAATGTTCAAATTTGGAAGAAATTGTTCTGTCGGCTAGATGTAGATACAAACCCACTTCAAAACTGTCTTGCTTTTGGTTCTATTATTATTTTATTTCTTAAATGCTTAACCAGGCTTGCTTCACTGATTTTACCTCTTCTTTATGGTAACTATTTTTTGCAATTCTAGCTTTGCAAGACGCGTGTGCATGACATCATCTCATACCAGTTGCAAAATAGTCATTGTTTTAACTTGTCTTATGCTGAAGTCTGTGACTTTCTTGCTGTCTTTTGTTCCAGCTGTGGAGAGTCAATGGGATGCCGAAATAGGTGAACAGTCATCATTTTGGCATAGCTGTTCTCTACAAGAAAGTGAAGGAATTTGATGAGAGTTGTGAAAATGCTGGGGACAGCAGTGGAACGACCCTCATGGGCTGCAGTGTCCACTTTGTGGCCCCTAAGTGAGACCTGTGTGAAGCACCAAAAGCCACCAGGCTCTGTCACTGCTGAGTTTTGTCACTTGTATTAAAGTCCATCAGGGATAGAGTGTTCAGTGCATGGACCATACTGCTCAACATCAGTTTAAAAATGATGGTGACACTGACTTCTGATGGGTAAAGGCATAACATGGGTAAAGGTTGTGTGAATCTGATCAAAATTTCAAAGGCTGAGAGATGATGAACGAAAAACTACCTCAATAATAATAGAAGCTCTATAATTTGTGATGGCTGTGCAGAGGTTTGCTGTTAGCACCTCCTCCAAAACAAGTTATATTTACTTGGGAAAATTAGAGATTTGTGTGGGTGCAACAGAAGAGAAATGCATGAGACAGCTGTAGCAAAACTGTGTGGATGCACAGTGTGTAGCACAGCCCTTTCACAATTAGTCTAAATGGAAGATTGCAGTGCAAAATAACTTTCAAACTTGGATAAACTGTAACACATACTCTGATGTTAATACCATGCTGAACTTTCTGAAGTTCATAAAGTGTATTGTTGGAACTAATTAATATGCTGCTTTTTTTTTAATACTCCAAAGACCTCAAGTTAGTAGTTTGATAATTAGGCTGTGTTTCATATTTAGATACAAATTGGAGATAATTAGAAATGCTGAGGTACCATGCAGGTTAAGTGGGCACCATTATTTGAGCTATTTAAAGCATTTTAGTGGGAGCTGATAAAGTGCAAAGTAAGATGGACAGAGAGGTTCTTTTCCGTTATACATTAAATCTGTAGGCATAAATAGAGTTACATTTTCTACTTCACTTAAAAGAGACTGAAACTCTCCATAAGATGCTACAACAAGCAATCGACTACTGCTGATAGCAGCATCTCCTCATGACTAGGTGTGTTAGGCTTTTCAGGAATGAGCTGTCATTTTGTACTTTGTGCTGGGGTGAAAAAGAAAGGCAGTTTTCAACAATGCTACACCATGTCAAATTGCTTTCCAGAGATCCCAGGCTTTTAATTTTTATAATTTTAAATTGAACTGCCTTTATGTTCTGCTGCCTACTTTCTGTTCCATCTTCCTCTGCTGCCAAAAGGTCTTCAGCTCTGCCTAAAATTTGTGCCAAGAAGTGCTTTAATACAGTCTGATGTCAAATATAGGCTATGGGATGAACATGCTCCTGCAGAAACAGTAGCAGTAAAGTTACAGAATTTTTAAAATATGGCAACAAAAATTTCAGAATAATTTGTGTTTTGAGATACTCATGCCCTGCCAATGAAACATTTTCAGTGTCTCAAGTAAAAGAAGTCTTTATAAATGAAAGCAGTAAGAATAACTTGGTATTTTGGAGAATGTTGAGAAAGGATTTTTCTGCCAGCATCTCCAACTACTCCACCTAAAAACTTTTTCTAGCAAATTTCATAGTATTACCTTGTCTCCAGTGCTTGGAACATACATATTTTTCTGAAAGGGCTATGTTGCAAGTCACTATAGAGAGGGGAAAAGATAACAAATTCTCATCTGTTGCAATGGCATTTTTGCCATTTTTGAGGAGAAATGAAAACTGATGCTGACCTGTTCTGAAAACAGTAGCCTGCTGAGGAAAGGGAGACCTCCAGCCCTAGGGATATCATGATACAGAAGACAAGAAAAATTTTTTCCAGTATCAAATTGTACAGTATTTAGAAGCAGGTGCCCTCTGGGTAGGTTTTTAATTTAAATTGCTGCCTGGGAACTTCTCTTCACTAGGGAAATAGATCAGGCATAGAGTGTGCTTAAGCAGAATACACTCCTCCTAGGACCTTTTTGGTGCATGTAATGAGGAGAAGCTCTTACTGGCTAATGACAAGTATGAGACAAAGGGAATGAAAAAGTTCTGGTCCTGATCTGAGTATCTTTTACACTTGTAGAGGGCACTTAACAGAAAAGTTAAGTGATATTTGAACCTAGAGTAAACGACTTGTGGGATTTGTATATTCAGGGTCAAGTTTATGGACTGTACTATCACAGAATGGGTCAGGTTGGAAAGGACCACAGTGGGTCATTTGGTCCAATCTCCCTGCTCAAGCAGGGACATCCTAGAGCACATGGCACAGGATTGCATCCAGGCAGTTCTTGAGTATGTCCAGTAAGGGAGACTCCACCACCCCTCTGGGCAATCTGATTCAGTGCGGAGTCACCCACACAGTAAAGAAATTCTTTCTCATGTTCAGGTGGAACTTCCTGTGCATCAGTTTCTGCCCATTGCCTCTTCATCTATTGGTTGGCACCACCAAAAAGAGCCTGGATCCAACCTCTTGACACCCACTCTTAGATATTTATACGCATTGATGAGGTCCCCTCTCAGTCACCTCTTTTCGAGGCTGAACAGGCCCAGCTCCCTCAGCCTTTCCTTGCAAGAGAGATTCTCCACACCCATGACCAACTCAGTAGCTCTCCACTGGACCTGCTCCAAGAGCTCCATGTCTCTCTTGTCCTGAGGAGCCCAGAACTGCACACAGCACTCCAGATGTGGCCTCACCAGGGCTGAGGAGAGGGTCAAGATCACCTCCCTCAACCTGCTGGCAATGCCCTTCCTAATGCAGCCCAGGACACCATTGGCCTTCTTGGCCACCAGGGCACTGCTGGCTCATGGACTGATGTTGTCCACCAGGACCCCCAGGTCCTTCTCTGCAGCAGTGCTGCTTTTATCTTCCGAAAGGTGTGTACTGGTTGACATCACACTTGAAAGATACTGAGAAGTTTAACTGTTAACTTTCTTAACAAGTTTTGTTTAACTGCGAGTACAATAAAACCCATTTTTTTATCCCTGAGAACTTCCGGAAAGAAACAAGTTGTTCCCCTCTTTCTGTGCATAGGAAAAATGAGAACCCATGGTCCCAGAATGATCATGAAAAGAAAAACAAGTGAGTCTAAAGAGTTTTCTAACCCTTTACGTCACGGCATTCTCTGCACTAGTACACTGTGACTCGGACTGTGTATGCATCATGGTTGATTAAAGAAAGGATTTGTATTCGTGAAGCAGTTGAGAGTTATGTCCTGAGGGAAAATCAGTGAATTGCAACTTATGCAAACCCTTCTTTCTTCAAGACTTATCAGCTTTTGTTGTGTGGATACTAACCTTTATGATGGTAGCTGAGACCACACTATCAGTGGAAATGTGGTGGTCAGTAATTGCCAAGTAGTGATGAGAAATTACTGAAGGTATCCAAAAATACAGATAGTGGAACTGACTGTGGGATCCATGTAGTTATCCTGAGCTAGGGAAAGAGGAAAACTCTATGCTCTGAAAAAGTTGGAGGCTTGTCTTCAGGAGCTGAAAGTTGGTGTGGTTTGAGAGGTTGATGTCTTATGTAAAACCAACAAGTGCCAGATCAATGCCATACAAGCCCAGATTCTAGATTTCAGTTCTGCTGTCTTACACCTATCAATACAACTTCTACTAAAGACAAAAAAAAAATTGGAAGAGCATTTACAAACAGATTTTTTTTCTCTTGAAATCAAAGATGTTGTTTTGTTTGTTTGTTTGTTTGTTTGGCTTTTTTTTTTGTAAATGAAAAAAGTGCTTCAAAGCATCATGCTTATATTTGCATAGAGTAATTTAAAGTCCATGGGAAAAAAAATTCCTTATGTGTGATTTAAAAAAAAGATCTTCTCATTGAGATATTTGTTGTTGAAAATATTTGCTCAATAATGTGTAGGGGCAGCTGAAGTGAAAATATCTTGTGTAAACATCGCAGAAATTTGATAATGCTTGTGAATTTATATATATACGTATTCACATATCTGGATTATATATGTCAATAAGTACTGCCACTTTGACCACAAAAATTCAAATCGAAAGTACAGGTTCTGTTTGCTATTGGTCAATAAGGAATGATGCAGCATTTGACTTGTCCAGTCAGTCTTGTGTATGGGGGGCCCAATGGAAATTGTTAGGACCTAGAAGTCTTGAATTTTGGCCAGTCTATTCAATGTATCTGATTTAAAATAACTATGGGAATTTTGTGTTAGTTATCTGATTTAAAGTTTTCAAAATCACAGTCATGCAATTATCTTTGCATAAAGATAAATTAGAGAGATGACTGTATCAATATCTTATTGTTGGATTAATTGAAAAAACGATAAGAATATACTAGTGCTATTAGTACTATTGCTTGCAAAGTTTTTGTTATGTCTACACATATCTAAGTCAGCAGATTTAGAAAAAAAATAATAAATATAATTTAGCTTTTTTATCTCTATAGCTTATTTTGAATATTGCAGTATTTTGTGTCCTGAGTGATGTACACAATTCTCTCAAAGTACAGTGTCCTGAAGTGTGTAGCTATGTTGCTACAGCAATAAAAGTCAGATCAGGTCGTGAGAAGATGTTAGATCTTCTTTCTAATTGAAGAATTGAACTGTGCAGTTCTTTGAACCTTCCGGAGGAGAGCAGTGAGTGACAGGAAAGTTTCCAAATGGTACCTCTGGGAATGTTGAGAACCACCAAGAAGAACACAAACAGCTGGGAGTTCAATTTGTGCCATTCAATTTCCAGTTATTAATATAGTTTAGTGTACATAAGCAGGATAAATATTCTTGTTAATATGGTTTTTATGGGGGAATATTATATAGAAAGGCCTGAGCTGATGGATTTTTGAAAATGGAAAACTTCCAAACCTAAGATTTCACAGAAAACATGGAGTATTTGTGACATGGGTCCTTTACTGCTTTTTTACTCTTAACTTACAGTTTAATGAACTATAATGGAGCCAATGGAGTCAGATCTCTATGGAGAAGAAATGTGTCAGAGAGAGAATGCCCTCTGCTTTGGTGCCTCATGGATTTCGTGGATGAGTTTGGGCCATGGAGGGAGTCACTGTGCTGCACGGGGATGCAGCTCTAACAGTTTCTTTTCCACTGTTTCTGATTCTTTACTAATCATACACACAAACTAAAGATGCTTCCCCTGTCTAAATAGAAAGGAACACATTCATTGCATCTGTCATTGCTGGTATATTCAGTCATGTGCTTAATCAGGTTCTTACTTCTATCTTGCTGTTTTTCAGCCCTACTAAAGCAGCAGAAAGCATTCATCATGTACATAAAAATGTGGAATTGATGCCTGATGGATTGGTCTCTCACCATTCTTCTCAATGTGACAGTTTATGATGTTGCCTTTCGCATTCTCTTCTGCACAAATATTCCTCCTGTATTTCTCTCTCCCATATACATGCGCTTCTTAGCTAAAATCAGATGACAAGTATATATACTGGATATATAAAGGAGTTTATTTCTATGTATGCTGCATCTTTTCCCATCAAGCGAGGGCATTAAAACAGATTAGAACATTGCTTAATGTGGTGTAAAATTATTGCCATATGAGCAGTCAATTAACAAGATAAAATTCACAATAATGCCTTAAAGGTGAAATGTGAAAGCTTTTAATAAAAAAGAAAATGTGAAAAAAAAAAAATCCTTCCTGGTCCTCAAATCATTATCAGAGTATATAGGCAAACAACCATGACAAGTACATTTTATTATATATGCCTTAAAGATCTCTTCCTTCATTACTGCTTTCTGAAGGCTTAACTGAGTGCCCATCCTCACTAAAGCTGATAAAGTTTATGCAGGGAAGGTGATTCCAGGAGGCTAGACCCAGAGGAGTACCCCATCACTGGGTGCAAAATTTACCTGTTGCCTTTGGGTACTAGAAATTACCTGCTTTTACTTATCTTGTGCTAAGGACAAAGACATTTCTGGCTCCAGAATGAGACTAAGGGCTCCAAATTCAGAGATGCAGGCTACACAGGTGATAAGATGCCAGTTCTCCCAGGAACCATGACAGTTGGCCTCTTCCCTTCAGTGTTTGTGAAGAAAGTGCAGATGCTCACCATCACTTACTGCTGTCTATAAGGTGCCAAAGGTCTGGTAATCCACCAAGCAAGCCTGAAGTCATGCCACTAGCAGTGCCTTCCTTATTGGTGTGTTGGCATTTTCGTATTAAATAAATTCTTACCATAGTTCCAAACAAAATTGCTGCCTGGGAGTTTGAATTAAATGTAACCTGAGCAATCTGGCAGGTTTTGTCTAAACATATCTAATGTACTGAGCTTCCACATGAACCACACTGGTATGATTTTAACTATCTTTTGGATATGTATAAAGTCTGTTTCCTGAAATAGCAGGGTGGCCTAATGCCTTCTAGAATGTGACCTTAAAATTTACCATCTTATATTCTTAACTCTCTGTGTGAGCACTGTTTCCTTTGAAAGAGAGAGGCAGTGTATTGCTTGGGGACATTACAAAGCTGGTCCAAGGTCCAGGCTCAGGCCCTGAGCGTGGTGTGTGGTCATCCCTCACCACAGCTGTACATCTGAGACTCTCCCTGACTTATGACAATATTTACCAGAAGTCCACCTAGGAAAAAGACTAGACAGAGGATTCATTATTTTAATTTTATAATTTTAATTTTTAATTTTGTCTTGACTTCTGTGGTATTTAATACCATCTCAGATGAAACTGTACCTGAGTCAGCAGTGTATTTTTCAATCTGAGTTGTCTTCTTGCTTTCCCAAATACTCAGAATTTTAAATGTTGTGATGTCCTAGCCACAAAATGTCCTGCATACAGAATCCAGGGGATTTCCATTATTCAATTCCATTTTTAAGTCCAGTATTTTTTTCTAAATCAAAGCACATTCCTTAAAATGCATTTTAGGATCTGTAAAGAAAAGGGATTTGTTCTGTGGTGCTTTGTTCATGTATGTGTATGGAGACCTTTGTTCCTCATATATGTTCCTCACACCAGTGTGCATGCAAGTTTTTATACCAAGTTCTGTGTTGGTGCTGTTCTAATGCAGGCTTTTGGTCTGAAAAGTTTGTTCTTTATGTATAAATTCAAGTCCTAAAGTCAGCCTGCCTGATTAAGAATGCACTTAACTAAAAACCAGTAGCCTCTTTCTATTGTACAGAATATTTTTAACAAATATTTACTGTGTAATGGATGCACAGGAAAATGAATTGGTCAAAACTTTTGCTAATATCTTGTCCATTCAGCATTAATGTTTATTGCAACAACAAATCCAATTTATGGCGGAAGTTGTACAGAAAGAGAAACAGTCTCTGCTTGAGGAAGCTTAAAGCCTAAAGGTTTCATGTAGAAATGGTGAAACATAGAGCTCAACAAACTGAAAGCAAATCAACAGTAAACTTTGAGTTGTATCTTACTGAACTTAAAATTTAGAGGCACTTACTAACACTGCTTCTGTCCAAGCTCCAGTGACGAGAGAAAAATCAGTTATAGTGGTAGCAAATGTGTGTGTTTAAAGGGATAACTGTAGAGAGTCTGTTACAAAACTGATAGATTTCTTTTGATACTGATACTAGTTTTCAGAATATATATTACGTTGCCTTTCCTTTGTAAATGAGGTTGCAAATTAAAAATGTATTACCTCGCTTGACAAGCAAAGTGCTTCCTGAGCGTAAGACTTGAAGCCAGTAATGTATGGTTACTATACCTCTTCGACCCGTACAGGAAATCTGCCTGACTAAGAGAAAGATTTTGATTGCAAGACACTAGCTGTGCATATTTATTTTTTTAATATTTGGTATTTTTTAACGTCTCCCCGACTGAGGCTGTAGAGTTGTGCACTTGTAAACCTATTTGCAGGCGTTCCTGTACGTGGTTTGAGGAATGCACAATTTGATGTAGTACGCTTGTCTTTGCAGATGTCTTTGTCTGAAAGATTTGATTGAATGAGTTGTCATATCAGGAAACTCAGTAAGTCAATTTGTTGTACTGATATTCCTGTAAAATACATGAGGACTGAGCCAAGAGCTGCTGTCTTCCAAGAGGTGTTTCAATAGTCCTGTCTGATAAATCAGATTCAGTTAAGTGCTCTATCTTGAATTTCCTTCCACTCTGACTTTAGCTAAACTATGAAGGCAGAGTTATACAAAATCCTGTCACAAACCTCATGGCTTGAAGTATGAGGAAATGGAAAGGAAAGAGACAGGGAGAGATATCTACTTGACAGTTACCCATTATGCAACCTTTAGTCTTGCCTATCTGTGCAGACTGTACATGGCTAAAGTCTGAAGAAAACTGCTCCACAAACAGTAGGAATAATTAAAATCACCTGTACAAAATTATGAATAGCAACAGCAGTGCGTATTGAAATATACTTAATTATTGCCAGGCACTTGGCAATTTCAGTCCTTTCTGTTGTAAACACCACAATATCTGAACTATTAGTAGAAGCAGCAGGTAGCTGTAACATGTTAGCTTATATGAAAAAGATCATATCTGGTAAGGATATTCTAAAATGGACTTTATATGTTGTTGCATTATCGGTACATAGTGAGGGACTGGAGTGCAGAACGGTACTGAAAATTGTTGAATTCCTTCACTGCGTCTGAATCAGAATCTAATGGATAAAATGTGTCCTGAGGAGGGGGTCGTTTTAAGGCTTGTTGACCCTAGAGGCTTTCTGGCCTGTGAGTCTTGGCTCAGAAGTGGGAAGAGAAAGAATTTACAAATCATCTGAGGGGCATGAAACTGCTTTTTGTGTCTGCAGTCGAGCCTTGTGATCCCTACTTGTTCTTTGACATTGGCATCTGAAATGCAGTTTTTCAAAGAGGATATAGGCTTCGGTAACCCAGAACTAACTTTTTGCATTCCTCAGTGAATAAAATTGCTTCAGAAATGAAGTACAGCACATAAGGGCTTCAGGTTATTCAGTGTTTCATGTAATATAGGTAATTTTGATGATGGGTTTTTAAGATCAACAGGTACTTGAATGGAAGAATATATTTCTGGCTCCAGCTATTAATCACTTTATAGCCTTAAACCTAAAATTATTATTTATGATTAGGAGAAATTCTACTCATGATGCATGAAGTCTTTGTCACCTCAGTCATTGTTTAGGCCAGTCACTCTCTGCCTGGAAGAATTCACCCTTTCTTGGGCCTAATACGAAAGATTTTAATACAGTTCGCATGCAGCTTTTCTTTAATTTGTTACTTTAGGTAAATAATTAAAGCTGATTACGAATTTCACAATATGGATACTTTGGAATGAGAAGAAGATTGCATTGCTGAAACTACGTTTTCTTCCAGCAAATACAAGCCGCAGTAGCTGCTTGCAAGAGGCTAATTTGACTGTACACATGGAATTAATTGGGTGATAAGGGGGTCTCGTGGGATGTGGGAGGCGTTGTCAAAGCCTTGTCTAGAATTAATCAGAACGGAAGATCGTGCTGGGGTCTTCTCCATCTTGAGCAAGTGCCCTGAACACAGAACTATTTATTTTTCTTATGGAAGGATGAAAAAGGTGTTTGGTAGAACACATCTTCCCTCTCCCCCACAATTTCATGAATATTTTTCAAAAATATTTTTCCTTTCCTTCAATAGATGCAATTATTGTCAGATTTTCACGGGCTAAGGCTTTGCATTTGACTCCATCTTTTCACCAGTTTCCCAAACGTATGTGTCATGCCCTACTGCATTTTAGAACTATTATTACTATATTTAGAACTGTGTTCTTACCATGGCTTCTCATTGTGGTCTTAATCCTGTTTATAGCGGTATCCTACCAAAGAAGCTGTACATTTAATTAGTAACTATGCTGGTAGATTTTAGCTCATCAGGTAGGCTTTTCTCCTGTTTTTATTTCTGAATGGCTTTCAGAAGAATGCTGGTTTCTTAAGAGAGTTGAACATGTCTTAAACATGTTGAAAGTATCTTATCTGAATGAGAGAAGAAAAATGTTCTCAGAGGCTGTTGATAAAATGTAAACAGCTAGCTACTATGTGGGAAAATTCCTTTTCTTTTAAATGGAGCTAAACCAGTTTATGCCAGCAGAATTTCTGGTGTAACATAATTTTTTCTGTTTATACATTTCTCCTTGTTGTAGAAGAATGTGGAATAACCAAGCCTGAATATTTGGTGCCATGTAAGTGGACCTACATGGGTGTTCTCAGTGGTTATGTACTTTCACTGCACTCCCTGCTTTCCGGTGCAGAAAGATCATTTTTGCAATGTGAAATACCACTTTAACCTTGTATACCCATCTAATTTCTGCCCTCTCCAGTGAGATTTCCAGCAGGGCTGGCAGGTGCGAATTAGATTTCTTTCATTATCAAGAATAAAGCAAGCATTGTTACATCAGTAACAGATCATCAGACAGCTACCGTGTAGAAGGCACACTGGGCTTTTACTGTCTTCTGTCAGTGCACTTGAGTGACCCAAAAGCAAAATGGTTTTTTTGCTATAAAGCCATTCAGCATCTTCCCTTTGCCTTTCAGCTCTGGTGGATGAAATCATGAGCCACATTTGGAGCTCATCACTATTGACCAGGTGGTTGCCTACAGTCAGCTGTTCTTTGTAAAGCTGCAGTGGGACAGCTTTACCCCTGCAGCCCAGGAGTGCTGTGTGTCTGTCAGCAGCACGTGCTGCTCTGTGGGTAGGGAGGCTGGCAGGGGCATGCAGAGGAATTGCCCTGGTCCCTTGGCTTGGCTACCCAGGCACCCGAAACAAAGCAAGAGGCTTCCTGAAGGATTCTTCCCAAGAAGAAAAAAGTTTCAAAAAATATTTTTACAATTGAATGGTTGTTGGAGAGATAGGAATGCAACAAGGTTGGGAGTATGCTCAGAACTGCGAAGTCACAGATGCTTCCCTAGTGAATCTGAGTTGTGCCTAAGTCAGATGGGCAGTGGAGCTTTTGATTAAGCCTTTCCTGTGGGATTGCTTTCTAATAAAGCTTCAAGCAGGTGCCTGAGTACAGCTGATACCTCATTTTCAATTCTTCTGGTAGCACAGCATCTGGAGGAGATCAGAGGAAAATGTGACTTTTTACACCATTGGTTTTCACTGGCACCCCTCACCTACAGAGACACAGTATATTGCAAACCTCCAGCCTCTGAGCCTAGGGTAAATCTTTATTGTTCCCTTTCTCTTTTTTTTTTTTATGATATCTTTCTGATTTTTGCTGGGGATAGATAGGTGGTGCTTCTGTCAGGTACTCCCTAAAGTATCATGAATGAAGGTGCTTTGTTGGTGACCATTCCATTACCTTGAATGGGTTTTGGCGTGAATGTGCTATTTCTCTTGTACTTACTTGTTCTTTCTTCTTTCATTTGGCTGGGTCTCCTTATGACTTTTCTAATCTATCTTTCTTCACTCTTGCCAGTTTCTTCAGTATTTTGCTGAATTTCTACTTCCTTCTCCTCTCCCTCCTCATTTAGAATGTTCTTTAATGGGGCTCTGTCACCAAGAAAGAATTTTAGAAAGAATAAATGGAGTTATTTGCCCTTTTTACACTTAATTTTCTCCTTTTTTACTTTTTTTTTTTTCTCTTTGCAGAATTAGAATTAATGATTTTTCACTCTCACTTTACTTTCTTTTTACTCACAGGAGTTATTTATTTGAAAACAGAGAGAACTTAGGAAAGCAGATATTTCTAATTGTTGCAAGAGGCAGATAGTTGCCTGCATGCTACGCTGCACATGATAGGTTTGGCTTGGGAAATCCTGAGTTAGGGCTGGAAATGTTCTGTCATCTAGAGCACATATAATAGCAGGTCTAGATGCTTCTATTACTCCTGCATCTCCCCTAGAAGTTGTTCAGAAACCTTTCTAGTTGAAGCCTTTATTTACTCCTGGTTCTTAGGGTTTGAAAAACAAATACATTTTACTTGCTTTTTAGCCTTTTTGAACTGGAGCATGCTCTCTCTTTCTTAGTCTGCCCAGTTACTTGGCTTGTTTTAAAGAGGCCTTTATGCTATTTACATATTGAAGATTGTTTCTCTTGTTGGCATCACCTCTGAAGTTTTGTTTCCATTATAGATGGCCTCTCATTTTATGTCCTGTTGTTCTCTCCTCTGAAATACTGAGATGGGTTTGAGTTTGTCCTCTCTGCTCCTAGAAGACATTTAGAGGTGATTTTTTTTTCCATTACTGATCCTTTAAATAACTTTCTCTCCAGTCCATGCAGTTTAGCTGATCAAAGGTGTGGCACAACAGCTATAATGTGTGAGTTTCTAAGAAAACCACATGCTAGAAATGCTTTGTCTAGCCTAGTCTCTAGATTTTCACATATAACCTCTTCTCAAATAATCCACAAACCACTGACACAGTATTCATGGGGGAAAATCCAATTGACTCCCTTTCTTCTGCATCATTAACAGACTAAGCACGCACAATATTTATTTAAATCAAACAACATGTTTTATAACAAAACCAAACAGTGATGTCCTCTACAGAGCAATGACAACAGTCCTTCAGAACACACACATTCCCCCATCGTATGCAGGGTGGAATTCTAATCTGTACTCAAATCAGCCACTGTGCTCTCATCCTCAGTATCATGAAGGGTTTGCTTGCTAAGTATATTTTCAGTGCAGTGTTAAGATACGTATTGTCAATACAGCCTTGAAGGCTAAAGCCTTTTAAATTTTGAAAATGCAGCCTTTGTTTAGCAGTGTATTTGTCATCAGGTTTTGAGGAGGTGGTGCTGTAAAAGGAACCATTTTAAGGCAAATATGATCCCTGAAAATCACCTCCAATAGAGTTTTATATGCAAGGTGAGAGCCTTCCAAAAGACTGAATCAAATTAATTAGCTCTAGCTATGTAGCACTGCTCCTGCCTCACTGAACTGAGAGCTGAACTGAAAGCCATGGTCAGACTCCACAGTGCTGTTACATTATTCTGCACCTCTGGAGAAGTCTCTAGGGTCAAAACCAAAGAATAATGGGCAGAACTTTCTGCTTTCTGAAAGTTCCTAATGTAATTTTGCACTTTGACCCATAAAATGAGGATTATTTGCAAGTTATAAAGGATTACAGACTTGGATATATTATGCTGCAGATTTAACATTGTTACTGCCCTTATGCAGCTAATAAGCAGAGTTGTGGGAATCAGGACACCATTTGGGCAAGAATCTTGCTAAGTTTCTTCCAAAAGCTGCTTCTATCAGATTAAATTAATAGCCCCTGCCTACCCACTGCAGTTTGATTAGTGCTTGCTGCCTTCAGAGCTGGCCTAGCACTGACTATATGGGAAGAAATTTCACCTGGAAATAGTACACCTGCAGTTGGTGCACCTGCCAATACCAAATTGCAGGTTAAAATGCCTTCTCAGACAGCATGAAGACCTGTGAAAAGAAAAAGCTGTGAGATGTAAGTCACTTAAGGTGCAAAAAGCCATGCAGTTTCAGCAAGAAGGAACAAGAGAATGATGCAAAATTAAAAGTTGAAGAATTACTTATAGTGAACTTT
Organism: Rhagologus leucostigma; assembly: GCA_013397725.1. NCBI lineage: Eukaryota > Metazoa > Chordata > Aves > Passeriformes > Rhagologus > Rhagologus leucostigma. The sequence continues at coordinate 808,920 of VZTD01003256.1, read as the reverse complement.
TTAGAGATATGCACGTATTTCTCACTGTGCTGTGCATGTGTATGTAGACAAATACCTGAATCCTAATGCATTCAGAGTTTGTGTGCTGTGGTTGATTTTAGCCATCACACAAGTCCTAAAGGACAAATACAATTTTTCTTTGACATTTGCTTGTGTACTCAGATATGGAAAAGAATTAATTTTTATACGCATTTTTCATTTTATGAACTTTTTATGTGGTTACAATCCAGAAGGGAAAAAAAGAAAAAAAAATAGAATAGAATTATGTACCAGTCTTGTTCGTGAAGGTGCTATGTAGTTCTGAGGAAAACTATTTTAAACTGATTATATGGCTGAATGTTTTTCAGTGGTGAAAAAAATACATCTGAGACTTTTGTGACCTTTTTTCTTTAATAAAGGAGAAGAGAATATCTCTGAGTCTAATATCCTAAATATTTAAAACTGCTTCATGAAGTACAAAAGCCAAGCAACAAAGAGAGCTACACTGTAAAGTAGAGGATGGATCATGAACAGAGGAGTAAAAACACAAAGATGGTGCAGGGCCATTTGCTTTGGTCAGAACAGTTTCTGTAGGGCAGATGGAGAGAGGCTTTTACCAAGGCCTGCAGTGACAACGATTTTACACAGAAAGAGGGTACGTTTAGATTAGACACAGGAAGAAATTTGTCACAATAAGGGTGGGCAGACACTGGAACAGTCTGCCCTAGTGGCTTCTTCATTCTTGGATGAAGGCCAGGTTGGTAGTGGCTTTGAGCAACCTGCTCTAGAAAAAGATGTCCTTGTCCATGGCAGGTAGGTTGGAATAGATGATCTTAAAGGTCCTTTTCAACCAAAGTCATTTTGTGGTTCTAATGTTCTGTGGACACCAGTTGTTGATTTCATCAGGGGCACTGAAGGAACAGAGGGACACAGAAGAAAGGTCATAGTGCTGGGTCATTGTATTGAGAAACTTCCTCAGAGCACCTCAATATTGAAGGACAATAATAATCAAAATATGAAGCTATGAATCACAGCCATACAGCAGAGATCTTATTAAGATTTTCTTCCCTTGGGAGGGGAGGTCCCTACTGGACCACTTGCATAGAAACTGAACACTTAATTAATTTTTTTTTAAGTCGAAAAGAAAGAAGAGTTAATGACAGACTAAAGTTGATAGCACTTCTGAAAATTTGTTCACTGAGGCTTAGTTTTGAATAAAACCTATGAACCAGTTATGATCTTTTTCCCTTTTTTAAAGCATCTTAAGGCCAGGCTGGTAAAACAGAAGAGGTTATGCCATATCTACATTCACTGGGCCCTCACAGTTTGTTCTGGAACAGGGAGAGCAGCCCTCTCAACAGATAGATAATTGCTATATTGCTTTCAGAGTCAGTTAAATAATACAGAGCCACCTTACTGGCAGACACCTTAAACTCCATTTGGCAGGAAATCTGTAAAATGCCTTCAAAAAACAAGTCTAAAATTCATAGACCTAGTACCAGAATCGGTTTGGACACATACAATTTCCCCGTGCCTTTCTCCCAGCTGCAGTGGTTCTGTGTTGCAGTTGGTAACTGCCTGTCTCTTTTCTCCCTGTCCCACAGGGACAAACAAGCTTTTCATCTGTCTCCTTGCTCTGCTTCACAGATGCTAGCCATCCTCTTCTTGCAATCACTTATCTAAATGATTAACATAATTAAGTTAAACTCAGTGAAATTGTTCCCAAATTGTGTTTAGCTTGAGGGTTCTTTTGGCTTGGAAGTGGAACTGGTATTTCCAAACCGCCCTTTGTCTTTTTTTTTGAGTTTAGGTGTAATTGTATCAGTTGTTTTCCTTTGGTTTCTTGTTTTCTTTATAGATTATAACTTTAGATCACTGTAACTCATTTAATGGACATGTAGAAACTCAAGATCAGAGGTAGTGCCTTACTTAAAAGCACGAAGTCCTTTTTCTCTGGGCAGTGTATGGAGTTATTGATGAGATCGTTAAGTTTCTAATAACTGATCAGCAGTATAGCAACTCAGCCGATGCACGCAAGTGATGCTGTCTTTACAGGTAGCAAACATTTATTGTGAACATGTTTTTGTATTTCTTTATGGGAAGACAACAGGGAAAACAGTTTTTTAAAGTCTGTTTTTGAATAAAATTATTTCTTCTCCTAACTGAACTGGCTGCTTAGCTGAAGAAGTGCAAATGATATGAATTTGAAAACAATGACATCAGTAAACAACCTGCCCCTTTTTGCTTCTCGTATTGACATAGATTTAGATTAGCCTAGTTGTCCCTATTTTTCATAATCACCTGTCTTTCAGATATGTTTCTGCTCCAGAAGTACCACAATGCTTCAGTTAATCACAGTAATGCTGTATTAGAAACTGAACAGAGCTGTACTGAAACAGTCCCTGACCTGACATTCTGGCAATTTAAATAGAAACAGCGTCAAACTCTTGTGATTGTACTAGTGTAACATAAACTGAATTGTAAACAAGTTGTGCAAAACCATCTGTAGAATGAAATTTTTTGCTAGTGTAGCCATTTCATATGTGTAAGCTGTGTAGTGAGATGACTCTTTGCACTGATGGAGTGAAGTATTTTCAATTGCAAAATTAATTACAAGAACAGAGTGTTGCATTTAATTTCACCGTGTAAGATTGCTGAGAATGAGCAACCACATGGGAGAATATGGAACAGGAGCGAAAAAGAGGGGCTGGACAAAAAATGTAGGGGCAATTTGGACTTGCTTCCTGCTAGTTAGTCACTACTTCCAAATAGGGGTGTGCTTGGGGTTTGTTTTATTTTGTTTTGTTTTGTTTGGGGTTTTTTTGTTGACATGTGAATGATGCTGCTAATTTTCTTGGCTGCCTGCTCAGTCAGGCTGGGCTTGTCTCCCCAAGTGCCGTTCTTTGGTGTTACTGTGCAGGAGTTGCATTCAATTATTTGCAGTAATTTGGAGCACAGCACATCTAGATGATTCTTCATGCCACAGGTGTTGAAGTGCTTCTTTTTGTTTAGCAAGACAAAACTGAATTATAATGAAAAAGTTAATGTATTGGAAAATTACTCCAAATGGAATAAAATTGCATTTTGCTAACTAATTAAATTTATTTTTCATCCTTTAACATAAAAATATAATCATTTACAGAGCCTGGCATTGCTTTGCTTTCAAGGCCTTCGGGGGATGTATTGGCACTCACTCTATCTTACTTGCTCTCCATTCAAAAGTTAGTTTCAAATGCAGACCAGCATTCTCTGTCACAAGGATTCCTGCACTTCTCTTTTTGTTGTCTGGTTTCTTTGTGTTAAGGACTCTTGCTTTCCTTTGCAATGTGTAGTACTTTTGTGCTATAAATCTTTGTTTTGTTGCACCATTGGAACGTATAATCTAAGTTAAATCAGTCAGCAGTAAAACATTTGAGTTTTACCCCATTCTAAGTTCTTGTGTTGGAGGGAATTCTGCAGAGTTCAACGCTTTTGTTACATTTGTTATAGCTTACCATGAGTTTTGATTTCAACTTATAGCTATTTACTTGGAGAAATAAGAACACCGGATAAGAGAGCCACTGAGAGACTTGGAAATGCCTCTAAGACATGAGAGCTTCTATATCACCTGGTATACAAATGGGTGGCTTTTGGCAATGTTCTTGCTGGGGCAGAAAGACTTTCACATAGCTCTGCTGTTAAAATTATTGCTCCTTCTAGTACTTCCTTTAGGATTACCATAACATCTAACACTTTATTCCATTCCATTTTTGGGGTATTTGAGTTTAGACAGCCTGACAGGGGAAAAAGAAAAAAAGACTATGTGGGAATTTCACCCCTCTTTTGTGAATATAACAGAGTAATTAATGTAGCTGTGCATGAGCTGCTGTTTTAATTAGTGGCCTGTTGCCATAAATGTAATGAGTGTAGCTGTAAAGAATTCTAACCTTGCTATTATCATGTTCATTGGGTTGAACATTTCTCTGAAGTTAGCTTAAGATTTGGGCCTTCTGAGTTTTTAAAAAAAAGAATACCTGCTTGGGGCAGTGGTCAATTAAAGTGGAGCAAAATATTTTTAACAGGATGAAGCACCATCTTTACTGCCATTTAGAGCTTTTTATAACACCAGCGTCAATCTGTTAAAGACCACCCTCTGATCAACCGTGCAGTATCAGGCATGATTGCCAAATTATTAGCACCAGCCTGACCACAGCATTGCTGCTTGTGTGCGTGAGTAGTAATTTGCGTTGGAAGTAAAAATGAGGAAGCTGTCATGAGAATAGCAGGGTTTAGTTTGTTGACCAGTAGAATCACAGGGATTGTTTCATTGGTGCCTAATAGCCAGTTCTTCCTTTAAGAATGGGGTGACCAATGCAAGGGTATCTATCATTTCAAAATTGATTTTAGCTGTGCTACCGTATTAAAAGTCCCAGTAAAAATTTAGACTATGTCCTTCTTAATCATCCAGATTGTGCTAGACCCTGGATATAAGGAATACCAACAGGCTTTGAATCTTGGTCACTAATTTTTAATGCAGGTGCATTTTTACCCTGACCTGAGACATCAGAGTTAATTTCTACCTGTGTGTTTTGAACTGAATTAAGGTAAAAGAAAAAATTTAAAAATTGAGCAGAGAAAGTACAGAGCAGAACAAAATGAGCAGAGATGTCTCAAAGAAGTGGTGGATGGATTTCAGTAGCAGTAGTTGTGACTGTAGGACCTCTGTGGGGAAGATGGCAGCTGCATGTGCAACATGTATATCAATGCCAAAGGACGCTTGTATCAAAGAGTAACTCAGGAGAGTAATGTCACCTGCAATACACGAGCACCAAGGAGCAGTTGGCATCCTCGTGGTAGTCCTGTTCTTTTTCTGTGGCTTTGGCATTTCCTTCTGGTACTTTGCCATTCCTCAAGAACTGCTGGATAGCTTTTAGTCACACTGGCTTGCTAAACATTGGAGAGCTCTTGCAGCTAGCTGGGAAGAAACACAGATTAAATACAAAATTTAAGACTCTAATTCTTCTTTAGCCCTAGTTGAAGCTATTTGGATATCATGTGAGTAAAAATATCTAGTGTTTGGCACTCTGTCTGAGCAATGTCTTGAACATTTAAAGAATAATCATACACACTTCAATACTGGGAAATAAAAATAGAAGTGCCATGCCCAGGCAGATCACGTAAGTCAAGGAAAAAGCCACGGATAGAATTGCTGCCTCTGCTTTCCCTTCTCTCTTAGAACACCGCCTGTAGTTTCCAGGAAAAGAAGAAAAGCCACCGAAGAAAAGCTGAACAGGGCTGTCAGTCCTGGCAAAAGTCAGTGGAGGGACCAGAGAAAGGATAAAGGACCACCTCTTAAGCTCAACAGCTGATACTATGAAATAACATTTATATGCTGAGATCTGTAGGTTGCTTTAGTTACAGTGACGTGGGACAGGTATCAATTAGAGAAAATTTCCATAACATAATTAAGAGATAACACTTTGCTGCTCTCTTACTTTTTTCTTTCACTTGAAAACTCTCCATTGATTTTAATTAAGCTTGTCTTGGACTCATGACCATAATCAATGTGATTTTTTCCCCCAATTTAACAGCTAGCTTTGCTCATCAAGGAACTTTTCCCAGGTGTAACATGCTCTAGTTAAGAAGTTTCATTTTAAGCTGTTCAACTACTCGTTCCTAGAATGACTTAAAAATGCCTTCAGAATATAGAGCTAGGGCATGAATGAGTACAATTTTCCCAAATTAGTAAGTGCATATTCTCAATTTGCTGTGAATGCTTTACTTCCACAAAAAGCAGATACTTTAAATTCTAGGTTCCTAGTGGAAAACACTTGAATAAAGCTTTTTTTTGTATGCCATCTTATTAAGTGAAAGGGAAAAAGGGGCACTTGCTAAATGCTTACTTGTAAATGTGAATAATCATTGTAATTTTTGTTATAACAATTTGAGTAATCTAGTTGTTGTTTCTGGAATCAACATAAAGGCTTTTAATCTTGCATAGTAGATAGAGTAATCCTGCCAAAGGAACCATTCTGGGTTGTTAGTTAAACCAAATTGCATATGCTCGAATGCTGAAGAAAAAAAAGTTTCTTTTTTAAGGGATTTTTCCGTTTCCTTTGTAAGGGATTTTTGATTCCTTGTGGATGTTTCTGCTAAGACTCAGAATCTGATCTCTATTTCTGTAGCGTCTCATCCTTCCTATAGCAGGAAGTAGCATCTAATTCCACTGACTTTCAGTAGTTTGCTTTGCTTTGTTACTTGGTGAATTTCAGGCAGTGACCCACAGTATGGGCTCATGTCCTTCATGTCTGATTAAATTTAGCTAAGAGACAAAGGATCCAGTAGATGTGCAGATAGTCAACAAGTGTGTAATGGAGGGCGGCATGCTAATAAAGCCCTTTTGCAAGTAGTACTCAGTTCTTTTGGATATGTGGTTATTAATTTCCTCCTGGAAATTCTCAAGAGCACTTATCTGCCTTTTCAAATACGGCCTTACAAATATTAACTGATTTCTTCTGACAAACCTTTGGTAGGAGTTATTTTCCATTTTTTTTTTCCGCAGGATGGATATTTCCTTCTGTTGGAAATTTCTTGTTATTTGAATAAAATACAACTTGTGGGTTTTTCATCTGACTACCAAACATAGAAAGTGTAAGTCATGACCTTGAAAAATTTAGATTAAGTTACTTCCAGGAATATCCTTTAATTCAGGTGCTTTTAAAGTTCTGAATGTTGTGTGTAACATTCTTTTGTAATATACAGTGATTTGAAGCTTCTTATGTTCACAGACTGAAAATTTGAATAATTTTTCATATGCACAGTTTCATAGCACTGTGAAATAAGGAAGCGCAGTTATTCCCATTTCACAGACTGTGACTCTTAGCTAATGGATTTACATTGCTCTGGGATCCGAGCTGGCATCTCTGCTTGGTAATCCATATCCACTGCGCTATACCCTAAATTTCATCCAGTCTTACTTTTAACACCCAGCTGAAGTGCTTCAGCAACAAAAGTCTAATCTTACTCTTCAGTCAGTGGGTAATTAGCGATCTAGATCTGTTACATTGCAATTAGAGATCTAGTTGTTCTTGATATAGTACAACATATTACATGAAGTGCATGAGGTGCCTAAATACAAATTAAATTTAATATTGTGTACTTCTTTATTGCCACTGATTGCAGATGGAGACTATTGTCTTCCCTTGGATTTAGCTATGCTTAGTACCTGAATTCCATCAGCAAGTAATCCAAAACCAGCAAGGTTGTAAGGAGCAGAGACTGACAGCCAGCCATGGGCTAGAGCTATTAGTTTGAGACCTTTGCCCTTGTCTTCTAATAAAGCTTTTGTTTAGTGTAAATACGAGGAGTGTCTATACGAACATGGCAAAATAGATCTGTCTAAATAAACGAGGAAGGAAATAAATCCCCACGACCCTGATGTACTTCTGCAGGCCCCAGAGGCTCTTTGATTAAGTAAAACTGTCACCTACCAGTGTTATCTTTTCACTTTCATTTTACTCATTAATCTTCAGTACTGCTAACAATAAGACATATTTAATGTGTACATTAAGTCACTTGTAGCCCTTTTATCTGTAGATTGCTGGCTCTTGTCCAGCTGCTGTAAAAGTGATTAAAACGTGTTATCATCTCATCACTGCTCAGTGGCTGAGACAGTCCAAGTCCCCTGCCAGTGTATGAATGCCCACATTAGCTTGGCTAAAAGCAGTCTTTATCCAGTTTCTACAAAATTTAGAGTCTGATTCTAACATGTGGAAACAGTTCAGTGATGCTGCATGCTTCAACTCCCATCCCTATTTCTGTTCTCTGTCCACTCTGTTCCTGTGAGGAGCCCCTTGGTCTTCGAGATTACCAGTCAAGGAGCTTCTACAGGCTGAATGTTACCTAATGATAATCCTTCGCAAATCAGGAAAAACTTAACTTTTACCATTTAATAGTCAGGAATCATATCTCAGTTAAATTTCACTCTGGTCCCACTGTCATGCAGGTTTTTTTAATTGTTTAGGATCCTCAGGGCGGCCTTGTGGAGTGTTCAGCATTCAGTCCTTTACTTGGGGGCTGCTGCTGTGAGATCAGAGAGCTGAGGCTGGCAAAGCTGGGTGTTTCATGCATTGGATGGATCCTGGCTCCTGGCTCTTAGCAAAATTCCAGTTGAATCAAAGCTTCAGAGCAGGGAGGCTAGAGGCACAAAGAAGCTCCACTTAAATTGACAATTTTACGATTTCCAGTTTACCTACCAAGAATTTAAGAGCATGGAAAGCTAGGGAGATTTCAAAGAGGCTTGGCCATCTTAACAAAGCTGAAGGGCTTAATCAACTAGATAAGTTAAAATTTCTGGGTTTGTAGTCTTCATGATGAGAACCTGAGGATCTAGTTCTTAGCAGCTTTACTGTAATTACCTGTTCATCACCTTCTGAACTTTAAAGTGGCCAAGAAATGGCCTTTTTTACCACGATTTTGATGTTAAAGTTCAGTTCACTTAATTTTATTATTCTTTGGCTCTTTTAAGTGCAGTAATAATTTTATTTCTCTATCTTTCTGCTATGAGTTTATAATTTCTCTTTGACTTCCAGCTAAGGGAGACTGTGCAGAGGAATCATAGTTGTTCGGGTGGAAGAAAAGTATGGATGAACTGTCTGAATACAGAAAGTATTAATTAAGAATATGCATTATAAATACACTTTTTTTCTAAAAGGCCATGAAATTGGTTGGTTGAAGTAAATTATTTTTTTCTTTGCAGTGGGAGTTATGAAGCAGTGTAGATTTTAGCACTCAGTGTACTGTAGGATTAATTATAGTCCTAAACCCATCAGACTTTCAGGAAACAGAACCTGATCCCTGAAAAGAATGAATGGCTCCAAAGAGAGTGCAATTTGAGTATGCTGGTAAGAGGTTGAAAAAGAAGAGCTTAGTCTCTCAGTATCTCACAGGATTAGGCTCTTTATTCTTATTAAGGATATGCATCTTGAACAGTGAAAGTGAATAGAGATCTGGTGTGGTTGGGAGCAGGTAATATATTCAGAAGTCTGTTGAAAGGCATGAAGCTTAGTTTAAAAATAATTTAGATAAAGTTTTATTAATAAAGAAGGAGTTGAAACATTTATAACATTTGCAGAAACATTTTAGTATATTAAGTTTAAAAAGTTATGCTGCTTATTGAACCTCTTGATTATGCAAAGAAAAGCACCAGTTTATAATATTCATTGAACCATTAAATGGAGTCCAACAAGTGATTAAAATTAATAGGTCAGCATGAAACTTGGGTGGATATAGAGGAAAAAAGCCCAGGGTGACTTGCTGTTAAAATGCTGTGTCTGTTTGTCAAAGTGAATGGTTGAGCCCAGTTATTTTATAACAGTCTTCCTATTTGAGCTTTAGTATGATTCACTGTAATCTTTCTTCCAAAAATTTTGATTTCTTATTCAGTGGCAATATTTTCTTGAAGTAACAGGTAAGGCATAATAGGTAGGTTATGCTTGCAATAAAGACCTAGACAGAGGTTTGCCAGCTTGAAAGCCATAGAAGAGGTTGTAGAGCCAAAGGAAACATACAGAAGAAGAAAAGGAAACAGCCAAATGTGTGCTGCACTCAGTAGAAATGAACAAAATGGAATAGTGTGATCACAGTTCCCAACTCTATCTGAATAGACCAATGCTTTGGCAAATGAGAAATATGTAATATCAGGCAGGAAGATGTAGTGGGTTGCTGCTTTCCTCATTCATATATTTTGTTTCTGAGAAGAGTAGTGGAGTTCATGGGTATGAAGAGTTTTTAACCCATTTGCTTCTGAATAAATGGCAGATATGTCTGCTGGATTGCACCACGTTGTGCTACTGAGTCCTAGTGGCCACCACTTTTGTTGCAACGCTGGTGAACACCTGCAGCACAGCAGGGAGAAGGCTGGGCCCCCAGTGAAGCGATTATACGTTGCTGCAGGTTCTGATCCTAACTGGTGAGTGTTTTGGAGTCCTAGCTCCCTTACCTTTCTCATTTATTACAGTAGACAGCTTTCCTATTTCTATTATATCTTGTTGCGGCTAAGCCTTACATACGTGATGTCAGTAACTCCTTTGCATTCCAGGGACTTAGATTAAACTTTTGGTATGAGTAATATATATATTTTGAATTAAAATGAAAGAGCACTGGAGAGACACTGAATGTTTTATATCATGTTCTAAGGCGGCAATCTGAAACAGCAATAAATTGTAAAAAGCCTGACATAGTTAAATCCGTTAGTAACAAAAAAAAAGGCACACAGCTCCATATCTGGCTTTAACTGCATTCAAATGACAGGACTGGATTCTTATCACAGTTAAGCAAGTATGAGTCTGAAATAACTTTTCTGACAGTGTTATTGTGGATTTACACCAGCGTAATGGAGAATTGAATATGGATTTTGAATTTAAATCCTTTCACCTCTCACTTAAATTTAAAAGTAATTTACCTGAGCCTTTTGCTTTACAAAAATTCTTAAGTCTGGACAGCTCATGCTAAGTGCATGATCCCTTTGAGTGACAGCTGGAATACTATCAGGAAATTAGGCAAAGATGTTTAGACATGTGGTTAGTACTAACTGAACTCATGTTGAAACCTTCTCTCAGTGAACCTGCCCAACACCTTAACTCCTTTTGAGTCACCACAATATTCCTTCCTAATGTGGTGAACTTCCTTTGTTTCAAATCATGTGTCAAATCATTTCATTCCTTCCACAGGAAACCACAGACTGTCAGTGTTAACAGGGAGGATGGTGGTGGATTGATTATTGGTTTGACCTAATTAACTCCGTGATACTAAACAACAGTCGGTGGTAGAAATAGCTTACAAGTCTGCCTTTATTGAAGAAAGTAACTGGATTCAGATCCTGTAAAATGGTTCATTTTACCATTCAGATTCCTCTTAGGACCCACTGTGGCCCTTACCCAGTCTGTGATTCTGTCATTCTGTAACCTGAGATGCCACATTGCACTGCTGGTAGGAGGTGGATCGGAATCTTTTGAGGCACAAGTCCTGAAGTCTTCCCTTTGACCTAGAGGGATTTTTATAACTGCAGAACTGGTCTTCTGGCATGCAAGAGGGAGGGTGTGATGTTTTGAGGTGCAGAGCTGTACAGAGCTGCACCTGGCCTTACCTTTTAGACAGCGTGGTGTGCCATCTTGGGGAGGGACCATTGCAAATCCCTGCAGCTGTGCAGAAGACCAAATTTGTTTCAGGGAATTCACCATTTTCATTGGTTGGAGTATTTCACTTCTGAGGACACAGGAAGACCTAAGTGTGGCTGTGGAGCTGCCTTAACTCAGGTAATCTTGATGGGATGAATTTATAGACATAGCAATAAACCTGCTTTTGTTAAAACACATGGCATGGACATGGGTAATGAAGAATGTGGCCTTTCATGAATATTTAATCTTCATTATTCAGCTGCTTCATGCATGCATATATATATATATTTACATACATACAATCCTTATGTTAAGGATGCTTATACTAATGTTCCTTAACAACTCTTAAGGAGCTCAGGAAAGGCTTACCCGCGGCTTACCTACAACCTGGCTGAATGAGTGTGCCTCTTATTTTCAGGCATGTTTTCACTTATCTCCAATATCTGTTTTATTCCCCACCTTTGTAAATCCTGTCTTTAAAAATAACCTAGGAAGGTACAATACTATGACTTTATCAGTTTAGCTCAGCTGAAATCCAGGATACTATACATAGGCACAAAAATCTAACAGAGTTTATCCTTTCAGATATGCATTAGCCCCGGAACAGACTTAATGAAGTAAGGATTCGTTAGGCAGAGGTACAGTAATTAGAAAGGGAATTATCTGTGCCTTGCAAAAGAAGTTTCCAAGCTTTCTCATTTTCTTTTTAAAGGTTTGGTATTGGTAAAGAAATAAAATAATTTCTGACTGGGAACATCATGCTTCTCCAAAAAATAATAAAAACATGGATTATATTGCTATACAATCTGTGCTTTATTAAGGGTAAAAATAATACTGTGTAATTCTGTATTTCATTTTTAATAGGAACCATAAAATTATTTGTGAAAGTGACTATGTTTTGAAAGACTAGAAAGTTAAGGACAGAGGAGTGTGGAGCATTTTAGGAGTGTGGAGCATTTAGAGTTTGACATGAAGTCATGGTGAGTTCTAAGTGTTCAGCACCTGTGAAACTCAAATTTGCCCAAGTCAGCCAACCCAAGAGCAGAATTCAATCTCTTCACCCTCTTCTCTATGCTCAGTCCCTTAGGCCACGTGTGTTCCAGTATATATTAAATTACGAAAGTAATAATTACAAATCCATGTGGTAATTGGTTTTAGTTCTCTTTGATGTGGATTTTGCAGAATTATGGGTAGGTGCCAAGTGTCTTGGGAGGTCATGGCTGGACTCATGGGGCTGTCACTATGGCAACACTGATGGATGCAGAATTTCCAAGCAATGGATTTACAAAGGAGAGGGAAAAGAGGGCTCTTGTGCATTATTCAGGCTGTCAATATCTGTTCAAACACAGGGAATACAGATGGAATGCTTCTTAATACAGTTATTATTGTACTGTCTCCGCATAGTAATGATGCAGTAAAAACTATTGATTAGCAGCTGAAATCTAGAAGTAAACATTCTGCCATAGCCTAATTTTCTTAGCAGTTGCTATTCTATCTGTCCTGTGACTGCTGCAGTGTGTCTGCACAGCTAAAGAAAGTAATATTGGAGAAGTGTTATGTTTGTGATTTCATTTGTATTTTGATAGTGAGCAAGTGGTCACTTATTTCCTGCTGGGATGGTTAACCACATTTAGAGATGGGCAGGAACTCCTTGACAAAGTCTAAGTCTTCAAAGGCACCAGTTTATTGAAGCCTAAATATTTACACACATTTACAAACTTTCAGTACAATGCAAGTATGAGCCTTCTGAGTTTTCTAATTTCCAGGAAGCTGTCCTAGATGCACTGCCCCCGAGTCAGTGATTTTAAGCCTCTAGTCTGCTTCCTGAGCTGGGAAGGTGGGAATCTGGGAGAGCCTGAGCTCCAAAGAGGGCTTTTGTAGATTCAACTCTGGCTCTGGAGCAGGAGGCTCCAAATCCCACCCCCAGTCCCTGGTGTCTCAGGGCTCCCAGCTTACTGACGGTGCAACTCTAGAGCTGGAGGACTTGAGACGTATCAGTAATCTTGCCTGAGTTCATAGCTCACAGACCTGCTGTGTTCCTCCACAGTCTTCCCTCTCAGTTAGATGCTGTGGTTTGAATAGAATAAATTTTTTTTTCTCCACTGGGGAGTTTAAAAAAGTCTAGTTTCTGTTTTGTGTCGGAATACATTTTGTCATGGTTCTGCATGCAGATCTCCCATTTTCCCCTAAGCCAGGTTTCTTTGTTCTGCCTTCTGCACTATCTGCTTTGAGGGAAAGGGAGAGAGGGGGAGGAAGTGAGCAGAGCAATAGCTTCATCTTTGTAAGTGGGGAACTCCCATATCACTGTGAAAGGAATCTCTTAAAAGAACTAAAACAAGGAAGTGGGCAAGTAGGGTAGAAGCTCCCATTTACTAGCTTTGGATTTGGAGTTTCCCCGTGCTGAAGTAAAAGTGCAAGCCCCAGCCACAAAATGTAAGGAAAAACTCATTGCAGAATATGTGCTGACGTCTTCCTTATTTTATTTATTCACACAAGGCTGCACTTGTCAATCTGCAATGCATAACTTTGGTTACTGTAAATCTAAATGGTGACTGTAATGTTTTCTTTGTTGTTTTGCTTCTGCTGCTTTAGATTTCACTCTTTTGTAGTGAGCTCTATATCTCTAGAGACCAGCCAAGAATTATTTATCTGAGATCCCCTATTATAAAGATAATGTGCAGTTTTAAAGTGCACTGTATTTAGAGATATTTGGACCAGTGATTATCTACACATTAAAGGCATAAAAGAAGAAAATGAAGAGATAAACACTGTGGGAGGTATATAAATGGATACTTAAAGGCTTAAAATGGCCCTTCTTGCTTTCATATTCATATGTCTTAACACTTTTATAACTTACAGCTGGCAAAATGGTTGTCATAGAATGTTTTGCCAAGAGTTAAATCCATCTAACCCTCTGATGAAGCCTCCTAAAGTACTAAACATTAAGTCCTCTAGAAAGCATATTTGGCAGAGCACAGACTTTATTGTTTGTTTTTACTTCTGTGCACAAAGCTGTCACTTCTTTATTTGCCTTTCTGTTTGTCATGCATTCTCTGAAATCTAACTGTTATAAAGCTAATGGTAGAGGACTTTTTGCTGCAGTAAAACCTTGAGAGTATCAAATATGCCCTAATGCTCTAATCCTGAGTATAATGTGTGCCCCCCTGTGAACTGGGATGTTTATGTGTTGGAGGTAACATCACTGCTAGTTTCATCTGCTTTGTAGGAAAGCAAACTTTTGGCCTTTGAAATGACTGCTATAGAGACTTGGATTTTAAAAAGAATCCCATGTGAGTCTGTGTAATCATAAATAAGGCAAGAAGGGATTGAAAGGGTCCATCCGCTCTGTCTATTGGGCATGACACAGGACCAAGTGTTCTTACTCTCTTCTTGATAGGTGTTTGCTTAGTGTGCTCTGGAAACATCCAAAGCTGGTAATTCTACAAAGCTTTCATGAACTCTGCATCATTGTTTGACTGTGCTTGTCACTGGTAAGTTGTATTTTCCCCTTGAGTCTTTTCTGCTTGGCCCCTGATGCTTTTTAAGCCATTGCTTCTCTTTCCATATTCAGAGCAACTAGGGAGATTAAAAGATCCTCTTTCTTTTCATGACTGCCTTTTGTATATTTGAAGAATGTTATTCTGCCTCCCCTCAGTCTGAGCTGAGTCCTGATTTTTCTCATTCTTTTGATCAAGTTTTCTAGATTTGATCATTCTTGCTGTTGCTTCTTAATACCTTTTGGTATGTCCACATCTTTCCTGAACTACCATGCTCAAAACTGTGCAGCACTCCAGAACAGATTTTACCCATGCACAGGTGAGCAGGAGATTGATTAATTTTATGGATCTCATAGGTGCTAATCTTCATTTATACATTCCAGGTAAGGTCAAACTATTAGCAGAAGGAGAAGGGAAAGAGGAGCTCTTAAAGGCCAAATGTCTTTCACCTTTCTGAAACGAGTGGTCCATCAAACAGCATCAGGCTAATCGCATAAGTAAGACATGCAGGATTCTGACTTCAATAAATGCTATCATTTTATGTCATCTCAACATTTTAAAATACATTGAGAGAGTTTTAATGCATTTTCCTATCTGATTTTAATTTAATATAGTTTCACATCTGGCTAGGTAGAGATAAGTATGCTGGTTATTTCAAAGTTTACAAAGTTGCTAGGTCAGTATTTTGCAACCAGGGTTTCATAGTAGTCATCATAGCGCCAGAGTTCTAACAAAGTGGAATATGCAGCTGTAACCCATGGAGAATCATATTAGCATTTCTGCATTGCTAATTCTGACAATGGTAACATACTTCAGTTTGATAAGAATATCATTAATGCAGCACAGGCCTGTGTCCTAGTTTCACATTGCTTTAATATTAATGGAAACATGCCTGAGACTAGATCACATCTAAATGTCACTAGAATTGGTGGGTGGACCAAGATGAGAATAAATTATTCACATACAAACAAGTTCATTAATGATTTTATGTAAGACTTTTAACTTTTGGGAATGGCACTTGTATACCTGACAAGAAATACTAATCTGGCAGGATAAAACTGCAATATCGCTGATTTTTTTGCCAATCTACAGGAGTAACAGATGTCTATTTAGCCTTTCTTATGTAAAGACATAATTTAAATCTAACCTCAGACTGTAAATATCAAAGATATTTTAAACAAAACAGGAGTGGTTCTTTATTAATTCAGGGAAAGGTCACCTATAAATATTTCATTAGCAAAATCATTAATTTCAATTATACATAGATTGTATCTAATCCAGTCACTCTTCATCTCAATTACAATTAAAATATAAAATGTGCTGAATCCACTCACAATTAATAAAGTAATATTTCAAATGAATTTTACAGGGTTGCTGTTTATATGAAATACATTGAAATTAATAAGGACAGGTCAATTCTTATTCAATCTTGCTAGTCTTGTTAAGATATGTTTGGCTTGAATATGATATTTGCCCTGTTTTCCTTTGATCTAATGATGCACATTATGCTCAGAGAAAAGTGAAAGAATGATACAAAGATTTTCTGTGCTAGAAAGTCTAACAGAGAAGATGAAATACTGAAGACCTGTGAATGAAAGACATGACAGGCTTCTTTCTCGTACACCTCCAGCCCCTTCTAACTGTGTTCGTTGTCTGAATGAGTTATTAGTTTCTCCCTGAGTTCCCTTCCTCTGAGTGACACACTGCATGTATAAGATATCAGGAATGTGGATCAAAATGTAGAATTAGCCTATTGAAATTATGCATCTGTGTTCAGGTTTTGGGGGTTTTTTTATGTTCAGATTTCATGTTTAGATTTTCTCAGTCTGACTGTCAACGTGTAGTTTTCACTGAACTGTCACCGTTGCCTGGATAAGTGTTTTAATTCACTCTCTGTCCAAGAAAGTGGAAATTTCAAATACTACAGTTTTGAGAAGGCCAGTTCTGGACTGCAGGTACATCCTCAAGGTTCTCAGCTTGAGAGCTGGGGGAGACTGTTCTAGAAGCCATCTGAACTATTTTGAACAAGAAACAGGTTATGAATTTTCAAAGATGTTACATGTAATGCATATTTACTTCATCTATTGCTCAAAACTGTATTGCACTGTTGGTGGGCTTATGAAGAGTGTGATGGAAAATGCACTGAAGTCCATGGGAGCCTCTCTGTTGGTTTAAGATCAGCCCTTTAATAAGAATGTTCTGTTCTGCCGTGCAGGAAACATTGCCCTCACTCTCCAAAATCCCAGTTATGATGGTACTGTAGTTCTGGGATCCAGTCCTCAAGATAATGGAGCTGATGTGCTGCTGTACCATAAACCCGGGTTTTGTAAAATCTCCTTGCTCTGTTAGTACTTCATGGCACTGGTTCCTGAGAGGAATAAGACATATATAATTACTGAAGCACTGTGTGTGAATGGCATCAGGCTTCCACTGCCAACGTTACATTAGTGCTGAGTTTTGTTTAGCCTGCAGGTGTGCTCTGAGAGAAGACACACCTCAGTTTTCTGTGCCAGCTTTCTAAGGGATGAAGCAGGCACCAGTGCTGGTGTAAAGGTTTGCTGCTTTCTCTGGGAGCTGTCACAGGACTCCAGACAGCACTAATCGTGACTGGAAATTAAGCGGGTGAAAGAGGGTCAGGATAAGCTCTGCACTCAGCCAGCTGGAATTGAGTTTCAGAAAGGAACCAGCTGGTCTTTAAACTTCTCATACTTCTTTCATGTGTTAGGAAAATCCTCTACTACTCATTCTTGCCTTTATTTTGACATTTCTCTGTTGTGTTTTAAAATGAAGCCTTCATTGTCTTTTCAGTGATCATCTTTGATAGAAGTATTTGACCTTGCCAGCAGTGTGGTCTGTAAAGGCCTGTTGGACAGGACTTCTTTTATTCCTGAGCTTTGAGTTGCAAATGTCTTCCTGTATTCAATGACTGGTCTTGCTACATTCAGAAATATCTGTAGAGAAATGAAAGCAGTTCCAGGGGTCTCCTCTAGCTTCATATGTATTGCTTAGTTATGCACATATAACTGAATAGTCTCAAATGTTCGTGCCGTTTATGGCAATAATTTCTCATTAGAATGTTGATATTTCAGTCTTTCTGAATTAGGAAAAGAGCCAGGAGTGATGCAAAGAAGAAATAAAAATAATTATTGTCAGTTAAGCCACATAAATACCTTAAGAAGTATATACTTACATTGCACAAATCTTGATTCAGCAAAGTGTAAAAAATAAACATGTAGTATGCCATGAGGAGTAAATCAGATTAAAAAAAATCAGGTTTAATGTTTTAGAATGAGATTAGCGCAGGGAAGAAGACTTCTAAATATGATTATAAGCTAGCTGTTATGGGTTATTTACTTGATTTGGGATGTTGAGGAGAATGTGATATTAATCTTTAATACAGTTTAAAAGTTGTGGAGGAAGTTCAAAGTAGTTATGGCACTAAGAGTGTAGAAAAAAAGGCCTTATCCAGTATGTAAGTTAAAAATTGTGTTCAGCATAGGTTAAAACCTTTGCAATTTCTATGAAATATTTGCATAAAATAAAGCTGAGCTGAAAGACACTGAAAAATGTGATGAGGTCTCAATTACATGTTTTAGGTCTGTGTCTAGGGGTGGATGTCTTGGGGTGACTTTATGATGTTGTATCCCATATCGACCAGCAACGAATCCTGTGCCTTTCTGTGCCTTTAAACTGAACCCCAGACGGGAGAAGAAAAAACTTTTCAAAACAGTTTGTGCTTCAAGGACACGGAGAGAGCTGCTGCTGCTGAGGAGCGAAGGAAGCACACTTCCTGCTTTTCAGCCAGCTTTTCGGTTCTGTTTCTCTGAAGAGAGACGGAGAGTTAAGTTTTTTTTTCTGGGACTTCGGCTTTTCCTTTCTTCTCTTCTGGACTGTTTCAATAACATCAGAACACCCGAACTCACTGGGAAAACTTTCCACCGAGGCCCAGAGAGGGGCCAGGCCAACGCAGCTCCGAGGAGGAGGAGAGAGACCAAACCCACAGAAAGGACTCAAAATCTTCCCCAATCTCCCAACAGCGAGAGGTTTTATTATTTAGCATTATTATTCTTTTCCTGTGTGTTTGTTAAATAAATAGTTTTTTTCCCTTTTCTTTTCTTCCAAGGAATTTCTTCCTGAGCCTGGTAGGGGAGGGGTGGCTGAAACCTGCCTTCTATCAGAGGATATTTTCCTCCAAATTTGCCTCAAACCGGCACAAATATTTATTGGGGGGCGGGGAGTGGGTTTTGGCCGCGCAGCAGCTCGCGGCTCCGGGGTGGTTTTCTCCCGGCCGGCCTTGACCCCGCACCGCCGCGCCGGAGGCCGGCCGGGCCGCGCAGGCACCCCAGTTACCTGTCCAAAAACCGGAAGCAAGAGAGAGCTTTCCCGGCCTTTGTTCGTACTTAAATGTGGTTCACAGAGGCGTGTTCAGCTTCCTTAAGTGGCTTAACAGAGTTGTCAATATTCAAATTAGCCAGCTGATTGTTTTTGTTGGGTCTGGAGGAAGTTAGAGCAGCCCCTTGCAACAACATCACTTCCGTGGCTGGTGGATTTCTCCTTAACTAAAAACCGAGCTATGCTAAACCGCTACAGTCTGGGAGACTGGTACCTACCCAGTTTATTTGTCTAGAAAGAGAAACCAACATGAAGTTTGTCCTTAGTCTTGAGTCTTGATATCACTGGAACTATTTCAGTTTGAAATTTGAACTGTTTCATGTGGAAGCATAAATTTAAGACTAATTACCCTAGGCTGAAAGAATACTCCGTTGATGAACATGATAAGAAATTCATATTTCCTTCACTGGGTTGATGATTTTTTTTCTTAGACTCCAACTCCAAAAAAGTAAAAACTCAACCCTACCAAAACATAGGTGAATATTTTTTTGTAACTTCACAATGATTCATGAACTGACTGAATCTTGCTTGAAAGGCCTGGAAGTATGATCAAGCCTGGGCTGTCTCTAATTACAGAACTCGGGTGTATACAGCTTATCCATGGTTGTACATATAGAATTTATTCTCATCTAAGTGCAGCTTTTGTCTGTATAGTTTAGTTCTATAATGGAATTTATATTTTAGCTCTATAATGGAACTATAGTTTAGTTCTACAATAATTACTCTCCTGAAAGCTCTTACAGTGAAAAAAATGCAGACTACCTGACAGAAATATTCTTTGAGCTGGGTTTTTTATAGGCTGAGATGCTACATACAACTCAGTAGATTTCTGTCTCTAAGCCATCACCAAAATCCAACATACTTAGTTTTAATCTAAAGTACATCTTCAGTTGAACATAGAAATTTCTGAGTTTTTGGTTTTTCTAAAATATTGGCATAGTAAATAGATTTGCCTCTTTCTTCTCCAGCTAGAGGGCCTCATGGAAAGCCTGAAGGTGAGAATGGTGAGCCCAAGGATAAGCAAAGACTGTGAGAAGTTGCAGGCAATATCCGAGAGATCCACACATTTTCAAGTTGCTAGTCTGTGTTTAAGAGTGCTTAAGCTTATGTAGTGGAAATACGGGTTAACTGAGTAAGTTAATGATTTCAAAACTAGTTTTACTCTTTACATGTGTAAGAGACAATGTCTAGAGCAAAACAACAAATGTATCTAGTCAGGGATGCCCATTTAATTATCTATTGACTTCAGCTGGGAGGTTCAGCCTATTCTCGATGTTGTATCACTTTTACATGTGAAGGGGCTATTACAGTTTCACTGTGGCACAGTGCTTGCCTGCAGGTTAGAATACTCTTGAGGAAAGAGTCTGTTTGAAGGGGCAGAACAGGGAGTTCACAGTGCTACTTGTAAATTTCACAGCTTTTTCTGTTCTGGGTAATGTTTTAATGTCAAATTATGTCCACCAGCATGTTTCTGACAGCAGGAGCCAATGAAGGCTCTCTAGAAGGTGTGGTAAAGAACTGTGTACATTAAGGAACTGCATTATTTTGAGAGGGACTGTTGTGGGTTATCTGTAAGGAAGAATCTATCTGTACAAGTCACGCTAGGCTGCTCAATGGTCAGATATAAATCCTATCAGGCTGAGGAGGTTTCAGTGGCATTTCAGATAAGTAACCAGTGCAGGTTCTAGGGTGTTGTTTAGACTGATGATAGCCCTTCTGATAATGTTTTTTTGAAGGGATACAGCAGGAAGACTGAGGAATGCCCTTCTGTTTAAGCTGCATAACTGTGTGGCAAGTATTGTATCATTGGATCTGAAATAAATCAGTGATTCATGCCTAGGAAGAGGGAGATTTGGTGTTGCAGACTCGGAATGTGTATACTAAGGCTGAAAGCAGAAATAGCCTGGAGAGAGGGATGATGTTTTTTGTAGCTTTGGTCAGCACAATTTTTTTGGTCCATGCTACAAAATTTTGCTGGTGTAAGAAGCTGCAGGGTTAGATCATTATTTGTGCAGTATAATGGCTGATAGTCTGTGCTGCTGTTCATGAAAAAGTTACATTCTACAGGTAGTAAAATGCATCACCTTATTCAAAGTCCTGGTTAAGCAAGAGCATACTTTGTTTCCTCTGTTCCACTGTGTTCATGGAAATTTTTTGTTCTGTGCTTTCTTGGTGGAGAAATTAAACATTTTTCTTTGAAGTTCAACTGAGTGGTCAGTACTGTGTGTAACTTTTGCTCATTACCAATGTCTGAGCTCTCTTTAGTAGCCAACATGGCTAATGTTCGTCATATATTCCCTCAGTGGATGCTTTATCCTCAGCTAATGAAGCAAGGAGTCAGCAGTATATTTCAGTCATTTCACTGTCTGTGGTGATTGAAGCTTGCTAGTTTTGTTTTTTAATTAGATTCCTGTAAAGGAACATTGTCTATGTATCAGGCAAGTTGATATCAAAGCAGTAACCTCTGTTCTAGGAAGAGAGAGTAGCAAGACCTGTGAATTTTCATATCTATTCGGAAAGTTCTTGCCCAAATCCCAAACCACATTCCCAGTCTAGGTCAATTTTGTCTCCTCAGCTTTCTCTTATACCACCCCAGATGCTGTCATTAAGCACAGGTGTCATCTTGCAGTGTTACAAGTTCTTAAAATTGAAGAGATGAGACAAGACCTTGCGCCTGATTTGCAATTTCATGGAAATCAATAACAGACAACAAGAAAAGAGCTTGATTATCTCATGGTAACATATTCTGCAGAGGAGATATGTTGTACTGATCTTTACTAGTTGGCAATTGCTAAGCATGGAGGGTAGCATGTCCATCTGTGTCTCATTACCGTAGTCCAGACAAGACGTGATGAAAATGTGAGCAACGTAAGTCACGTCAAGAGTCACCCATGTAACAGTGGCCAATCCTGTGTTTCTAGGAAAGCTGAAAAACATTATTTGCTACTATAGGGAAAGTTAGTTTCAGGAAAGAAACCAGGATTGGGTATCCAAAAAGGTAACCAAGAGACTATGTAGTGCCTGCTCTTTCTTGTGACCATAGCAGTTTCATTTGGGGGAGTCTGAGCAAGGAAATTTTAAAACTTTGTTTCTCTGCTTCCAAATTGTTTAGGCTCTCATTATCACTTCAGAGAAGATCTGTACTGTTTCTCTCTTGTGAAGAAACCAGTACTAAAATGAAAAGGAATGCTCCACAAGTTATTTTACATTTCTGAATGTCATATCTAAAATACTCCATAAATTTTGAATAAAGCCACTATTGTCTATGGTGAGGTTGTTCCAAAAGAAAAGCAGAAACTCTCATGCTGCTGGTGTTGAGAGGATACTTTTAAGACTCTGTTAGTATTTTATAAATAACTGTGCAAATAATGCTTAAATTTTTCTATATGATTGAATACCTGAAAATAAATATATCTTTCTGATTTTTAGATATATCTGCAAGTATATTGGACAGTGTTTGTTAGAGAACATCAGATATTGTATCATTCTCTTCTCTTACCAGGAAGAAACCGAATGCAGGTTCGGTGAGATTTAGTGTCTTGTCTGTACTACTTTAAGGAAGGGATTCAGATGTCATGTTGTCAGCTGACCCCACTAAATCATTGTAATTTTTTTCTATACTATTTGATAAATGGAAGATAAGAATAAAAACAGGTGGGACCACCTGCAGTGAAAGCAGCACTCCCTTCATTATACTTGTATCAGCCCTGGAATTTGTGTTTGAAAGAGATTAAGGAAAGTAAATTCATAGGAATTTGTATATGATATAAAGGAAACAACAATAGAAAAATCAACACAAGAAAATCAAATTAATTTCTTTTACTAGACTGTCATTAATTTGTAATAAATAAAAATTTCTCTACTGGAGAGTCAGCTTGATATTAGGTGATGATACCAACATGTACTGACCAGTTAGACAAACTCAGCAGCGGCAGCAGCAGTGATAGTCTCCATGGTGACAGAAGAGCTAACAGCAGACCAGTTATGTAAAAGGGAAAATAATGCTTTTTGTTGCCTTTAAAAGAAAGGATTTTCTCTGTGACAGTTTGATCAGTTTTGAATCTCTTTTCACCTTTGGAGACCTAAGAATGCAGTACATTGGTACTCTTTCATCTTTTTTTCTTTTTTTTCTTACATTCCCTCCTTCTCCTCCACATTTCTTTATCAAGACCCTGTCTGGCAGACTGTTAAATGTACTTATAAAGCACAATTCACTATTGGGTTTTGGATAATCTGTTGAAAGTCTTGAAACAGTTTCTAATTTGGAGAGAAGGTTTTCTTTAGAAAAAAATATTTAGGCTGTAATCATACATTTGTGGAAAACATGAGAGATCTCAGTCTCAGAGCTTCCAAACTAGGGAACCTAAAAATAACTACTTAAATCCATCCTGAAGCATGCTAAATATTTGAAATTATTCATGTCATAACTGAACACAGCATACTTTGTGCCTTTGCAAGAGCGTTTTTTTCTAGAAGCAAGTAAATGAAGTGAAAAACTTGTGTACACAATTTTGGACTCATGGCAGTGGTGAACTGCCTATGACTTGAGTGCATTTCCAATGCACAAAGTAATACTGAGGTTATTATTTCATTGCAAAGTGCATGACTGGATGGTGCCATGTGATGCTGATAGGGCTGTTTAATGACACTTCATCCTGTTCCCACATATTTGCACAAATTACATTTGAGTAGAGCATCATTTCTGGTTGGTGGATTCATAGCCTCTGCTATATGACAGCAGTGCAATCCTGGAAATCAGACTTATTTCCTTTATCAGATAATAAAGGACAGGCCTGCCTCTAAAATAGAGGCAAATTAGGCACATTGCTTATGGTAGAGCAAAGCAGACAGACCACTTTATCTAATCAGGAACCCTGAAAAGTCAGATTGTCAGCTAGTGTTACCATTACCTTCAATTAATGGGTGAATGAGGTGTTACTGTCTGCTGAAGGAGGGACAGAGATCTTCACAGAGGTTATTTCGGGTATCCTTTTATACCACAAAGAATGCCTGCTTCATTTGAATGCTCTCTTCTCCTTTCCCAACAACCATTTACCTGAAAGGAATAGCCCAGTCCTCAGCCAGGTCATAAGGCATCTTCCTTCCTGGCAGGCTCATGTTATCTATCTCAGAAGCCTTAAGCTGGCTCTCAGCAAAAAGAACATAGCATTCTTGTGTCTCAGTCTTACTGACTGTGACAGTGTTGCTGTTTGTCTTATTAATTGCAAAGATAAATCATTCTAGCCGCAAAATAATTGTATTTTTACTGCTCCAACCTAGTTGGAAATACAGGTTGGATTATGAAGACCAGGTTTAGAGGTACTGACCACAAATACTTCAACCATTATGAATGCTGTTTTCCAAACTTCAGTTACTTTCCCTGCTCCTGTGTTTGGAGGAGGATCAAGGCAGGAATTTATATGGATGCAGAGACATACTGTGGCAAAACTAACTAGTACGACTGTTTTTTAACCATTTCTAAGTTCATACTTGCATATTTTCATCCACAATTTTGCAGAAGCTAGATAAATTTTCTAATTTTTTCCATACAGATATCTGTTCCCTCCAGTCCGCTATTGTGGCAGAGGTCTTATATCAATGCACCGCTAATCCTAGGATCAGTATTACCTGAAACTTTGGGTCTAACTCTAGCTAAGATTCTCTTTCCACATCTAGTATTGAGCAACTTGGATGTTTCTCCCTCTTACTCGTATGCTGGCATGGGATCATTCTCAGTCTATCAAAGTTACAAGCTGAGGTCCGAACACTGCCCTGCAAGCCACTCAGGTAAATGTTTATTAGTTGAGTTACCCACTGTTGAAATCTGTTGTTCTGTTTGAAATCTGCGTGTTCTCTTTGTGGTCCAGCTAGGAGATGTCTCTGCCTAGCTGTTCCCAATGGATATTTGTGTTTCTAGAGTGAGCTAGGGGTCAGCTGATTGCCTTGCCGGAGGAGTGTGATATTGTAATTAATTATCACATGTGTGAATCATGGTTAGTCTTTAGGAAAGTATGGCTACAAAAAGGCATTCCTAAGGGAAAATGGGTATATACTTATAAATCCATTTGGAGATGATCCTCACTCAGTGAAAGGGATTAATGAGATGGAGATCATAGCCAAGAATTGTATCCAACTGTCCAAGAATCCCAACAGCTTTTTACCTAGATAGAACAGAAAGGAAAGCTCTGGGGGACAAACTGAAAAATAGATGTGTTTAAACAGAACTTTTTTACATTTCTGTAAAAAGAAAACTTTTTAAAATTCTGTTTCAGATCTGCCACCTGTAATTTGTAAGTAAATAGTTGATAAAATACTTTTATTATTTGTTTTTCATTTTAATAAATTTAAAAAGGAGATTTAAGGTGTGGAGTTATGCAGTAGCATTGCAAGGAGACTGCAACATGCCGCAATAGTATCCTGCTATAATTGTGCTAATAAACTATCGTGTCATACAAGCTCAGAAATATTGAGTAGTAGTGTTTTCTGAAGGTGTGTGGGCTCTTTCAGCATCTGGTAGAACAGATTTCTTTTTTGGGAGAGAGAAGGACAAACATCAGCCAGACAAGAGCTGTGAAGAATGTAGGAAAATGCTTGATCCCTTGGGATCTCCTGCATATCACTAATTAGGTGATGTGTTGCAAATGTGGCGTGCATAACTGTAGTTTATCATCACCAAAGTTAATGAATACTATCTAGGTGACTGCTAGACTATTCTATCTATTCATGGGTGTCAGCTATGAGGGAAGAACAATGAAACTAGTCAAACAAAACCACCACAGGTGTCTGGAGGTTGATCATAAGAATAATGAAAGTAGTATTTGTCAAAGGACAAACAAGGACTTTGAGGTGTACTTAGTGCTTTCACAAAATGAAGTGCATGTGTAAACTTTAATGCTATCAGGATTCTTCTTAGGAACAGAGCACAACAGAAACGGGTACAAGAAAAATGGACAATGTTTCGCCATATTTCTCTCAGTTTGAAGATACTGGCAACACAACTTATACTGACAATGACTTTGTGTGGAGTAGCTGTGATTTCAGATGCCATATCAACCTCTCTCTCAAAGAATGGCTGATGAAAGACATTTACTTTTTCTTAATTTTGACTATGCAGTTATAATTTCTGATGTGCCTACACTCTTTTTTCTCTCTCTTTTTTTTTCCCACGTGTAAAGGAGTCCAAAGTTAAAAGTCTATGAATACGCTTATGGACTAGTATAAATGTTTGGTCAGTTTTCAATTTTAAGGACACTGACATAAAAGGAACAAGCAAAGAGTGTAGAAAAGTAAAACAGAATGGCAAAACCACGTGAGATTGGTATAAACTGACTACTGTTCTCAGAACATCATAATAGTTAAATATACATTTTAATAACATTTTCTGACATCTTTTTGATGTGTCAGACACATTCAAGGCAAGCTTCTCTGCAAACTCTGGTCAGCTTCAGAGTTCTGTGCTGAGTCCTTGAGTTTGCCATTGCTGACATGTAAGAGGCAAGAGTGCAACAGCTGAATATGCAAGTACACAGTCTCCATTCAGACACGGTAAAGATTTTGGAAGGTATCTGATGGATGTCTGTGATCATCTTCTCCATAGTCTTGTACTTGAAATCACTATTTGCTTGTGTTATATTGATTGTTTTTTCTCCAGGTTTTTTTTATCAGCTACAATAATTTTTGTATTCAGGTAACTTGACACTAGAAACTCATTTATTTTCTGCTAATGTTGGTGATTATTGTGAAGACTGACAGTAGCACTGGCTTAGAGCTCTAATTATCTTATTTTAGACATTCAAAAATAATTGAAACAACTTTTATAAAAAAGAGTGAACTAATGTTTTCTTCAAAATATAACCTTTCTGATTATAGTTGACAGTTTGCTTAGATAATGCAAGAAACTCCAATACTTTTGTGTAGCTCTACTCACAAATAGAAGCCAATTAATGTGATGCTTAAGAAAGTACAAATGGTTTGTTAATGGCAAACACCATGTGATGATAGACTTATTTCAACTCTTTAACTGTGTCATGACTTGACCAACTAGTCATCAAAATTGACACTTGGAATACAGTACTATTTGCAGAGAAAATTTAATCATTCTTGAATGACCACCAACATTGTTCTCATGATAAATCAGAGATACAGTAGGTTCAGAAAACCATCAAAAAATCAGCATTTGTGGTCTGTACAGGATATGCGAGGAACTTATACATTCTCAGAGTGTACTTCATCTCTGAGAACAAAGTGCAGCTGAGAACTTTAATCTAGTTTAATTTTCAAGTTAGACTTTTCTTCCCAGAAGACCCTGTCTCTGTTCGAGTCTCTACTCAAGCCGTCATAACTTGAAGAAGAATTTTCAAAGCAATGCCTGACCAAGATTACTTTCCTGTATCTCTGCAAATATTTTTAATGAACTGCTTCTGTGTCAAAAGGAGATGATGCCATGCCTTTTAATTTGGTGACCCAGAAAACTTTGTGATGTTGATGTGACCCAAGGGCTCATGCATTAAAATTAATCTGTGACAGACACTGCATATTAACATGATACTTGATACCTTGTCATAATAGTTTCAGACTTCATACTTTTCATGCTGTCTCTGATCCTTTCTGGAGAGCAGAGTTCATGGCTGGGAATAACACCCTGAAAGGAAATGCAAGTATGCAGCATGAGTGTTGCATACAAGGACAAAATTGCTTTCATTTCTGTTAAAGTGCGTACTTCTGGTTGCTGAAATTACAGAATGGATAATTCTAAATTTGAATAAATGTCAGCTCTGGATGATTGACCTGTTCCTGCTGTTTAAGATGTTTCATGAGACACAGATAAACAGGATGGTTGTTACTGGCAAGTTTTCCTTTAACAAGCATTTATGACATTGTTCTAAAGAGAGACTTTCAAGTTTCATGCTTTTGAATTGATCTCTAATTCAATTTGCAGTTGCTGTCTTTATTTTCCTACCCCTGCTCACCTTGACATCCTCATATGTTTTGGGTTGCAAGGTGCCTTTCTTTCCACTTTTGTACTGTAGACCTACAAGAAGGATGAGGTAATAAAGGTGAACAGAACCTACCCATTTCTAAGTAGGAGCAACACAGAATTGTTGTCTTGGGGTGACAATTGTCCTTCTCATTTGGCAGCAGGAACTAAGTTCAGCTCACTGATAAGGCATAGAATTAACTCCCATTAATGAAAAACATTGTAGTTTGATGCCAGCTCACTGAACTGAATGGGCTCAAAGTATGTCAGAGCAGCTTCAGCTAGTAAGTACACAAGAAAAGGACTGAGTGTGCCTTAGATACCTGCATATCCACAGTGTAAAGCCAGTGTGCTCAGCCCATATTCATAGTCAGGATGACTGTGACATTAGTTGGGGGTCAGGAGCTCTCAGCAGGTGTGTAAGTATCAGCTTGCTAATTCAAGTGGCAGGAGGATTCATGGTGGTATCTTTACAAGAAGAAGGTTGAAATGGTAGTGGGGAACCCCTTGATACTGACTTTTTGGGGTTCCAAATGTTGTATAACTATGTGTTGGCCTTCTTTTTGCATTGATTTCATCTGCACAGCCAAGCAGTAGACTGGCATGCTGTGTGCACATAGACCAAAGAGGAGGAGCTGTTGAAGTAAGTCGCACACGCAGTGCTCAAGCTCCTTTACCCTGTGAAGGCAATGTGGATCTTGGCTGCTAACCTTTACTGATGTCTTAGCCTTTGGGAACTCATGATCTTGTAGGATTTGTGGTGGGCATTTAAAAAGACAAAGCTAGGTGGCATTCTGTCAGGCTGTTGCGTGGTATGTTCTTCCATATGAAATTGAAGTTTAGCAATTACATAAAGATTGCATTGTAAAAGACAATCCCAGTGTTCCTTGTTATTTCTGGTGGGTTTTATTTAAAGACACATAAGAAGAGCAGTATGTTAACACATAACAGCAGATTGGAGATTTTATTTTGGGATTGTTAGCTTTATTTATTTAATTGGTAATTCTCTTTTATACTTAGAAAATATCTTATGAAAGAGTTTAAGTACTTTTGTTTATTTTTACCATTGCAGAGGATGTCTGGAGGAGTGTTTTCAAGAAGAAAATTTACAGTTTTGAAAGTTCAAGTCAAAATGCAGCTGAGTCACCATATTTTTACTCAGTTGTTACATATAAAGTCCTCTTGAGAAATGCTGGTTTGGGATACATGAAATACTTAAACAAAAAAAAAAGCAGTGGTGTCTTAACTGTATTTGTTTTTGGAAAGGACTAATCACTCAAAATGGTAGAAACACCATTCTGATTGCGGTTGTGCTCCAGAATCCATATGCACAGGTGTAGTGGGTGAGATAGTCATCATCATTCTTACCTCAGAGGTAAATTCCCTGTGCAGCTGGGTGGGTGCACACTGGGAGAATGAAATGTGGCCTGCACACTCTATCTCATAATCCACAAGTTCAGATTTTGTTTCTTAGCATTCTGTGAACTTCTGAGGGTTGTAACTCAGGTGCCTTATGGGTACCTATTGATTATGATCTTTGTGTAGTAATGATCTATATTCACTTATATGGCACTATCACTTGTTTCTTTTTTATGCAAGTGAAACACACTTTCATAATTTAATCTTTTATGTCACTGTTTCCATGATCTATTAACACTGTGAACTGTAAATCTACGATACACAAAGATGACATTGGTTTTTAAATGAGAAAATCAGCTTATTTTCGGAATGAAGAGCCTAATAACTTTGAGAATGAAGTGAACAAATCAGGCACTGGAAAGCTGAGATGGCAACATCAAACAATATAATGAACAGAGCAATCATTCTAGGAACAACAAAAGAACAGATAAGAGTGAAGTTTATCTTTGCCCCTAGGGAAGCACTATGAAACAAAATACAGGATTGCCTGTTTTCATTAGTGAGTTAAAAAGAAAAACAACCCAAAAGACAGCAAAAAAAAGAGAAAACACCTTATCAGTAATAGGAAAGAAAATTAGTTTTGCTTTTTAGATTACATTTCCTGAGATCAGAAAAATATATAATGTGTATTTAAGTTAGCTCTTAGTGGATTTTTTTCAGTGCACGGTCTTTATTTACTTTTGTTAAAATGATAAGATTGTAACACTGAACTTTTATTAGTAGATTCTATAGCTGTTTGCTATATCTCCACAGCTGTATGTTGGAAGAAACTTTAGGGATGAAAGACTGTAGTACTTGATGAGTTAGTTAGATGGACTCATGGATTTTATGTCCAAATCGCTAAGAATCTGCAAAATCATGTACAGTAATGTATTAATGCAGAAAAACTGTGCAAGGATGAGTTTTGACAAAATTTCTCTGAAACCTAAATTTCAGACTTAAATCACTGGTTTGAATTTTCTTGGGTCCAAACTAAGGGAACAGTTTACACAAACCTCTAAAAGGTAAGCCTTATTAATTCACGTAATGGTGTACTGCACTTCTGTCTTGCTGACTGGTGACACATCAGCTCGTCTCTCTGAGCTCTGGTGTACCTTGCAAGCTACAGCAGGTATCTCTGTAGTAGACCATGTCTAAACATCATAATTAAATCAGCACTGCACAGCCAAGCAGGCTCCTGAAAGTGCTTCTCTGGCTATGTTTCAACAGCCATAATTCAGGAGAGTGGTTTTCTCTAAGTTATATTTGATCTAATTTACTTTTATTAATTATTATACAATTAGTGCATGAAAAAACGCTAAGTTCTTGCCTCACACATCTCCCAGTTGAAAGGCCTGACCAGTTCTTACTCAAATCAATGAAAGGTTACCACCGGTTTTGATTACATTTGTTTAGAATTTGAAGACAGTGTTTCTGGGATTATTGGAATGGAGAGATGCTAAAATAGAGAGCTGGCAGGCTTCTCAGGCTTCTTAAGGGGTGAGAGGATGGGAGTGCCAAGAGCGTGGGTGAGACATGGCTCTTCTGTGCCTGGTTTTGTAAGGCCTGTCATCCTTATCAGTAAGTGTCTTGATACTGATCCCACTGCTAATACTGTTTCCTTCCTTGAGTTTTGAAACATGCCCAGACTGATATTAGATAAGTTCATCTTCTGTATTCATACAGGATAACAACAACCTTTATTATATGCCTACATAGAATAAGTTACAAGAAAAGCACATCTAATTCCTCAGAATCGTTCCCAGGATTCTTCTGATTTTGTGCTTCCCCTTTATTTTGTCTGTAATTTTCGCCCTTGGTGCTGGGATCCTCTCTCGCTTTATGCCCATAACTTACACCATTCCAGCAGACTGAAATGGAGCCTAAGTTTCATCTGTGCTTGCAGATGTTGCAGTAACAGCATGCTTTTTCAAATCCTACCTTTACCCAGTGAGAGCTGAAGATGGTAACTATATCCAGAACATTATCCATGAATATTTTTATAAATAGAAACAGCAAAATCCATTTGATGAGTTTTCAGATCCCGCACTCAGTCATTGTTCATAAATTTTTCAATGGATGAAGAGTCATTTGAATTTATTAAAATATTAATGAACATTGACTAAGTTAACATGAAAGTATGGGGAATGTTTCATAAGTGAAGAAGCACTCATATATATGTGAATACTATTTTTCTTGTCCAGTAATGTGTCCCTGCTAGAACATGTAAGAACTGCAATTTGTCATCATGTCAGGAGATGAAATACTATTATTTTAATGAGTAACATGGAAGCACAAATAGCAAATGTGAATAGCATTGCGAGGAGTAAGATGTAAATTTAATAATATTACATAAGCATTTGTAATATTTTCACATAAATGGTACACTAAGCTATTTTGTTTTAGAAAAAATTATTAGAAATAATTTGTCAAATTGTATATATGTATTTATATATATTCTTTGGAAAAAGAAAAAAGCAGAAGAATGTAGTCAATAAATCTTCTTTTTTAATAATCTTTATTATTCTCAAATTTGAAAAAGATTGTCAAAAAACAAAAAAAAAGAAAAAATAAAAAAGAGCATTGTGGGGTTAAATGGATAGTGAGGAAAAATTTTAGGGAGATACTGTTAAAAAACCCCATGCTTATAGAAGGTGTTTTGTTCATACTAAAAGTTTCGACTTGTAACAATCTGCTACGTAAAGAAAGTGTCACTCAATACTTTCTGACATGTGTACAGTAATCTCGATTCTCTAATTGCTTTTCTCTTGTTGCAGTGAAAGATTCAAGTGATACGGTTGCCTCCGGATTTTAGACTTGCTTGTGAATACTGTAAACAAAAATTTTCGTTTTCACTGACATTTATGTTCCTCTCTTCATATGAACTTTTGCCAACTTCGTATGTTCTCTAGTAAAATCTTCTTTATTTCCTTGCCCCTGAGCTGAGTGTTGAGTTAGATCTCTAGACGGTAGAGAAATAGGGAGTAGTGTGGAAGCTCCTTTTCTGAAAGGTGTGTAAGGTCTTAAGCATTGACAAGACTAAGCTTTTCTTCATTTGGGAAAACTTAGTTATCCTTTTATTTATCCTCCTTTACTGGTCACCAACAGGGCTCAGAAGATTAACAGTTCAGAATTTTACATTTCTATGACTCTTTCTAGCTGATTAAAAGTACTTAATATTCTTCAGGTAATTAGTAAAACCTCAACAAAAGCAAACACCATTTTCTGCCTCCCCTGCAAACCTAGCAGCCAGGCAAAGCAAAGCGAAGCATACATTTCTGCATTTGGAAGAAAATCTAAAGCCTCATGACCTCATCTTCACTTCAGATTCACTTCTTGGTGACAGGGGTGGTAGATGACACTTGAGAATACTTCTGAAAATTAGACCGTGTGTTAGTACCAGAATTGGAGTTGGAGGAAAAGATGCTTTTAATGTGTTAAGTATTCTTTAAAAAATTGTCAAGCTTTTTTCTTTTTCTTTTTTTAGTGTTTCTTCTATCTTGCATACTCCTTAGGAAAAGAGGCAAGTCCTTTCCCCTTGGAACTAGCAGTGTAGCTGCAAAAGCACATACCAGCAATACAGGACTCAAATAATTCCTACCCACTTACCCACTGAACTAGCAGCAAGGGTGAATAATTCTCAGTTTCTACTATTTATAGCCATCTATTTTTTTATCAATAATTAAACACTGACTAGAGCTAGAAACCAGGACAGGGAATTCCAGCATCCCAAAGACAGTAGGAGACCTCACTTTCTCACCGTCTTTAGCGGAAACATTTTTATTTTACTATTAAAGCATGTGAGACAGGCACTGTGGTCCAGAGGGTGTCACAACTAATAGGCATATAGGCACACCAGACTCATATTCCCACCCCAGTGAAGAGTTCATTAGTCAAACAAGGTGGAACAGGCCACCCCACCCACAATGACCACTAACTTGACTGTAAATGCATGCCCATGGGCCTTGAAGACTAATTGAACCGTTTGTAGCCCGTGTTGCACAAATTTTCATGTTCAGGGGGAGTATTTTAATTTTTATCATAATGGCTGTACAGGGTAATTTGTCTCTAACCCTGCTGTGGACACAGCTGGAAAAAAGCCTCAGCAAAATGGAATTCATGTTTTTGCAGAGTTTCATTTTCATGGGATTGGCTTCTTTCTGGAACAATACCTTCTGGAAAATGTTTCTGAAAGCAAGCCCTGGATTGTTGCAGTATGTGAAGTCCTGTGGTGGTATGGCATGCCACAGCCTTCTCAGAGAGCGCAGTGAGGCTTGCTCGGGGAGAGCGGCTGTTCCGCTTCCCGTGCCCCTTCCAGGCTGCCCCTTGCATCCTCCGGAAAGCTGAAGCCCCGCAACATGGTGACGGTAAAGGAGGCGAGAATGCTCTCTGCATGAGGACTGCAGAAGATCTTTTATTCCCTGGTGGCTCCCAGAAGCCTAGGCCCAGCACATGTGCTCGCTCCCAAAGGTAGAGAGCCAGCACATGGCACGGTTCCCCCAGGCAGAGGCTGGTGCCCCAAAGCAGGCTAGAATGCGAGAGAGAGTGTCAGATGGCATGCAGGGTCCTTTATCCGGGGCGAAGGGGGCAGGGAGAGCACATGGACCAATGGTCACAGGGCATAGGGGTGGTACATGGGCAGAGTTGGGGTAACAGAATCAATGGGAGAAACCCGAGGGAGTGGTTAGGGCTAGGGGCGGGGAAGGGGGGACCCACGTGGAAAGGTAAACACAGGGGAGGGGAAAAATACAACACTACACTGGGTACTTAACTTGTGTGAATCCTGCATGAATTGAAATCGCCCTGGAGGGTAGGCTGGATTTTGTATCAGTTTCCCAGGGCAAAGGAGAGGGAGTTACATCTCTGTCAAGTTTGTGACTAACATAGTAACAGTAGATGGATTTTTGACAAAGGAACACTCGGTGAAGATTTAGCAGGTGGTGAGAAGTGACATTAACTGTAATTGCTTTGTGCTCACCTTATGCTGCCCCACAGGTTTTTGGAGGCCTCTGTCTGCTACTCCCGATATTACGGATGGATTGTCACCTCCTTGAGGCAGTGGTTACCTTTCCGTGATATGTATGCTTTGCATTATACCAAAGAACTAAGCAAGCCCCAATGGTGGCTTTTACATGCATCTGCAAAATAAATAATTCAGCCCCAACAGTAAAAAGAATTTTCTGCTGGGACTATTTGCTGGTGAGATGAGAAATCTCATTACAACAATGCCATGGGAGCTATTCTTTTCTGCCTCTGCATCTTTCCTCTCTCCAGCTGGCAAGGAGCACAACTTGTCTCAGATTTGCAAAGTGATTCCGTGATTTGCTGATATTTGTACAATGGGCCAGGGACAAAACATGAGAAATAAAAAGTAGGTTTCTCTGCTCCCAAGGTATTGCCTTTACAGTACATCTCTCTCCTCATCACTTCTCTTCTTTTCCTCCATTAGTTACTCTTTCCCTCATGCAGTTTAGCTCAGCTGACCTTTTTCTCTCCTGTTTCTTGGGGATATGGCATCTATTAAAACTGAAACAGAGGCACAGAAATACCTGAACTCCTTCTGTTTTGACATCATGTTTCTGATCATGGGATTTTAAAAAGTGAATAGACTGTTCTTTTCCTGTACAAAGATATATTTTCTCCTTTCAAGTATGATTCGCATTGTAGTGTCAGGATGGCTTACTCTGTGGAGTGGTTTCTGATTCTCTGTTTGCAATTTTATAATTTCTCTGCTTCCTTCAGGTTTTGCTTTAGATTTTTCTTTAAGCCCTGGCTTTATTTTGTTCTTTCTCCAGGTTTCACTGTCACATAAAAATAGTAAGAGTATTCATCCCTCTGTACCTTAGTTGCTGTTGCAGCTTTCAGGTGGGTTTGGTGAAGAAATCAACATGGTCTTTAGCTGTTTAACATATCTGTAACTGAACAATATGGTCAAAAAAGACAAGCCTATGCCTTACAGATATGCTCGTCAGTAGACATGCTCATGACTAAAACCCAACTCCCCTTTAAAACTGACTTTTAATCAGGGCAGAGGCCAAATTTTCTTTCCATTTGTTATGGGGTTTTTTTCTCCCAAAGCTCCCTCTCAGAACAGGCACAGGGTTTCACACTGCTTGGATGCTAACAGGCAGAGCTTATAGGGCTCTGTGCAGCAGTATCATGTGGGAAATTTCACCTAAATTTTAACTTCAGAATTTGAGTTAAAAATATTTTGAAGTTCTCTTAGCCTGTTCCTTCTTTTCCAGCTGAACACAACTTTGCTATCTGGCTAAGACCTGACTTCAAGATGCTTTGTTCATAGGAAATGGTTTTGATATGTCAAATACATTATTGAATATCTGACCTGAAATCTTCTGTGTTGTCAGTCTTTGCCATGCAGTGCTTGACATGTTTGTATCAGTCAGCATGATAAACAAAGATAAAACGTGCTATAGAACAGAGTTGTATTAATTGAAAATCTATTTCTGCTAGAATTTGTTATTTTACTGACCATGTGCAAAGTCAGATACTGTGGAGACATTACAGTCAAGATGTCTAACACCGTACTATTCTGGGATAAGGTTCTTTTTGGCAGCAATGTACAGCTTCCATTTAAGTGTCAGGAATTGCCAAATAGTGACAAGTAGACTTGGAGAAGAATTAGAGAAGTGGGAAAGTGTGTTTTAGAGGGTTTTTTATGCAAGAGATTGCATTATCTTTATAATCAAAACTGTGAAGCAATGCTCATTTCTTACGTGAAGACAGATTTATTTTTGTTCTATCACTATGAATGATAGATGTAAATTGGATGCAGTCTGATATCTTGATTTTTCTTCTTACATGAAAAGGAAAATTAAAATTTTAATATCATTTGCATGATGAGTAATAAAGTGGCATGGAAAGCAGAGACCAAAGAACTGTCATATGAAAGGAAATTTTATTTAGTCAGGTTATGATCTAATTTTGCATCTATTCAATAATGACATAATCCCTGAGAACAGGCAAAAAGCTAAAGTATAAAAGAAATTTCTTATACACAAAGATCTCTTTTCACCAGGAGACAGCTGGTATGATGCCCAACTGTATGTCCGCATGATCCAAACCTATCAGTCATGATTTGGGCAATGCTTGTGTTCAAAATCAAACCAGGCTTATTTTAACACTGTAAACATTTAGACATGAGTGGATAAATGTGAACAAGGCCGTTGGTGCTAGAGACTGGGCTATGCTGGGAGAGACTGGAGCTGCATTGTCTGGGCATATTCTGCCTGCAGATGACATATGGCTGAAAGGATATCCCTG
Source organism: Rhagologus leucostigma (assembly GCA_013397725.1). Lineage (NCBI taxonomy): Eukaryota > Metazoa > Chordata > Aves > Passeriformes > Rhagologus > Rhagologus leucostigma. The sequence continues at coordinate 772,240 of VZTD01003256.1, read as the reverse complement.
TGAGCAATGAGGAGGTGCCATACAGAGCATAACAGCCACTTAAACTGTGAAAAGTACTTTTACTGACTTCGCAATCCACTCACTATGTTGAGTGGGTGGGGAAGTGTCTTGGGGTGACTCTATCACGTGTATCCCCTATCATGCTCTATGCCCAAAAAGTAATATTGTGCCTTTTCTGTGCCTTTAAACTGAGCTTGGAAAAATAAAACAGACGAACTTTCCGAAGCAGCTTCTCAAGGACACAGGGATTACACTCCTCAGTGTTGTCTGACTGTGGATGGCACAGAGGGAGCACCCTGCTTGCTTTTTCTTCAGCCAGCTGGTTTTTTTTCCTCTTGGCATGAGAAGGAGAGCTGAATTTTGTTTCCTGGGACTTTGGTTTTTTCCCTCCTTCTCTTCTGGACTGTTTCAACAACATCAGAACACATCAGGAGAATTTTCTCCCCGAGGCCCGGGGGTGGGCCCACACCCTCACTGACCAGCTCCGAGGAGGAGAGAGACCACACCTACAGAAGGACTCTGTAATCTTCCCAGGTTTCTCTCTATAGAGAGGGTTTTAATCCATTATTTAGCATCATTATCCTTTTCCTGTGTGTTTGTTAAAATAAATAGTTTTTATCTCTTTCACTTTCCTTTGAGGAAAAATTTCCTTTTTTCCTGAACCCTGTGGGGGGAAGGGTGGTTGTAACCTGGTTTTCTCTCAGGGGCTATACTACTAGATTTTAGCCAAACCAGCCCAGGAAGGCAGAAGGCAAAATGATGAATTTCATGTTTTTGTCCCCTTGGACATCCAAGCTTCCTGTAGCCAGATATATTCTCACGCCGCAGATGCCTACGGAGAGGAGCCTGCCGGAAGCAGACAGGCGGGTGAGCAGTGCGTGATCACCCCGTAGAAGGTGCATTGCTGACGTGGCAGCACGGGATGGGTTGTGTGGTGAGAGTTACCATGAAGGGAGGTGCTGTGTCTTGGGAAAGTGTATAAAACCAGCTTGTTCCTTTGAATAAAGGATCCAGATCGGGATTCAGATCAGAGATCTGGGAACCAGAACCAGACTCAGATTCAGTCTGAATTTCAATCGCCAACACCCTGCACGTGCTTTGCTGTGGTGGAGACTCAGCTTGTGCTCTGTGCAGCTGAGTGCCTGCCTTTGCTTTTTACTCTGTAAACAATTTTGAGACTGGTCTTGTCTTCTACTGAGTTTATATATTAATTTTCTGTATGAGCTTGTGGATATTGGGCAACGTATCCTGTCCTTAGCAATAGCCTCTGGCTGCCAACTTTAGGAGCTGATTATCATGGTGATTGAGTCTTAATTGTCACTGTATATGTTAGGAGACAAATGAAATGTGTAACCTGTGATATTCGAAATCAAGAAGGCAGGATGTACTGCAAAGACTGACAAACAATTTGTCACAGAATTTAGTATGTACTATTTGTTTGCTTCTTTGGGGCATTGTGGAAAAACTATTCTTCAGGGGAGATGGGCTATGAAAAGACCAGTAAATCAGTATGATATGTAAGGTGCAACAAACAAGAGGAACTGACAAAGCAGGAGAAAAACTTGTTGAGGCTTATTTCATTTGCAGGGTTTATTAGTGAAGGGGAGGTAGAGGATGAAATATGATGGCCTCTGATATTCATCCTGTAATTTAGTGTGTGCATGTGCACTGCTCTGTTTTCCTTTTCCCCACATTATGCATAATTCAAATATTCTATTCCTTGCTGGTAGGAATTCAGATTTATAACAGTTTTAATTTCTGATCTACTCCTGGTACATGCTATGTTTATATATTATGTCCATGTATTAGGCCTATTATAAAAAGCCCTTTCTCTCAAAGCCTGCGTATATGTTGTTCATAACATGTATGCCAAACATCTCTTGATACGATTACAAAATAGAGTTTCCAGCTCCTGACTAAACATATTTAGTGTGCTCTCACACTTAATGCATGAAAGGTTCAGCATTCAGACTGATTGCAGTGTACGACCTTGAAGTCTTTAAATGACCAAGTAAGTATTTACTGCAAGATCATCCAGTAACGGGTGAAAATTGGCTGAATGACTTTTTCCAGCATTTTTTAGTTAACTAGCTGTATTTAACACTGGGAGCATGAGTAAAACAATATTCTGCTATTGATATGCACATTATCAAACATTAGTGTACAATTTTATTTCCTCTTGTTTCTGCAGTCCTTAGGGCCCCATTTTCCTTATTTCTTAGGGCAGTAGGGAGTATCTCCTATGGCTTAATTGAAGGGACCATTTGAATGGCATCTATGTTCTCAAAGTTGAGGGGTAATCCTGGGTGTGTCATGGAAACTAGGAAAGTTACTGAAAGACCTTTGGATGGGTGCATATTATTTTAGTACAGATGTTGCAGCCCTCCCTGAAAGACTATTTCAAATATGGATGGAAAAATAGTAATTTTTCATGATCTCATGGGATAATGATTAGAATTTGTTCGGTACCTGGTTTAAAAGGAGAAAATAGACTTTTTAACATAACCATTGTAAATGAAATGAAGTATGTATGAAGTTCAAAAACTCAAATATACTATTACTCTGACAGACTGAGGAATCCTAATGGAATTCAATACAACTATATGCAATTTCAGGCATTTAAAATATTGAATGTAAAACTACAAAGACATAAAGGAATAATTTGTATAAGCTGTCAGTCAGGGAAGAAATACATGTTGTACAATTTTTTCCATTTGTCATAACTAAAGGAAAAGAGAAGAGATGTCAAGGCACAGTTTCTGAAATGTAGTTTATTTTAAGGGCAAGATAAATGAGTTATGAATCACATGGTTGCTAATGAAAAAGAGGATCTTTCACTGCAAAGTCCTTCATTTATATCCCGGTCCAGGTTACTGTTGTCGCCTGAAGACTGCTGGGATTCTTTTTATCCTGGTGATAACCAGTGTGAGGTACTTAAAACAGGAAGATAAAGTGGATAGATGTGAAGACTTTGTTGCTCTCTGATGTCCTGCAGTAAGCTAAAACTCTTTGAGTATCACACTGGTACCTTTCTCATACACATTCTGTTTGTCCAGATGTTTTTATGTCTGGATTTTGACATCATAATCTTTATCATGGTCACTGTGAGAGCAGAGGTCATCAATAAATGTGAATTGTTAGTACCATGAGAGAGACTATATACCCAGTACTTATTGCAGGCCATTTAGAGCCAAACACTTTGTTATACAGACTTTGTTCTTTTCCTTTCTCAGGCATGATATAAAGAAGATTATTATGAGCAGAAATCATGTTTCTCTTCTTCCATCTAAGGTTTGAATTCATGGGTTTGAAGTTTTTCAAAAGTACAGCTAAAGGAAGGAAAGCCAAAGCTCTGTTCATTTAATCTACAATTAAAACTCAGTTTTCTGAGAACATTTCTGTCCTCATGATCTGCTGCTTTAGCCAACTTGCTGTATTCTGATTTCTTTACATTTTAGACTAACTGAATAGAAATATTAACTAATTAGAAAGGCATAAAGTATCTAAAGCCTATAAGGCACTGCAAACTCCAAAATGCTCTTTTCCACAGATGTGACATTACACTGAGTTTTAGCTCTGTAGCTGTTTTGTTACAGTTCAGTGACGTCCCTCACAGAAGTACAATAAACTTTGGAGTATACTCTATCGTCCCAGTCTTCAATTCTCACCTGCTTTTGGATAATGCATGTTGGATTCCAAAAAACAGAGTGAGAGATTTACTGCATTCCGTCATGAGTGACTGAAAATGGTTGAACTGGAAGTACACCTTGGAAAAGCTCTAAATCCCTCCAGTCATTTGGCTCTTGCTGTTTCTTTATCTTGCTGAGCTGTTTGTATGAGGTGAAATATTTTTATTTAACTGAAGATGAGAATAAGTCAACCTAAGGTTACAAGACTTCCATTTGGGCCTGAAGGAAATTCATTAATGTCCACAGCATGTGGTCCTCTCATGCTAGGACTGCCACCTGTCATCAGCTTAGCCTGAAAGCTTTGACTAGCAGAAATGTGTGGAAGGGTATGTGTATAAGCTGCAGAATAAAAAGAGTATTACTGTCCCCAAGGGAAAAAGTGGAGGATATTTGAATTAAATTGTCTTTTAAGTTCCCCCCAGTAAGTGTCCAGTTAAAGCATAATTAGAATTTTGTAGCTTTTTATTTTCCTTATCTGCGATCTCCTCCTGTGCTGGCTCTTTGGGCTAAGTTGCCTGGAGTTCAGAAAACATAAAAAGTAGTGGCTTGAAATGTGTAAGGGCCTAATAAAGAAAAGTGAAGAAAAATTAAACAGGATTTTATTAAGCTCCACCAACCTGGAGAAGTCCCCTATTAATAAATCAGAAGACCAAAGGGTTCAATAAGGGAATCAAAATATGTGTCCTGTGCCATTACTAATGACACTCTGCTTGAAGGATGGGATTTTGTAATAGAAAGTATTGTTAATAAAGAAGTCTCTTTGCAGCCATTGGGATATTTTTCCTTAATAATTGTGGTGCCAGTTGGCCTGGGATTTCCTAGGTGATATTCTGCATTTCTGATGAAGCAATATATTGAAGCTGCTGTAGGGATGTGCACAGTCAGATTTTTGTTGCTGTTGTTTTTTCAGTTAACCTTTTTAATGTAAAAGGTCAAAGGATAAATATTTGACTTGACTGTATTTCCTGTGAGTCCACAGTGGAAGTTCCAGCGTGTTTCTTTCCAGAAATGGATTCAGGGGAGCTCTTAGCTGTAGTTGCCAGATTGCACACATGGAGGTGTAACACGTGGGAGAGGGTGTTGTGGCTCTTGGCATAGGGGTTTGCAGCAGTGAGGTTCTGTCTACCCGGTTCATGGAAGGTTCGACTAATAGGCCAGACTCGACTTGTGTAAATCCCTATTGTTCCAGTCATCTCGTGAAGATAGAATGACAGGTGCCAGCAGAGGTTCTTGCGCCCTTACCAGCCGTGTGGATGTCAGCAGAGGGCTGATGGACCTGCAGCCTCCTGCTGGCACATCCAGGCCATTATTGCTGAGAGTTGGTGGCACTAAAGTGGTTCTCAGAGCTGTCTCAGACCCTCTGCCGTAGCGTTTCTCCACTGTACTGCAAGGTAGTGTGCCTCCTTTCCGTGCCACAAAGTAACTTCCTTTGTCATTCTTCAAGATGCAAACTGATGTGTTCTGCTGCTTTAGCATAGGTCCTGACTAGGGATATTGGGAACTTACACAGAAACTGTTGCAGTCATGAGTTGCTGACCTGCCAAAATTGAGGTTGGACTGTCTGAGTAATACCACTGTCAGCCGACTTTTCTAGCAACAGTAGTAGAATTTGATTTGAAATTAAATTAAGATAAAAAATACTTTATATCTTGTTAAAATTGGTTTTTAGTCCTATGTGGTGGGTGGAGAGGGATGACTTTCTAGCATCTTGACCCTTTCTACTGTTAAAGAGCCTCCTGTCTTCTGATTTCATCACTACCTGAGGAGATAAGAATTAATCATATGTAAGAACTGAAGAAAACGCAGACACAGTCAGTCCTTTTGTTGCTTAAAAAGGCTGTTCTCAGAATTTCTAGTTCGCTGGAAAATTATTTGGAAGGAAAAAAAGGTTCAAGTTGGATTAAAAACAAATTCTGAACAAATATAAGTGTGTAGTGAAAAAGCAATTCTGCATTTTTAGCCAGCTTTGTTCTGAGTAGATACCCCTTATTCATTATATAATCACTTGAATCTCATATTTTTTCGTACATTGCAGGTAAAAGCCAAAACCTTGGTTGAGTTAATTGGCTTCAGTGACATTACTGAAGGTACAAATCAAAGCATATTGTGTGTACTTCTATTTAAATCATTCATTCACTCTACTGAATAGTGCAGTTCAAGCAGAAAAAGAGGAGAAAGCTGCTGTTTTCTTCTGCATTTTATTTTTTTTTTTTAGAGAGTATGAACTGGCTGTTAATCTCTGACACAGAGATGTCTGAATATTTAAACAGAAGAAAAGGTTGTTTAGATGCTTCTCTGATTAAGCTTTCTTTGCTTTAATTTTTCTGTCCTGTTTAATTGCAAAGGAATTTTCTTTTGAGTTTCTTTCATATGGCATAGAAGAACGAGCATGACAGTTTATTAACTTTACAACATTTTCTGGCCTGGTTTCAGATATGAAGAGGAGGCATTTTTTGATCATGTAATTTAACAGCCACTGGCTTTAGAGTTACTTGTGTATGAAGTACAATGTGCCTTCATATTTCAACATCATATAAGCAATAGCCCCCTATGTGATAATTATTTTGGAATAGATTCTTCCATGTTTGTCGGTTTGAGTTGTATGTTAGTGAAAAGAAGCCCTATTTGGAGGAATATCTTACCCTCTTGAAATGACTAATAAGATATTATTTGAGAAAAGGAGCTTAGGTTAACACACAATAATGGTGGAATGAGTCATTAGGACAGAATCACAGTGTTTTTACACCAACAGCTTGTTAGGAAGACTTGTTTGCCAGCACACCATGAGTTTCAGGAGTTATTCCTCCTGAAAAATAACTAAAAATTTACTGTTCATTGAAATACTCTGCATCCTTCAATATTTGGGGCAATGTGATTATTATTTTATTAAAATTCATACTTAATAGATCTGGTTTTGGCTAAAGATAAAGCTATATATATGTAAAAGTGGACTGCAAGACTTCTTTCAGCCTACTAAATATACTTATAGAGGTGTGTTCTTTTTCATAAAAATTGCGTTCTCCTTCTCACTAAGAAATCTTTGCTCCTCACTGTAGCTGTGGTTCATACAATGGTCACAGGAAGAGTTTGTCACCAATTCTGCTTTTCACCAAGGCATCACAGTTTACATAAGGCAAAGAAATATTTAAAACCTAGCAGATTACCTTATATTTCAAAATAATTTGTTTCACTAGTAGAATGAAAATTTGCCCTTTGCTCATGTACATAGCATGTACCAATGCCTTGTTATTTCTGTGTGTTAGACAAATGCCCAGAAACCACCTGAGTAACTGCAGTATTTTCACTATTGATCATATAATGATTTTCTGTCCGTTTTGTTTGGTTTATATCTCTATGAGAAGTTTAGAAATAAACCACATCTATTTAACTCCATTTATGGCCAGTGCAGTTGTAAAAAAGTTTCAGTAATTGTATATGGATCTGTCTGTACACTCAAATTTGACTGTTATAATTAAACTTTATTTTTCTGTCCATTAGAAGTTGACAATATAAAATCACATTTTCTTTTTTTTTTTTTTTTGCTCTTCATTGGTGTCATTTTTACATGTCATTCACTGAATTTAGATTTCAGGCAGGAAAAAGGCTAAACTGAAATATGAGTGTCCTAATGTCAAGGAGTTGGTGGATATAGTGTTTGTAAGGTGTGCCATGTGCAATATGTCGTTATCCTGCTGCTCTCGGGTTTCTGGTAACGTCTCCTTGTATGATTTTTCACCAGCCACCATCACCTTGTCAAAGTGCATGAAAGTGCATTTCACACAGCACTTTGATCTGAGACAACTGCTGACATATTAGTGGTTGGTTTTTCCTTTTGTGCACTTTTGTCATGTCCAAATGTTCTTTAAAAGTTTGATGCAGATTCGGATTTACTCTGTGAATCAGTTTTCCTCCATCCAGTTCTTAGTGAACTGGGTTTTTGGGAAAATTACATCAATCATCAATTGACAGCGTGAAGGTCAACCTAGAAGAAAGGCAAGTGTTGATGCAAGAGCTTTATCACATTTTTAATCTTGTTATTATGACTTATTTCAACTTGTTTCAAGTGAATCTGAACATATTAATAACGATGTTGCATTTTTATTACTTACAAAAGTTTCTTGAAAAAGGCTTAAAAATACTAAGGGAAATGTTGGGGAATATCTTTGCGTGTGCGTGTTTGAACAAGTATTTTGCAATTTCCCACTTTCTTAAATGCATTCTGAAAAGAAATGCTTTGATACAATAGGTCAGATGTTCCCTTCTTCACATTACTTAATTGCAAAAGAAGGAAAGGTTCTCTGTATATCTTATTTTCAGGTTTGTGTGTGTTTTTTCTTTTTTACTTGTTAATACTTTTTTATTTCACTGAGTGCCCAGCAAGTCTTTTAGCCCAATCATGTAGAAGAGTTCTTTACTCTGTAAGCAGTAGTTTTTACTGCTCCCCTAGTAAGAAAATATAATTGCAGTGAAGGATGATGAGAAGTCAGGGTGCTACAAAATATCAAAAGAAGTTTCAAAAGGCTTTGAAGCGGAATGAAGGTGTCTCATGGTTGTAGGCTAAATCTGCTTCTTGAAAATGTTACTAGAACTCTTCCTAGTAGTTGGATGATAAGTAGTCAGAGTGAGAAATGAGTTAATAGTCCGCCTGTAATAACAAGTCTGTTTTGTGGTGTTTGATGCTTTCTGGGTATTGTAATTTGTTGTTGGCCAGTGCTTTGCTGCTGAAGGATGCCTACTCCATTTTTGTGGAATTTTTCATGGAAGAGCTTGTAGCAAGGGTGGTAGACAAATAGAGAGAGAGAAATGCAGATGAAAACTTTGCTCCCAAGTGTTTTCTTAATAATTTAATATGAATCAGACATATATTAAAGAACTAAGAATTTCTCTGGAGCTGGAATGTAATTCTCAGTATGTAGGGAGAAGTAATGAAATGGGGGTGGAATATTACCGGCAGTTGATGAAGAGAAGGGTAAGGAGCAGAGAAGAGTCATAAGGAAAGCTGGTGTAATGAAGAAAGGTGTTTCTTAGAGACCTGTATGAGAACTGTAAGCATGATGTGGATGAGAGAAGAAGCTAAAGGATATTCAGAAAGTGGAATTGCTTGTTGGTTATGAATATAAACAAGAAATTCAGAAAAAAACCCTATATTACATATAAATCATAAAATCATACAATTGAGGTTGGAGGGGATGTCTGCAGATCATTTAATCCACCACCCCCTCCAGCCTGTGCTCAAAGCATGATCAACTAGAGCAGATTTCTTGGGACATTGTCCAGTCAGTTTTTTAATAGCTTCAAAGATGGAGATTCCACAACTCCTCCAGACATCCTATTTCAGTGTTTGACCACCTGCACACTATGAAAGTGTTCAGGGTTGAGATAAAATTTCTTATTTTTTAATTTATTCCCACTGTATATTGTCCTCCCACTGGACACCACTGAAAAGAGTTTGGCTCCATGTTCTTTGGTCACCTCATTACTTGGTGGCAGAGAAGGAAAGTGAGAAGGGAACTTAGAGGGGCAGCTCTTGAGCTGAACACTTAATTAAACAGTGCTGAAGCCATCAGCAAAGTATTGCCTACTGAATTCAGAGTAACAGGTCTTTGTATAGTCTTTGTAGGGTCACATTAAACACACCAGTCCCCTCCACTAATGTCTCCTCAAAATGCAAACATTTTGGAGAGCTCTGGAATTTGGCTAGCATCCAAAGTTAAAAAAAATAATCTGAATGCACTTTGCAATATTCTTTGTTGTTTCTTTTCAAAACAGCTAATTGATATTTGATTTTCTTTTGTAAAAAATACACTGGATAAATTATACATTGAACAAAATTAATTTATGATATAATTCTGTTAGAATAGCTTGACTACAATGAAGTAATAAGAGGTGCATTTGACTGATAATATTTACATACTCTCACAAGGACCTGATGTTTCTCAAGCTGTGCAATTGGAAGCCAAACAATTACTACAATAGGTCAACAACTGTCTATTCTATGAAGTGTACATCATCTCGTTAGAGAAATTATGGGAGATTTTCCATGCTGCTGCACAGTGCATTGTGAGATTAGGCAAGGTCACAGAATATGAAAATATGGAAAAGCTTGTGTGGCTTTTCTTATCTCTACAGTATTTTCATCATGAATTTTAGCACTTGAAATTTAAGGGTTTGGTTTGCTTTTTTTTTTGCTAGTTCTATTTTCAAATTGTTTGATAGGATCTCTTCTTGCAAATTTGATTTCTACAGAAGCAAAATATATGGCTGACATATTAAAAGAAGAATTTTACAAGAAAATTATTTTCAATCTCCTCTAACTGCGCATTTTCAGTCCCTCATAGATTAGTAATTTTATCCCACTCCAGACTGAATCAAAAGACTAAATAACAGAGACTTCTCCTGGTCCTAAAAGATTTTTCTTCTTTCAGTCTGTTTCACTCAAAAGTTGAATAAATTAACTCATGACAAAATTCAGTTTGTATTAGGAGACTGCCACCAGGGTTGAATATATCCATATATTTTCATTCTGTGGGAATTTCCTCCTGATACATAAGTCTTTCTTTCACACTTTTTAGACAGAGTCTTTAAAAACCAAGAAGGAAGCAATGATAAACTCCAGTAGTGTGAACAAGGAAATGGCAAGAAAAAAGGGGTTTGTTAGAATGGCTCATAACATTTATCATATTTCTACAGAAAAAAATGAACAAACATCTAAGAAGCAAAAGAAAGCTAATAACCTAAATGACTTCTGTGTGCTGTTACTAAATTGTCATTTCTGGCCTCTCGTTTCTGAGTGGGGACTGCAAAACAGCAGATGGAATTGAAAGTTTGAAACTAAAGCCAGAAAATCTCTCTTGGGTGCAGTCCAGGTTATGAGAAAGACAACTGTCAAAAAAAAAATTACCAAAGTGCTTACTTTCTTAAAAAATATTAAAAAAATCTTCTTTACTTTTAATGTCTTGACTTCCCAACAGAGTCTGAATTTTATTCTGAAGAAACACGTTTGCCTAATTTTTAATGAGGAGGTTGAACCGTTCTTGGGAAGGTCTTGAGTTGAAATGGGGTTAACTATGATACATGAAGATCTCAAGTTTTGTATTTTGGTCACGCAGGACATAAACAGCATTTTTTTCATCTTGTAACACAAGCAGCTGTAGCTTAGAGATCAAAGGATGGGTAACGAGTAAAAAGCTGTAAAGAACCTGCTATCAGCAGGAAGAGTACAGGGACCTGTTTAGAAACGAAACCAGTTATTATGTAATAGTATGTGATGAATTTATTAATAAATTTGTTCTGTAATAATCCAAACAAACCAGAAAAATATTTTTCAACACCCCACCCACTAGAAAATTATGTTCCTATTGGTCGCATGATGCCTAGTCCAACATACACAGTGTTTCCAAGTTTATTCTTATCGAAACACTTACCCTCTTGGGAAACTGGTTCAAAGCTGATGCTCTTTTTTCCTGGAGACACATAACCAGCCAGACTAGGGAACAGGAGATTTGTGGTAAATGAGTATCTCCTCAAAAGATAAGGAACTACTTTGTATATTGATCTTGTTGCAGAGAGTCCTGATGAAGGACAGTTGAGCAAAAATTCAACTGACTCTAATGTTAATTTATATTATTTTTGTATCACAGTGAAATGTGAAGATTGTTGTTTTACTAATGGTTTAACAACATATTATGCTTAAATTCCCAGCATAGAATTTAAATAATGTTTGTTACTTTACATAGGAACAGGGGTGCAAAGTGTTTGCCCAACTAGAGAATACTTTTACCAAGCCCATCTATTTCCAGTGAGAGCTAGTACATAAGAATCCTTCTCATCTGATTTAATACACAGATGAATTTGCATTTGCCTTTCTTAACCTCTAACCATTTTTAAGTGAGCAGCTAGGAAATAAAATTTTGCATGTATAAAAATATGTAAGTCTTGTTTCATTGAACCATAGAAGACATCAGTTCCTTTAGACTAGAGCTAGGCTGGTCCCCCAGATCTAACATGCCCACTACCCATTCCCTAAACGTCTTCAGGCAAAAACTGATCTTTGCTTTCTGCTCTGTGAGTCCTCAGTGGGTCACTCTACCAAATATTTAGTGAGGAAATAACATGGACAAAGACTTTGTTAGGATTTTTTGTGCTGTAACTGTTGTCACTTGCACAGTTTTGACCACAGATGTGAGGAGGAGAGGCTCAGAAGTCACCAGGTTATGCAGAGCTTACTAAATATCTTCTTGAGACTACTCTATGTCTAGAGAGGGTCTTGGGTTCTGTAGCACATGTTGGTGGGGGTGGTGGTCCCCAGATCTGACTGATCCTGTTTTCCTAAGCTTCCCTTCTCTGCTAGGGAACGATTTCCTTCAGTTCCATCAGGTATTTTATTCAACTGGTTTTGCTTCTACAAGATACTTGACTTGAGGCAAGGATGATAATGAGAGCTCACAAACTGGGGACAGGAATTGTGGAATGCCCTGGATAAAGAGTAATTTGAGTCTGTAACATGACAGTGACAGCTGAGGTAGAATGTCAAGCAAAATCCAGTTCCCACAGGACCAATATTTCCAAGCAATGTTATTTGTAGCTCATTACCTGTACTCTGCTTTGCAAACTTCTTGTGGAACTTACTAATTTTTATATTTTTTATTGTTCTAAGAAGAGAAAGGGAGAATATTTTCCCATTAGTCAGTTCTGGTATTTTAAAAGACGCAGTGAAAGCTTATTTAAACTAAATAAGCAAAAAAAGGTTGATGTAGAATAATACTGATTGTTACAAAATAAAAGTCTACATGATTGGTGATTACTATTATCAAATTTCCACAGCAAAAGCAGGAATCACTTCTAACAAATTTGAGCAACAAATGCTCAAATTGTGATAAATTCTGGGATTTACTATACTGAAAAGGACTTTACTACTTGTATTCCACTGTGCCAGATGAATCTTGTATTAACATTCTACATTTTGCATACAAAGAACCTTGTATTTTACTTAATCAGGGAATCGATTCAAAACTTGTTCTTTACACATGGCTGATTACCTCGATAGATTGTAAGGTATTAAATGTGTTAAATAGTCTATAAAACAGCTCCAGCCAATTAATCCTAATTTCATAACTCCAAAGAGGAGTTTTTGAAAGTACCTGCAAATACTTTGTTAGCGACCTTTCTGATATGTGCATCCTACCTGTCAATACCATTTATTACTCCTGCTATTTAATTGCTCTTTTATTCAAATTAAATACCTTCAAGCCATTTAAAAAACTGAATTATGTTGCTTCTTCTTGCAATTGTCACACTAGTTAATTAGCTCTTGGCATGCCTGAGTGTCTGAAGAAATTGGTAAAATGATTTGTAATTGTTCACTGAAGTACAAAGAGGCACTTTAATAAAGCCACATAAATGCAGGAGAATAGATTCGTATTTCAACATAATTTAGGTGAAAGTTTTCATTTTATCAGTAAAAATTAGAAAAGCTCATTCATTTTATATGCAAGCTATGTGCTCATCATCTCTGCCTGTACCTGAGCTTAGCAAGATTATAAAACATAGTGAAAACACTGAAAATATAAAATAGGATTTTATAGAAGCAAACTGTCAAATAAAATTTTAAAGAGTTCCCCCTGTCCAACCTCTGACATTAAATTGATTCTTAGCGCCAGCTTATATTGTAACTGATATATTTGGACATATCTGAATATTGCAGTAGCTGGTGCTTTGAGATCTGTGAAGCCCCAAGCTCCCAGCTCTGTGTCACAGTACACTTAAGGTAGCTTTAGTACTCTTCACTGGCACAGCGCAGCACTAAAGCCAACCCAAGTAATCAGAAGAGAATTTCCTTTTAGCCTTCCTTCTGGTAGTTGTGAGACTTGAGAAATACGAAGGTATTAGACAACACTTTTTCTTTCATCAGTCTTGTTCTTTGCACTTGTGAGTGCAAAGGGGAGACCCAACAAGCTTTAAGTGAATTCCCATGAGAGATTTTGTCCTGCATATTGCACAGGGGATGACAAGGCTTTACACAGTGTCGTGTTTGCAATGGCTGTGTGTCTTGGGGTAACTTTATGATGTTGTATCCCCTATCGCCGCTCTATGCCCAGACATAAATATTGTGCCTTTCTGTGCCTTTAAAACTGGGTGCGTGAGAAAGAGAAAAAGCCAGGCGAACTTTTCAAAGCAGTTTTGTGTTCAAGGACATAGACACGCACTCCTCTGTGTGCTTCTGTGGTAGCAAGAGTGGAGGAAGAACCCTTCCTTTTTTTTTTCCCTGAGCTTTTCAGCTTTTTCTCAGGAGAGAGACAGAGAGTTAGAATTCTTTGCTGTTTAGCCAGCTCGCTAGCTGATTCAAGAACTTTCCTTGGACTGTTCTGCTCCGGTCTGGATCACCAGCACCAGGAGGCCCATGCCACAGCCAGGAGGGGCCACACCTCAGCTCTGGAGAGAGAACAGCCACACCTACAGAAGGACTTTGAATTTTACCAAGTTCTCTCCACAGCGAGAGGTTTTATTATTGAGCATTATTCTTTTTTCGTGTGTTTATTAAATAAATAGGTTTTTTCCCTCTTTCACTTTCCTCCGAGGAGTATTTCTTTCTGAACTGGATGGGGGAGGGCCAGCTGAAACCTGCCTTCTATCAGAGGATGTTCATTTCGGGTGTTCCTCCGAATTTGTCTCAAACCGGGACACTGTGTCTAATTGTAAACCAACACACAACCAAAGTTAATTTGTCAAAGGAGAGGACTACACTGGTCCAGATGTGGGGTAGTTTAGTGTGATTATTCTCCTTCACAGGAAATCACAGGGCTTCTCAGTTTGGAAAGGTAGATTACTCCACCTGCTTGTTAGCTCATTTGTCCTTCCCCATGTAGGATGCACAGTCTGCACAGGGAGAAGCATAGTGTATGTACACTGAGAGGGAAATGGATCCTGGGAAGCAGGAATTTCAAAAGTGCTGTTGCCTCATAGTTTGCTGTTTAGCAAATGTTCAGTCTCCCAAGGAGTCACATATCTACTAATGAGGATGCCAAGCACCTTGTTACTGCAGAATTTAATGTACTGCAACACTGGTGTCAGATAATTAGCTTGACAGGCCAATAGATTTTCCAATAAAACTGTAAACCTTTTTTTATTGTTGTTATTTAGAACAGTCATTGTAGCCTTTTGATGAAATTAAAGTCAATCCAGAAATAAAGACTCAGAGTCTGTGGGCATTCTTGTAATTTTGGTCACCTTGTCTAAGAATCGTCTCTGGATGACTTCCCCTCATTGCTTCCATGCTCACTGTAATTCAGCATTCTATGAGAAATAATATATAATTTGATCAAGAAAGGCAATACAGTGTGGAAAATTAATTTTCAGAAACAGTAGCCATTTCAAATAACTGCAGTATTTACAGTAAAGTTCTTCAACTAGCAAACTCTGGTCTTTCCTAACACTAATTTTAGTCACACCTACTCAATTTATGACTCTTCTGAACAAAATTACTGTATGAAATATAGCAAACATGCTTTTTATTCACAGTCTCTACTTCAAAACATAATTGAAATGTTTGTTGTAGTTTTTGAGGATACTTGCTGCCGAAGCTGGACTGGAGTGCCACAGTCGAGACCTTCTGGGGTACATCTCAAGACACAGCTCATCCTGATCACATCAGAGATGAAAGTCAGTTATAATAAAACCCCCATAAACTGATAAATGACCACAAGTGATGTTTATTCCCTGTTACCTCATTAGCTGTTAAGCTTTATCTACATGGCATAGGAAGAATGTTTTGCATTAGGAGAAGAGTGAATTGCTTTCCAGGAGGCGTATTTGTACTGCTCAGGTCGGGGCACTATTGCCACACTGGATGCCCAGGGTAGGTGTGGGTGCAGGTCAGCTGAGGGTGTGGTGCCTTAGCAGGCAGTTGTGTGTGACAGTGAGCTGGGGAGCTCAAACCAGTTCACACCATTAGTTCTGCACAAAATAATTGTGAGTTACGTGGAGTTTTGACTGGGTATTACTTAGTTAAACAATATATTCTGTGAAGTTTTCAGCCAGCTAGATTTAAGATACAAATGGAGCATGGCAAGGAACTGTGGAAGGAAACACGGACAAATCACTGTGTGGTCAGTGAAAATGCAGATGTTTCTTCAGACCGCCTCTTGTAGCTGCTGAAGGGAGTGAAAGCATCATGGTAAAATGTCCCATTACTATGTCTGGCTTAAGGAAAAAGTAATCAGCAAATGCTTTTATTTGAATTACATGGCCCAGGACAGCTTTACGTCTGTTTTTCTTCCTAATATTACTTCTAGTGTGAATCAGGTTTCAAAAGCATACCTGTGTCTTTGTGGTGACCTGCAGAGTGGAGTGGGAAGGTGGACGATTGCCCTGGGGGGCACGAGCTTCCTTCCATGGGCACATTTTCTCTGCTGGTGGTGGGGGGTTTTGCCTCACTAAATAAAGTAGAAAGTCTCAAATTTAGGCCTTTTCTTGCTCTGTGTCATCATTTTTTTTCTTTTTCTCCAAGATTACACATTATATGCCTTTTTTTTTCCCCTGTGCAGTCTAACGGGGTCGCAGACACTTGAAAATGGATTGCAGCACTGCTATGGGAGACAAAGGAGAACACTCTGATGGAAGGATGAAATGATATGGGGTTTGGCTACCAGTGCAGAGACAGCTTTGATTGAAGTGAAGCACAGGAAAGGCATAAGCGCAATCACAGGGAACTATTACAGATCTCTAAGGGCAGAATAAAAAGGCAGATTAGGAAATGTTTATGCAGATGGAGGCAGAGGTTTGTGGAAAGGCTGAGGACACTAAGCACAGAGGATATGTTCAACTGTCCTCTGAGTCAAAATTGTAGTGTTCCCTGAAGGGTTTTAGTGGGAACAATTTCAGAAAGGATTTTCGTGATCTGCATGAAATCTTTAAAATGTTACTGATAGACATGAGTTAGATGATGTGTCATCACTGCATTAATAGATAAAGAAATTTTTTAGCAAGCGTGATGCGCAAGACAAAACCCAATGCGAACAGCTTTTCTGCTGGGCATAAGTGGAGCAGTGTTGGGATGTAACTGTGGCAGCTGCTTTTACTGGATACAGCTGCTTCATCAGTCTGGCCCGTATGCAAATCCTCAGATATTGCAGTGCCTTTCACAGGCTGGGGGAACTTGGAGTCCAAAGCCTCCTCCTTTAGGTGAGCCCACAACACCACTAGGGCAGATGAACGCTCATGGAACTCCATCAACTCCATCTGCACAATTTACTTCTGCTCAGAGTTTGCCACCTTTACTATGAAATATCTGGTGAGCAATTTCTGAAGCAGTTAATATTGCAAGGGACAGTCGTTAGTGACTGCAGTGAGCCCATGAAGAAAAGAAATAAATGTAAAAGGTCTCAGGCAATCGGTCTGTTCAGAAAGAATGTTTGTGAAAGAAATAAAAGACAGAAGGGAAATCAGGCTTGCTGAAGCTTCTGCATATGTTTTCAATAATACAGAATGAACTGTTATATTTGGCAGGGAGCCATGGAAATCAGAGGGTATAATCTTATAACTAGGAAATTAGGAACTATAAAATGCTTTAAGTATACAAGAGGGAATAAACATATGTACTAAATTACTGTTCAAACGGGGAGAACTACCAAGACAGCTCTTAGGCAAAGAGTGAGAAGGAGAAGAAAAAGGAAAACTAACTGATTATTTGTATTTCCTGCAGAATTTTCCAAACCAGGCTCTTACGGGCATTTAGGAAACTTTTGAAAGAAAACCCCAAACTTTTACCAATGGCTCGGGTAGCTTAAAAAGAAGATTTCTTTCACTGCAGTTCCTGTTGTGCCAATGCAAAGGATTTTGAGTTTAAAGAGATGTATAGATAAAGTGTATATTTACCATCTCACTGTATTTAACTGGGGTGAAACACAACATCAGTTCAGAAAGTGTAGTTCTGTGGCTGTCTTGATGGCAGAGGGTGTTGTGACCAAGGAAAGTATTCTTTCTTGTTAAGGGTGGATAATAAGGAGCTACTTCCAGATAATGAGTTTGGAATGCATACTGTAATCTGATGAATAATAAAAGCTAAGGGAATTTTGTGTGCTGCCAATATTTCTGAGTTTTGTGCTTCATGTACTTTTATGATTGACTCCTTTTTGTAAGGGCTTGTGGCAGAATGCAGAAGAAAAGCTAAGTCAGAGTGGCAAGTCAGACTTAAGTGTGTCATGGGGTTAATTCCACCGAAGTCTCTGACTATTTGCAGAAAAGAAGATATAAACAATGTGTAAAATGGGAAACTGAGCTACTTTGAGGATGTGTGTTAATTCAAGTGCTGGATGAAGTAGCCTGGAGTACAGGTGTTGTGTTTCTGCCTTCCATCTTTCACACAGACTCCTCAGTTAGCTCTTTCTGTCCGTGTGATGGTAGTCAAATAGACAAAAATCTGCTGTTTTGGGGGAGAAATCCATCAGAGTAATGTTTTTGACCACAGTTCGACTAAAGCAGTATGAGTTTCTCAGAATGAAACAGAACTTTATTTTACAATGATAATTGGCAGAACAATCTAAGACAATTACAATATAGTATCATCTTTACCTCTTTCTAGTGGGAGGCATTCTTGCAAAGTGTGGTAGCTTTTATATTAAGCCTCCTTGGATTTGGAATGAAATGGTAAAGATACTTTATGCAAATTTCTCTGAGACAAGGCTATTTTCATCTCATCTTGATAAATAAAGACAGAGAAAAGTTTGCACTACTTCTACCACTTTCATTTTACAGTTTCTGGTCTAGTGGCTTCTCTCAGTTCCCCAGTTCAAGAGGCAATTCCCCTTTCTGTGGTGCATGTGAGAGCTGAAGCAATGTTTTAAGCATTAAAATACTTGTTAAGTGTGTTGTGCTGACCTCAGTATATATCTTGGTGAACAAAATTCCTTGTGAATTGCAGTCTGTGTGATCAAGTCTTACATGTAAATAAAGGCAAAAAAGAAAATTTGAGTCCGTTTGTACTCTTTACATGTGATTAAGCATAAGATTAAATACTTGTCTATATCAGGGCTAGATTGTCCAAATATGTTGGACATCTTTCTCTCTATCATATGTTTATGGCTAAATAGATACATTTACTAGCCACAGTAGTTTTTAAGTAGAGGCTAAGTTCTGTAAAAGCTTGTGATAACTGTTATCACGAATATAAATACCGATTTCAGTGAAAAACAAGATATGCTTCTTAAATATTGTCTAATTCTGGGAATTCCAAAAGCATCTTTTAATAATGAACTCAATAATGATGCTGCTGTTAAGCTGTCTTAATGTTGCAACTTGGAATCCTGTCCTTTGGTTTTGATGACGGGCTCTGTGTTAGACCTCTCGGCTTCAACCAAGCATTTTATAGTGTTTTATAGTGAAGTAGTGCCTACTTCAGATTGTATATGGAGTAGGAGGGAGAAATGAAGGCAATAAATCAGTCAGAGAAGATTAGTGTCCTACAGAAAAGAACTTTTCTGTGGCAGTTTTAACAGGTTGGAGTAAGCAGTTAAAGAATGACTTACTAGCTAGAAAAGCAGATTTCTTTTTTGACTAATGGCCCATGGTCCGCCTTTCATTTCTCACCAGCTTCGTCGTAGTCATGTGGAAGTGAGAAGTTTGTGAATGGTGTTGTTAATTCAGACTGCAGACTCACAAAGGACTATTTACTCAGGTGTCATGAGCTGGGACCAGAGTCTGGTCTTTTCTATTCCATGCTAGCGATTCAGACTATAAGCTCAAGAACTGATTTTATTTAAATTGAAGACAAAATTGAAGCTGTACTAAACATCTGAGTTTGGAGCACAAGGTGATTATAGAACTTTTCTGAGGTGTTTGCTACAACAACAATAACAATATTAATAATCATAATAATATAGCAGGGAATCCTATTTTTTCCTGTTTTTATCTAAATGTGTGGAACGCTAGTGTTAGTTTGCATAAATACAAATAGTCCATAGTATTTTAGCAATACAGTATTTCTTTAAAGGTGGGTAAAAATATCTGAATAAAACTTACTGCAGTGCTTGTTTTTTTCCTCCACATTTTTAAAACATTTTAAAATAAAAAATAATCTTTAGAATGTTATTTATATTATTTTTATATTTTTACTGGACTAAAAAGAATATCTATCAAAGTACCCAGTTTAGCAGAACACATTTTGCATTTGCATATGCATCTTTTTGCTTTAAAATGTTGTTCCATGCTACTTCAAAGATGCAAAATGTGTGCTGTGTGACCTCTCTGATCAACTACAATATAACTCAGTTAATGAATAATGACTAGGAAGTATTAGCATGTGCCTGTTTTTATCCCTTTAGACATTTAAAAATGGCATAAACACTGAATACTGTACACATTTAAAAGACTGGAAATCTCCTGGCGTAGGTGCCATAGACAATAGACAGATTAAGCTCCTATAATAATATAATCACTCTGAATTATTTGTCTCATCCTTCTCATTGTACAGTGTTGCTGAAAGACTCCGAAGTTGCATAAAACATGCAAACATGCTCCTACTTTATATATTGTAGCAGTTAGCTTAGAACTCTTGGGAGAAATAAGAATAGATATTTATTTATATTGTGGCTTTTGAACAGGCAGAAAGAAGCTGTGTAAACCCGATATGCTCTCTTTGATGAATTGTAATGTAAGTAGAAGTACAGAAAATGCTGGTTTAGCTTAACTCAGTTCAGAGGCTTGTACTTTTGTATGCCAGGAGCAACAATAGAGGAATGGGGTGTCAGAATTCTGCTTGAAAGATTTAGGTATAAAAGGTTATGATTTAAAAAAAATTGAGGCCTCTCTGAACAGACGAGGAGAATTTATTGATACAACAGTTGAAAGTGGGTCAAAACAGGAACTTAATGAAAAATTCAGAAAATTAAGTATGAAATAATGAAATTTTGCAGTGAAGGAGAAGAGACAGAACATTTTGTTGGATTCTACTATTCCAGCTAAAGCTCAGACCTCCCCATATGGTCAGAAATATAATCTCTACCATACGGTACAAGAGTTTCAGCAAAAGATGGCCAGAGAAATGAGAATACAGAGTAGAGGCAGCACATAACACCAAGAAAGGAAGTTGAAATAAGTGGTTGTAGTCCCACAGCACTGTCTTGAGACTTTTGGTCTGTTGGGTTCTGTGGTGTTCGTCACAGCTCAGCTTCAGAAGGAGTCAGACATGTCTATTCTGAGTGAATTCATGAATTACAGCTGAGCTGATGAAGAGAAAAAATCAGACTTTATGAGGTAGTTGGCAGAACAAAATCTGATATCCTTCACTGCAGTTTTAAACCAGTGCCTAGTCCAAGAAATAATTCTTAGGTATTCTGCGGTGATAAAATTAAGCTGTAGTTCAAGTGGAAAATACCAGCTCATCTTGATTGCAGGAAGCGATCACAAAGGCATGGAATCAGCCTAATCAGCACCTATAACCTCTGAAATATTTTTTCCCCTGGACATTTATTTAACCCCTTACTCCTAGGCAGGAACGGCTCAGAGATCACAGGGCTGCAACAGTGGTACACGCTGTTCTGTGCACAGCGTCTGGCTCCTGGAGTAATCTGGCAGCTGCTTCCCTCGTTCTCCATATCACCCTCCCTATGGCTTCCGTCTTTATTCCTCCCCATGTCTGGCAGCCAACACGGCGTGCTCACGCTGTGCACATCTGGCGTGGAGCAGCATCCCCTCCCCTCATCACGCTGGCACAGCTGCTGCTTCTAAATGGGGCCTGGCCAGACAACTGCTCCTAATGATTCCCCCGACAGCTTTTTTCCACTTACTGGTCCAGCTTTTCTATTCACCACCTGCTTGATTTCCCTTCCCCAAACACCCTGGTTGCTCAAACCCCCATATTGAATCCTCTGCTCCCAGCAGCCTGCACACTAAAGCCATGCTAATGCTGTTCTCCCTGGGCTGCTTCCCTACACCTCCAGCTCCACAGTTACTGCTACTGTCATTCTTGGATTTAAAATAGCAGACCAGTGAATGGAAGATTAGTTCTCTCGCTCTCTGTTCTACCGTGTTTCAATTCTGATCTTATGTCTGCAGGTTAATACTAGAAATAGGACCAAGCAGCACCAAGGTTCTGAATTACAAACTAAAGTTTGGAAATTGGGGTCTTGAACTGACTTTTGGGCCACCACTATCTCTTGTGATGTGAAAAAGATAATTCTAGTAGTTGTGTCCTTGTGTTGTGGTGGGTACTGTCCCGTAGGTGCAGTCAGTCTTATAGTTCATTTCTGTAGTAACAGCTTGGGCAGTGAAACTATGAAACACCGAGTCAACCACCTAACCACTTTAGAAGACTTGAGGCTGCTGCAGTTTTGGAAATCATCTCTGTTTTACCACAAACCATAGCTAGTGAGGAATTTTATGGTAATTGTTTTCTTTCCCTTTTGGTAGGAGCTGCTTTTCTTTCTGTTTTCCGTTTCGAGAGAAAACATACTGTATTCCAAAATTGAGTTGTTTGGTTTTTTTCTCAAAAGCAGAGAAACCCAAGACCCCAGAAATACCTGGAGCCTGGAAAATTCATCCAGGATGTGGGGATCTGATGTTCAGTACTAGGAACTAGGACTAGGGAAAAAATATCAGTATCTTGTATTCTGTATGAAACCCATCACTTCAGACTAAAAACTTAGCATACTCTTATGTCTTGTCTTTTCCATTAAAAAAAAAAAAATAGTGCCATACCGCAGATGTATTTCATCTGTGTTAGGACAGTTCCTGTGGATGCAGAACAGCAAGATCTAATTCTTGAATCTGATTCAGGTCAAATCCAAATATGTGTTCAGCTCTCGTATCCTAGGCTGATTCTCAGGCTGCTAGATGACCACTAGCACAGCATTCACCATCCGTGGGTTTTTCCGAAATACTAGGATGAGCACAGGTCTTTCCAGTAGCAATATGGAACATTCTGAAATCTTAAAAAAAAAAAAAAATTGGATAAGTGTTTCCCTCCTAACACTGCTGCGTGTGTTCCTGCTACCTGTGCCTTTCGGGTATGCATCCCAAGCCCTGATAGATTAACAACCTTTCATATGTGTTGGCGAACTGAAAGGATTGCAATTCACTTGTGTATCCAGAATATGACATAGTGTAGCTTTAGCCTTTTAAAGCCATCTGAGGCAATGCAGTAGGAACACCAGCACTGTTGAAGGGATCAGTCTCTGTTCAGAAAACATTACAGAGGATATAGTAGGGGCACAGACATTCTGTCAGAAGACGGTAGAAAGAATAGGGAGTGCTCCGAGGAAAAATACAGAGAGCAGGAGAACCAGGATGATTTTCTTCAAAGCAGTCTTTGTGGATGGCATCAAACATGACTCAAATGAGTAGACCTAATTCTAACATCTCCGGCTTTTCTGTTCCACTGACTTCCTGTCATTTTTGTTAAATTAGTTTCTTAGCAGGGGCTGTTTCAATTTTCTTTCCCTCATTCCCACCAGTCTAATGATTCTTCACCATCTTAATAAGTACAATGAATGTGCTCTATTAATGGACAGGAGCAGTAGAGAATAATGTCATTTCTGAAAACTCTTAATACATTTCACAATTAAGAAGGCATAGATTTAGGGTCTTTTTCAAATAGGAAAAACTCAAGTCATTTCCCTTGCTACACTTAACGCCCTATAAAAAGTAGGTATTCTAGTAAGGAAGTTTCTTTAATTTTTTCATATGTTGCTTCATTTGAATGCATCAGCTTTACGTGTTCCCAGAAACTGGCTCAAATTACTCATCTGGAAATAGCAAGAGTCTATTTGTATCAGGATTTTATACCAAATTTTGGATTCCAGCTAAACAGAGAAAATATATTGATGCAAGTGATTGTATTTTTACATATGTGAAATTTGTATCTAGTACTATCAAGTTTTTAAAGGAATAATTATTTTGTGTCGCCAATTTATGATGTACTCTTTGTTCCATAGTTCACCCTACATTTTGCTTGGCTTACAGTTCTCAGCTCTGTTTAAGGTATGAATCTTAAACCATCCATTTAGCCAAGCATTGCTCTTTTGACAGCGAAGGGCATGTTTATCCAGTCAAGTTCAGACAGTCCTGGCATAGTGAACTGGAGAAACATGAACGATATGTAGTGCTAAATTCATGTAGACATATCAGCATGTGATTTCTATTGCTTTGTAGGGTCTGCCTTTAGGACTTTGTTCTCAGGTAACTCAACTGAAAGCATAAATGGAGGTATCTGCAGGTAACTGAAGACACATTCTAATTGCTTTGCTGAAATGGCAACTGAAGCCAACCTGTACAGACTTGTGTGCATAAAAATACAGATTTTCATGTGTATGGTATTGAACTCTAAATTTTGAGGTTTCTTTTTGAGGATCTAATTCATTCTTACGGGAACAAAAGCCCACTGATTAACTATGTATTATGTTTCTTTCTTTTTCATTGAAAGCAAACTTTGTGTCAGCACTAGCATTAGTGCTTCTGGAGGGAATATTCTGATTATCTCCTCTGATTGCACTTGCTTTCTGTCATGGAGCACTCTCAGAGTACACGAACTAGGGTTCCTTCAAAATAAACCAGGATCATTCATTCCATGATACCAGACTAGTTCAAAGTAAGCCCTCACATGCTACACCTGCTTCTACTACACAGCACTGTTTGCTGTGTTGCTTGTATTTCACACACAAGCTTATTTGTTCTAGTAATAAGTTCAAGTGGACAAGGTGATACATTATTTTAAGTATTCTTCTTTACAAGGAACAGAAATCATTTATTCCCAATCTCAGCCAGTACTACTGTGTGTGATTTTTCGAGTATTTGATATATTCAAGTAGCTTTGCTTTGTTGTTTTACTTGTGTCCCTGCTAGCTGCAGCATATGTTTATTCCTGGAAAATATTGCATGGGCTGGAAATTTATCAGATGCCTAAAGGGTACCTTCAGCTTTGCTAAAGTTGTCATCATTTGTACCCTTCAAAGTGGTGGATCATTTTATGCATGAGCTGTAATCGCAGCAGCCTAAATCCTCTTTTATAAATTATCTAAAATGCCATTCTTGCCAATTCTATACGTTCTGTAGAGTCCTGGGCTAATTCAGAGCGTTTGTTCTCCAAGGTGCATTGTAGTGACAGGATTCTCCATGAAGGACCATCTTTCGCTCTCCCAGTGGCTAGTACTACAGAACAGGTTAACGGTTTAATTAATCTCTTATTATTTCTTGTCATGGTTGAGGCATCTTGAGAGGACTGATAGTATCAGGAAGATAGATAACTTACGATTTATGTGATGAGAAAGACCAACATTTACTAATGTAGGACATCGCTCACAGCAACAGCCCATTTCACTCTATGAACAGTTAATATAAAACTCAGCCATCTGGAATACTCTTGGCCAACCTCCTTTTAAACCTGTTAGCACAACAAGGCCAGTACTGGTAGTTTTCCCTATTCCCTTTCCATATTCCCTTTCCCCAACCCTTTCAGACTGATGCTATGCAGTGAGTCAGAATACATGGTGTATGTCTGCACTTCATTTGTTTAGTGATTGTGTAAAATGAGAACGTAACAAGACAGTCCTGTTATTCTTTGTCGTGGTTGTAAGGATTAAATTTGTTATTAAGACTTCTAGAGAGTTAAATTAATGACTGATTACACATGAAAGACTGGACATTTCTCACCAAAACCTGACAAAACAACTGCTTTATCTGAGTAAGGGTGACTCTCAGAAGATTTTTAAGTTCTAAAAAATGGTCTTATGAAAGGAATAAAAAATATATTGTCTAAGTAGAATATCATTGGGCCAGTTAATGTAGTTCAGGAAAAAGCTGACATTTATCAGAGGAATATATTTGCAAAGCAATTGACTGATTGAATAAAGCAAGTTTTATTTATTTTTTCTGGCTTCTGCTTAGATCTGTACTACTTTTCTACTTTTTTTTCTTTTTTTTTTGGTTCTTAGTGCTACTTTCAGGTTTTAGTATTCTGCCTGTGACTGTGACTTTGGGAGTGGGGTCCTTTTGAGTGCCTAGACATATCTAGTCATTATTGCCATTATCCTGCCAGTGTCACTGCTGGGCAGTTAGGAAAGTGTTAGTCCCCATGTAATGTGTCTAGAGATGAGATGAAAAGTGCTAGAATTATATGATCAAGGTTATGGAAGGACATAGTACCAACAGCTCAGAATCAACAAAAGGTTTTTATGAATTCAAGTTTAACATGACATTGATAGGACCAGTACTTTTTTCCTCTTGGCTGATATCTGTGTTTTCTGGATTCCCTCTGCTTCCCTCTCTATCTTCTGTAATATCATTTCTGGTCTATAATGCCCTCCTTTTAAACTCCCATAATTGGGTTTCTCTGATTTCCTGATGATTTCAACTGTTGAGAGGGAGGGAAAAAAGATAACTATATCTTTGCTCTTTGAATTTGCTATACTCTATCCCAGCCATACTTATTCCTAAGATTTCGGATCATTTTGTACAGGTACAATTTTAGAAAAAAAAACTGGAACATGAAATATGAGTCCATGTGAATGTGTGCAAAGGTCCTTTAACAGATGTGAAAGCCTCTTCCAGAGGCATAGTTTATTCATCAGCACACCGTGTGACACTGCATACTGTTAAAACAGATGTGCTATCAACATAGTTTAGTATTTCAATGATTTATTATCTGTGGTTTTCCCACAGAAAACCTCTTTATATCAAAATATAAGAGCAGAAGTGTTCAAAATCCTACTACTGTATGATGCCTATTATGTTCAATGACAAAACTGCTTAAAGGACAAAGGGGAAAACTTCTCAAGATATCATTGGTAAGCTTAATTGTGATAGATTGTAAGTATGTAAATAACATGCTCCTTGGAAGTATCAAGAAATGCTCAACCTTTGTTGGAGAACTGCCAAAGCACAAGTTTGTTGTGATTTGAGCACTTATTGTGTGAGAGTGAGACCTCTTATGTCCCGCTAAAGTGTAAGTTGAAAAAATTTGTCTCTTAGGTTACACAAGGATCCTGTAAAATACCTCAGACCTTCTAGCTAAGTGGTTTTATACCAGTTGTATATTCAGACCTTCCTCTGCCTGTAAATGAAAAGATGTCGATTCTCTGGATGCTGTAAATAAGTATTTTGTTCCATAAACTTTGACATTAATTCAATTCCCCCCTCTTCACTTAGCTAGTCTTTTGCTCTCAGAGTGCGGTATGTTGGTACTTTTGTGATCTGGTGGCCTGCTCACCATACAGAAGAGAAGAAACATTTTGCTTTCTTTGAATCTGTCCTTCTTGATTACCATAGCAAAGTGGTAGTTTTGCAGTGATATTTTTGGATTCACTCTCTTCTGAGTGAATCCAACCTCTGTTTCAAAGGTTAATACAGCAAATGCCATCATGCTGTGCTGGGACTGAAAAAGGAAAAGCTTTCTACATCAAAAATCATTGTCTCATGATGTGTTTCTAAGTGCATCCTGCAAGGCATAGACCTTTGACTGGAGTGTCCGAGTTTTTATGATAAACATCAATGTCAGAGATGTGGTCTTGAAAATTTGTTTAGGTTGTGTGACTTCCAACTGATAATGTGGTGTAAATTTGGTTTGTGTGCCACTTACGTGTGAGGGAAGCTATTTTACATGGTAAGTCTTTTGCTCTTGTTATTAATGAGGTTCATAATTTTCTGAAATGTAGAGAAGACCACTGGGGATAACTCACAATGAAAACCTCATATTTGGGATCAGCCTTTATTGAATTCAGGTACATGAGAAATACACTGTGAAATCTAATAATTCATTCTTCCTTCACAGCTTGTTCTCCCAAGTAAACCTAAGGCTACTTACCTCTAAGTACATGGGTTTCATGGGCAATGGAAAATACCGTGTCTGCCCTTCTAGTGCTTTACTCTTCCCATGTTTTGCTTCTTCTCTCTACTCCTTTCTTGTGTTCCTGTTGGCTTTCTTTCCTGGAGTAGCCACCCACATGGTCTTTTACTCTTTTCAGTTGTTTTTTTCTCTCTCTGTGCTTGCTTGCCTAGACACAAGCATTGATGCAAGCTTCTCATAAAGAGATGTGTTTAGTAGCCATTCATCCCACTACTTAACTCAAACTTTTTATTAATTTTTCCTGTTTTTTCTGAACTTCTGGGCAACTCTGAATGTGTGAAAAATACATGTAGTGTAGTACATGTAGTTAGAATATTTATCTTGCGTGCCATGTAAGGCTTGCAGGCTAGGCATACACAAGAATGCTCAGTGCTGAAAACCCTGTGAGCTCTGCTAGCATTTGAAATTAACTTTTTGCAAAGAGATGAAAGCTCCGTTTCCACTCTGCTTCAAAATTGGAGGTGACCTCACTATGTTGTTGAAAGAAAATGGAAAAAAGAAATGCATTGCACTTTATTGCCTTCCCTGAAATTTCTGGAGTAGAAGAGAGCCAGATGGTGTGAGACCTCTGGTCAATGCCTATCTCTAATTTAGAGAAGTATGCATGAGATCTCAAATCCCAAATGAATCTCAAGAGCTTGGATGTGAGTTCCACTGAGGAGTTTGCACTAACTTATGTGAAGGTGACGCGTCACATTGCTACACTGACAATGAAATCCTGGACCAACTGGAGTCAGTTTGAGCTTCCTGGTTTCCAAGGTTTATGTTCTCAGTATACAAGCTTACACAACCTGTGGATGAAGACAATGGCAATGTTGATAAAATTTATTTGGTCTCCCTAGACCAAGTTGGTTCATGGTGGAATTAGTCAAAGTCCTTTCCTTTCTACCAGACAGATAGATAGCAATGAATTTCCTTTTTCTCCTTCCTCATGCTAATACAGACTTTTTTTTTTTTTGGGGGGGGGGGGGGTAGATGCCTGTGCCTTTTCTTATGTGTATTAATATATTCATGTTTAGCTCAGTTTTCTATAGACATCTTTCTATGTATACTGTTTCTGTGATTTTACATGGAGTCACTGGTTCCACTGAAGTTACATTCTCCCTGAGTAGGAGGAACAAACTGAAATTGCTTTTATTCTGATTTTTATGAGCAAGGACCTCTGGAAGACATCACAGGGACACGACTGGGACTTCTTTGTTGTTCCTGGTGCCAAATTGTTGCTGCTTGTCCCCCGATGGTACAAATATGTCAGCAGATAAAAACCCATTCCTTGGTGAGATTTGTGAGACAGTAGATATCTGAATTGAGACAGCCCATTGTAAATGCCAGTGAGGGAGCCTGTAGAAAAGATAAATAGACACACAGAAAGGAAAAGGTGAGAGAGAGTGAAAAAGCATATTTGGAGAGATACTGGCTGGTGGCTGTTGGTGTCTGTTATTGCCAGGGTTATTTTTTGGTTTTTTTGTTAAATGTTGTAAATATTGCAATAAAGGTTCTTTTAATATCTAAACCAATTTTTCATAGATGGCAGGTCTGATATTCATGATTTTGGGGATTGGTAGTATTAAGTGTGTGAATATAGATTGACACTACGGAATAGTAACTGCTTTTTCAATTTCCATGGATGACTTTATGTAGATACAGATTATGAACAAAGTTGGACTACTTGTAGTATAATTTTAGAAAATTCACAGCAGGATCATGGATGCTTTGATCCCTGTTGTCTCTAAGCATTTTTTAAAAGCATCTTTACTTTTTTTTAAAAATTCAGTTTCTTGTAAAGAATCTGTTCTGCTCTCACTTTTCTGCCCTTGCCATCATCAGGAATTTCACAGAGGGCACTCCCTTGATGAACAATGATTTTTCCTTCTTTCTACAAGTGAAGCTATCAGTTCTGAAAACACACTCCGTTTAGAGTCTTCCACTGGTCTTGAAAGAAAGACCTGTCATCCTTTAAACCTGCCTTTAAGCGTTTCCCTTCTGTCCAGTGAGGAAGATCCTGCTCATTTGCTGATTTTGCTATTACATTATATTAATGTAATATTCTAATATTATATTATATAATATTATATTAATTTAGTATTGATTTCCACACAACATTTTGACCAAGTCCTTATGAATCTCTTAGGTGGGACTCAGCCACCTGCTCCCAACCAACCTGCTCCAACACTAATTGTCTAAAGAGCAAAGAAAGCGTAGAAAAAGGATTGTTCCCTTCTCTCTGCTAACTTAAGCTGCACTAAGTAGGACTACTTTTTGCTTTAAAAATCAGGCTTAACAGCATGTGGGAAAGGTAAGGGCAAAGAGCTGAAGAGGAGGGGAGAATAATAAGTAGAAGAAAGGAAGGAGAAGACAGAGGAAGATACATTCAAGAAATGGGGGTCATTTGAAAGGTCGCATTTTCAGAAAGGAGGACAGTGATATCTGAGCAAAAATGTATTCTCCAAGTCAAACACATGTGGCAACCCAACACTTAAGGGACCTTCTCTCACCTGTCGAAGTCTACTGTGGCATCTGCCCCCGTGTGGCTTAGGCATTTTAAGACTGGTGTTTAAAGGATGCCAGGCCTTAGTACCCCATAGTGGTCAGCGGAAGGAGATGGTCCCAACACCTTGCATTAGGCAACACTCAAGAGAGTTTGTGCGTATAAATCTTTTGATCAGCTAATTAAATACCATTGTGGTTGGTTGTGGTTGTGGTTGTAGTTGTACTTTTCCTGTACCATACACTGCTATGGTAAATTACAACACTTTTACCGTGGAGGTGGTACTCTTAAAAAAAACCACTCCAGTATTCACAATCATTATGTTTCTCACTGCTGGTAATCTTAGCAGATACTCAGGGACTGTTGTGGGAGTTTTAGTGAAATACTATTAGACCATTTCTTGCTCTAAACACATCTGTGTCCAACACCACCACATGTCACAAGGCTGATGCTTTACTGGGTTGGTATGTACACCTCAGAATATCAAGGATATTGACCTTCACAGGGTGCGTGTCCTTAAAAAAGGCATGTTTTCCCCTTTAATTCCAACTTTTGAATCATACAGCCTGGGGCAGAAGAATTGCTATGTTCACTTCCCCCTCCCGCTGTATTTATATAATAGCTCCTTTTTGAACTGCCTGACGCAAAATGGCATCTTCTGTATTTTGCAAAAATTTCCTTTTTTACCATTTTGAAAGCTCTAGGTATGTTCACCAAGTTTTACAATCTCCTAAGTACTAAATACCTGTAATAGAAAGATACTGTCTGATATAAGCAAACTTACATTTATCAGCAAGTCTGAGATATGTGTGTGTAATGTATTCTGATGATTTATATAGGATTGCCTTAGACTATTTTCCATGCTGCTGTGTAACACTTTGTGGAATAAGCATATGACAGAATTTTGTCTTTTGAGGATTTTATGGAAAACATCAAAAAGGCTAAACATTACAATTTTGCGGTAAAGTCCTGAATGTAGCTCTTAGTAACAGTTCTGTCAACCATAAAGAAAGCGCCTTCCATTTACTAGTAAATATGCATTCAATAAACAAAAAAAAATTCCAAAGAGTATTTAGACTATGCTAAATTACTTTATAAGTAGCTATTAGTAAGTCAAACATGATGCCTTTATTCCAATTTGTTGCTGTTTCATTTTAATATGTGTATTTCAATATGCTACTACTCACATAAACACATTATTCTTTAATAATCTTTCAGAGATAATTATTCAGTACCTATTTTGATTATAATACACAGTATGAATCACTTAATAGTAGTAATGTTGAATATAATTCAAGCATCTTAGTATTTTTTCAGATTCTGTGACTTCCTTCAGTAAAACTCAGCATGTTGAAAGTGAAATTTTTTTGTCCATTCATTGACCTGTGCTGTTGACTTCCTGCTAGTGAAATTCAAGCCAACAGAGATATTGAAGTAAACAAATATCTTTATCTTCTCTATTTGTTATATATAACAGTTGCCTTTCCCTATTGTTGAAGTTAAATACAGACCATAAAATGCTCTTATTAGTTCACATGATAAACTTTCACCTTATTATACCAAATCACTGCTTCATTGGCACTAATTTAAGAGGTTAAGTGTTAGTTGACTTCTTTGTCTCAACACTTCTAGTCCTATGGGTGGGAGAAATGTTCCTCTTCCATAGGGATACTGTAATATCACATATACATCATACATTAGAACAACTGAGGCATTCCATAATATATAAAACATGAAAAACCACTGTCCGTGTTTGAGACAAAATTCGGAGGAACATCTGAATCGGAACGTCCTCTCTTAGAAGGGAGGTTACCCCTCTCCCACCAGGTTCTAGAAAGAAATATTCCTTGGAGGAAAGTGAAAGGGAAAAAAACTATTTATGTAACAGACACAAGGCACAATGGGAAGAGAATAATCCTAAATAATAAAACCTCTCGTGGTGGAGAGAAACCTGGGAAGATTTTAGAGTCCTTTCTGGGTGTGGTCTCTCTCCTCCCCAGAGCTGGAGTTTGGTGTGGGGGCCCCCCTCCGGGCTGGTGTAAGGTCTCCTGGTGAGGTTCTGATATTCTGGGGTTCTGAACAGTTCCAGAAGAGGAGAAGAAGAAACCGAAGTCCCAGGGAGACAATGGAGTTTAATTCTCCATCTCTTTCTTCCAAGAAAAGGAGCCAAGAGCTGGGAAAAGCCGGAAGGTGCTTTCCTCCACTCTACAGCAGCAGCAGCTATGCAGAGGAGTGTGTATCTATGTCCTTGGAGCACAAACTGCTTTGAAAAGTTCACCTGGCTTTTTTTTCTTTCTCTTGCACCCAGTTTTAAAGGCACAGAAAGGCACAGGAATCATGTCTGGGCATAGAGCAGCGATAGGGGATACAACATCATAAAGTCACCCCAAGACAACCACCCATCTCTATTCAAAGAGAATTCCAGAGAGTAGAACCCATCTCTCAAATGGCCAGAGCCTGCCAGTGCTTTCACTCACAAACCTTGCCATGACCCTTGTTCTCTCAGCACTTGTATTCGATGCTGGTTGTCTCAGTTCACAGAAAACGTGTTTTGTGTAGATCAAGAAACAAACTCAACTTCATAGGCACAACCTCCTTCAAGGTCAGACAGATGAGCTGTCTTGCCTTTCTCTACACAAGCTGCTGAAATGCATGAGTTGCAACCTTCCCTTTCTCCAGGCTTTGCAAGGAGATTATGAGCTCTGGAAGGAGGAGCCAGGTTTTCTTCAGGTTTGTCTCCCAGTTAACTAACTTCGGTGTAGGCTTTCCTGTAATCTGTGCCCAGTGTTTTACCAAAAGGGACTCCCTGTAGACTCTTCCTGTGAAGATGTCTCTTTTACCTTATTTTCATGAAATATCTTTGAGGTATTTGAATCTTTGAGACCTCTGCTCCTGTCTCATATTTCAAGAAGCATTTGAAATAGACCGTGCAAGGAAATGGGGAGAAGAGACAGGAAACAGACACAAAAGGTCTGTTTTATGCTTATGCACAAGGTGATTACACACATCTCCTTAGCAAATCATATTAAAAATATGATGCTGAAGTATAAAATGCACAGTTTATTTATGCAAAGTGCTATAGGTGTGCTCTTACCACAATGTTGGTTTGTGCTACCTTCTAGTGTATATGACTTATTTTTTTAAAACATAAAAACATTAAAACATTTAAAACCTTAAAAATATTTAAAACATTAGCTGTGATTGATCAATATGTGCATATCTATATTTATATATGTATGTCTTGTACATAGCATGCAGGTTGTTTGCATGCAGGAGAGACAGTCTTGGCAAAGCAAAATGGGTTGTGCGAATAGGAAGAATGGCTGCTGGGCTGCTCTGGCAGAATGATTCAATGATTCCTAATCATCTTCTTCCTTTGTGTGTGCATTGGATGTTTATGCCACTAGAATAGTAATAGCAATTCTTAACTCAGAGTACCTTATTCAAGTGTTTAAGCTCGTTTCAGAAATAATTTTCTTGTCAGACTCATCACTGTAAACCTCTTTGATATGTCTGTACTGCCATATGTTGAGTTATATAAAGCATGTCCCATTCATGGTGAAAATAACCTAAATAGAGAGGCTCCAGCAATAAGCCTCACTTAGGATGCTAAAGCAGAACTTAAGTGCCGTGTTCATACTCCACAATTTGTCTGCGTGGAAATACATTTCAGCTCCAATTGAAACAGTAATAAGGATCTCTGCTGCAGCTTCTTAGGCAAGTAGCTGGGATATATGCCTACTTTCTCTCTGGTCCCATCTGATTACACTGACATTTTCACATTTGTAGTTTTTCAGCATGTATCTTTGAAAAGCAAAAGCATTTTTTTAAGCCTGTGCCGTCATGGCTGTGAAAAATACTTGTTTCACGGAACGCATACAATATACCGTGATGATGCTTTCATCAAGTTAGCATTTCTTTCTAATCATGCCATGAAAGAATATGTGTCAATGCAAGATAAATGAAAGGAGCAGAGGAAGAAAAAGCTAGCACACTTGTACAGTCAGCCAGAATTATGGATTTTGCAATATTCTTTCATATTTTTTCTTGTGATGCTAATGATTCATTAACTAATTTTCAATTGCTATTAAGAAGTTGAATATAAGTCAAAATTGATCCAGACAGAGAATGTGTCTGCTTCAGCCTGAAAAAGCAATAAGGTGTATTAGTTTTGTATTTTGAATGGAATCATTTAAGACATGCTTTTTTTGTGACTTGTCAGTACAATTGGCCGAATTATGGTGTTGCAGCAGACTTTAGCTAAAATGTTAGTTATGAAGTGCTTTTACACTTATGCTTTGATGCATATGCATGGGAGGTGCACTGTGAATTAAGCTGTTAATGTTACGGGAAAAGATCGTTCATTACAAAGTTCTTTAGAGTAGTAAGAGAACTTTAAAAAAAACCCAACAGCACAATGATCCCTTGTATCAAATTATTATTAAAATGAAAAATAAAATGTTTTAACAGCAGTGTCTAGAACACTGTGCTAAGGATGGTGTTTCTGTTTGTCAGTGAGTTACAGTTGTACAGATACACAGCTGTAAAGGATAATCACAGTAGGATGAACTTCATTCCTCTGAAGAAGGTTAGCACAAAGCTTATATGTCTCTTCAGTACTTACTCAAGCCTTATTTGAAGGGTTAAATTGAAATTTAATGATGCAGAAACTGCTCTCTGTCTCTTTGCAGAGGAACCAAGTTCAATTCCCTCAAGGATATTTTAGAACCACCATGGCTGATTATTTGAATTGGGGAGCAGCACAGACCACAAATAGTCCATAAATATGATACATAAGTGATATATTGAATGAGACTCTGACAAGTCCACCCCCAAAACTTGCATGATTTGAAAATATCTGAAACCAAACACTTCTTTATTGAGCACAGTTTAGAACACAGATAAAGAAACTTCTGATAGTTTTCTAAGCTCTAGTTCAAGGCAGAGTAAAAGAGTAAAAAGCTGCTGAATGTGTCACAGTGTCATAAGTGAGACTAACAGCTTCAGGTCATAATCTTTTTATTATAAATGGAAAATATAATATAAAACAAAAGAATCTCTTTGCCTTCTGTCTATAGTATGTTTTCTAGTGAGCAAGAACTCAAGTTTCAGAGTTGCCTGGAGAAATTTGCAATTAATGTGCTAAGGCACCTAAGAGATGCTGTGCCGGTTTGGCCGAAATCTAGTAATATAGCCCCTGAGAGAAAACCAGGTTACAACCACCCTTCCCCCCAC
>VZTD01003256.1:620166-736773 GCA_013397725.1 Rhagologus leucostigma | reverse complement strand
GTAATCTCTGTGTCCTTGAGAAGCTGCTTTGGAAAGTTCGTCTGGGTTTTTTTTTTCCAAGCTCAGTTTAAAGGCACAGAAAAGGCACAATATTACTTTTTGGGCATAGAGCATGATAGGGGATACACGTGATAGAGTCACCCCAAGACAGATGCTTGAATGCATCCCCAGACATTAAATCATTATGGACCATCTCTGAAACACCAATCCTGTATTTTTATGATTATTTTAGGCTCTTCTGCTATCCAGCTGTGGGGAGCAGGGTCATGACAAGCATTTTGAACTTCTGTGTAATTGTTTATCTGCACAAACTGTGCTTCTATTCAAAAGTTTGAGAAACAGAGTTTACACAAAAATTTTAACTTTTTTCTCTTGCCAAGGTTCATGGTCTAGCTAAAATTTTTCAAGATCGTAGAGCAGTGCTGCTTTTCAGACTACTTCAGTAAATAACTATTGCTCAATGGCTTTTATGGGAGATAACCCAATCAACCGTGCGCTTGTATAATAGACAGTGCTCTCGTATATGAATGATTTGCTTTGAGTAGATGTTGTTGATCTTAGTTTGAAACAAACATTTTGAACATGCCTTTGGCTTGAAACAGTTATTTATTATTTACAATGTAGATGTTTTAGGACATTATTCAGATAGAACTTCCTTGATTTAACATTCAAGACAGCCTACAAGATAACAACCCTGAGACACTGGGAGGAGACTGAATTGAGTTTTAATCTTAATGAGCTGCAATGGCAAGTCTCTCGGCAAAGCTTGTGCTGAGGATCTCCGCTGTCAAAATTATTTCCGAATAATACCCATAGAACTTAAAGGAAATCAGACATGCTGATAATAAAATAATCACAAAATGAACAAAAATACCTAGTTTTAAGACAGGCACGGTTCACGCAAGATTCATCATGAGCCTCAGAAGACAGAAAAGATGATTTTCTGGTAGACTAGGAACCTGTGTAGGCAGCCTAATTTTACTAGATAGGTTAAACTGAAGGAAGCAACCTTAGTAATGAAGTTTTGTATGTTTCAAAGAGTGAGACAATGAGGTCTTTTCTCAGGTTGTCTCCTGACAGGAGGAAATAATTAAAAATATACAATTATGTCTTAACAGGTGAGGAATATAGTTTTAGGTATGAGGAACAAGAGACACAATGATGAAGAGAGATAATTTCTGAGTCTTCTTTCGTCTCTAACCTTTTTCTCCTCCACGTGCTTCCTTTTAGATCTTCTACTGTCCTACATTTAACTAAAAGAGCAGATTATTTTAGTAGGGTTTTTTTTGAGTAGAGACTAAGGATATATATAACAGATGCAATTACTGGGGGGAGGGCGGGAAACAACATGAAAACAAATTCTCACTCACTGTGTATTGGCATACATGCAATTACTTTAACAAAGTTGTGATATTTACACCAGGCATGGACCTGTCTCCTGGGATTTAATTCTTCTCTCATTTACATTGTTTTAAGCATGCTTAACTGCTTAACATTTCAAGGGGTCACTATGGATTTGCCACAGTGATGGGCTAAAATCAGGGTGACCTTTTCCTTGCTATAGTAGCAAGATGTTGATTCTGATTAACCATAGGATAGGGACAACTTCTCTTCAGCTTCTGCAGGGTTAGAAATGTGGGCTGTCTTTAAAGTAAGACATGAGCAGTATGTGACATTTTGGTGAGAGTCAAATGAGCCTAACACCTGGGCTCACTTTGAATGCCTTGTGAGGCTGGCTCTACATACATCCCAGATCACCTATTCTAACTTAATTTAGCGTGTTCCCTTCATCCAGTTTTGCTTACAACTGTTCCTGTCTAAAATTACATAGTTTGCTAAACTGTACCCTTATATCACTGTATAAATTCTTCAATAATTTTTATAAAATATATAAATATGAAATAATTTATGTGAAATACATTCTTGTTTCTTCTAGGTCTAGGTTAATTTACATGCCATTATGTTTGTTCAAAATCTGGACTTTTTCATATTTTGTATATCACACTGCAGAAAGAGACCTGCTTTTTAAATGGAGAAAATAGTCTGATAATGGTTATATTTTGCTTTTCTTCTATGAAAAATTGAAAAGAAGAAAATGAGAATTTAAAGGACAATGCCACAGGATAGATTTAAAAAAATCTTCTTGTCTAAATTATTTCCAAAGGAAAATATACATTAGTATAGAAAAGAAGTCTTCATGTTACCTTCATATGCCATCTTTGCTACAACCTTTACCTTTTGATCTATTTACATATAGACAGATATCTCTATATATACAAACTCTCCTACCTGCAATTTTTCACGTATTGCACACATTTCAAAGACTTATATTAAGACACTCCAACTACAGATTGTGGTTGAGCCAGCTATTATTAAGCAGATGCCATTAACATTTGGATTTTTGAAGGCTGATTAAAACTTTTGTGAAAACAAAAATGAAAAAGAATCATTGAATGTAACTGTTTGGAGAGATTTCCACTGAACTCTAAAAGGTTTCCATTGGAAACATGAGATAACTGCTGCCTGTTTACATCTGTACTTTATTGCTCACCCAGACCCCTTTCTGTGTGTTAGTTCAGGAGGAATCTGGAACCCAGAGGAGCTTCCATCCAGGCAGGAACAAGGGAATATTATGGTATTTCAAAATAGAAAAATATTAAAAATACTAGAAGTTATTATTCAGAAATGCAATTAGATTTTCTTTTTTGCTTCATTTCCATCCCCATGTATGGAAGACAAAGACTTGGTCTGTTTCTTCCCTTCCTGGTGTCCCATAACAGTCAGCATGCACACCTCCTTTGGTCTCCCACCAACACTCCAGAAGCAACACCGCTCCTTCAGCCAATGTTTTTGTTTGAAGGAGAGAATTTTGCATTTCCACCAGTGAAGCTGCAGAATATCCCTGAAAGCAAGCAAGGAAATGATGAGACCAGAAAGCTTGTTTGGTTTCAGACCTGACCGCTCATGCACAACAATATTACCTTGGATAAACTTAAACCTTAAGCACAAGCTTGAGCAAACAATGGTATGTAAATTGCATCAGCCTACAAATAGCTCTGGGAGGCATTGTGTCTCATACCACAATTCAGAATAATTGCTTACTAGCTTCCTTTCTCTCCTGGGGGATAATAATCATCTGCTTACCTCTGTCTGTAGTAAAACTAGTAAACATCAGCACAGAAAGCCTAACATAAATGTACACTTGCTCACCTGCTTCATTTAGCTGCTAAAGCTTTCATATCACTCACTCCTTATTTGATACAGAGCATGCAAGTCTTTACATGCTTTCTATGTATTTGGAATCTTTATCTCTCATAACCATATAAAGATGTAATTTTTATCTCCTTTCATCCATATGAAGTTTGAGCAAAACTGCAGCCCATAATTTTCTGTTCCCCACCCCCCATTTGTAGAGAGGAGATAATAAAACTTATTCATACTCCTAAAACACTAAGGAAACACTGATTTTCAATTCTGTGTAGTATATAAAATGTATTTACACCATGTTTATGTTATAATGCCGTAATGGCGGAAAGCATCCTCTCTCATGTGTGAGAATCAATCTCAATACGAATGACTCTCAGTGATTTGTGCATGTGAAAGGGGTAGAACTCCATACTACGGGAAGCTAAAATACTAAGAACTTAGTGTAGTTAATAGCTTGTGTCACTCTGTGCCATAAGATTGGACATATTATCCCAGAATCATTATAGGCATATCTAAACCCCTTTGAAATTTCAAGCAGAAATATATTTACTGGATTAGTCTAATTTCTTGAAAGTACATGACCCAGTAGGAGCCATTTAAGAACTGGGCTGAAAGAGAAAACACAATTAGCCTTCAATTTGAGTTTGGTTTAACCTCCAAAACTTCTGGTAAACCCCTGCAGTCCGAAGTAAGTGCACCAGTGTAAAATCTCCTTTTAACAGATGCCATTTGCATGGCTTGCCAAAATAGATCTTGAGGGTTTTCAAGTTGTTTTGCTTTCCTTCTAAAGGTTTTCAGCATAACAACTGTGATATTTATGCTGTTTTATTCTAAAGAGCATCTTCCCTATTCTAGAGGAAATAGGAACTGTTCCACACCTGCTCCCAAGCACACCCTGACATTTTTAAAAATAAATACGTATGGGACACACAGCATGCTCAGGTTGAATAGCTGTTTCAGTATATACAGTCAAATTAAGATGTATTGATTGCACATCAAGATTAACGTAGACTTAAAGTTCTCTGAAATTAGAGCCCACAAAATACCAATCCTTTACCCTGTCAACTCCATCTTCATTGATGCCGTTGTAGGAAGAGATGAATATGCTCATATTCATTTCTTCAACCAGCACCAGATTTGTAATTCTGCAAGTTGACAAATGAGAGTTAGTTGTAATGGATGGTGGTATGCTGAGCAGAATGCCATAAATTCTCTTAATAAGTCTTTATAATATTAAAATTTATTGATAAAAGTGTTCTTATGTGGGAATTATAGACATGCCAAAGTTCGTATGTGCAATTGTGGAGGGGACAAAAGGATTTTCAGCAACTCACAATATTTTGGAAGTGTCAACCTCTACAAAATGTTGATTCAGTCACCAGAGAGATCTCGGACAGTAAATATTTTCCCTTTTCTTCATCATCACAATGTATACTTATTTCAATATATGAGAAATAATGCCAAGAGCAGTAGTGTTGACTTACTCTCATGGAGGGGAGTGGACTTGGCATATTTTGCTTGATATTGCCATCTCAGCATGACTTTATTCTGAGGTCTCATCACATCTGGGCAATTCTTCCAAGCTGACGGAACTTTCTTATTTTCACCACAGGGCATTAGGAAAGAGAGGTTTAATCTTTTGGCTTTAATCCCAGTTACCCAATTTGAAATCCGGGGGTAAAACTGATTACAAGTGGTGCCTGCTGGCATAAAGTTTCTTATTGCCTGATGGAGTTTATATCTTTAAACAAACACAAGTGTTCCATTAACTTAAATACACTTTGTCTTAACCTTTAAATAAATGAGGCTATGCAGTTTCCTGATGGAAAATGAGCTGAGACTGGATGTAGACCTTTCAATAGGTTTGGTCTCTGGATTAGATGTTTTATCTTGGTTTCATCACTAGCTTTGATTTCTCTTATATCATAATGACAGGACCAATTTATTTAAATATGGTATTTTTACAGATACTAGACCAAATGCAAGGTCCTATAATTTTTTCATAATTCATATCAGGTGAAGAATAATTACCTTGAAATACAGGCCTTTGCCTGTAATGTGTTTCCTTCAACTCATTTATTGTCCTCTTTCTAAACTGTGATTCAGATACTTGCTTAGTAAATACTGTCTGACATTTTACTGCATTTCCATGGAAATAGCAGCAAAAAAGCAGAGCAGTAAAATTTAAAAATATTGGCTCTGAGACCTCTAGTTGTACATCTCATAGTGTTAAATATGGTTATTTAATGGCAGCTATTTATCATTCACCATGTCTGCCCTTTTCTGCACACACGTACTCGTATCAGCAGAGATTTTGTAGTGGTTTAGTTCCCCTAGGGCTGTGTCATGAGGTCCACAATAAAATATAAGACCAGAATTATTGCTAGCATAAAGCAGTTTGTGGCAACCAAAAGCTTGGTTCCCCATTGATTAGTGATTGGTAGCCTGCTGTAGCCATGCCATTGATATGGAAATAAAGGAAATTGCCTGAAAAGGAAAGAGGAAGCAATAGCTTTATATAAGGGAGTCTTTTTTCCCCAGTACATCTCCTTATTTTGCTTAGCTTAAGAAATGCAGCAGGATCATAATGAGGAAAGACCAAAACACAGTATCTTTGCAATGTTCTAGTAGATGGTCTGTGCAGTTATTTTATAAAACATAGGGCAGAATTCTACAAGTATTATTAACTTGTAGAATTAGCAATTCTACAAGTATTTGTCATTCCTGTAAAAGGTTCTAGAGATCTAAATTTATGATATGCTATGATGACCAAGACCCTATACCTAGAAATGACTGAAAGTTTTCAGTTTCACATCCTTTGTGTAATAAATATACAATGTATAAAAACCCAAATGGCTATACAGTGGTCACATTATACAACTAACTGGGTTTTTGTCTAAACCACAGAATGTACATCTTAGCCCTTGGGAAAGAATTTGTCTTTTTTTTGCTTTCCCTTAAAACTCAAGAAATGAAGGCTCAGTTTCAAGAAACAACCCACTTCACTTAGCTTTATGTTAACACAAAAAATATTAAATTTATTGTAACCAATGATAACATTTAAATGTACATAGAAGGGAAAATGAAAGTACATCAGGAAAAGATCAATACATATTCCAGTATGAAGCAGAAAAATATGTATGTGTGTCAGAAAATTGCTAAAATCATCAAAAGAAGGCACAGAAGAAAACTGTGGCAATGGAAATAGAGCACAGAAGTCAGTATTAATGTGTTTGAAGCAAAAAGGATGTTAACAATGATGCAGATCTCTTGAGCAGTGATAAGATAGTCAAATTGCTTAAAAATGGAGAAATGACAGAAGTGATCTCTTAGTATTTCTTCTCCATTTTTGGAAAAAAATGAAAGAAATAAATGATAGAGGTGTTTGAAAAGATAATGATAATAAAACCTTTTTTGATCCTGTGATAATTTGAGAGAATGCCTAGTACTAAATATTAAAATGATAGACATTTTGAAAAGAGCATTTATCTTTCATTCAGAGTTTTTGAAAGAGTTAGGTGAGGAATTATCTCAGGATCTGATCTTTGTTTTCACCATGTTTTGGAACATCGAAGAAGTTCCAGAAGAGAGGTAATGTTGGATAATAATAGTTTAGAAGGAGTCTTAAGGAAATTATTTATATTATTTTGAATCCGTGCTTAGCAGTATGCTTAATTGGGCACCTTATGAAATTTCAGTCAAGAAATAAAAGTATTATGGAAGTTATATGGCATTCCTCAAATGCACTAATAATACATCTACTTCTCCAAATACACTAATAATATCTCTACTTCTGCAAATGTAACCATTTCCTCCGGGATTTCTGTTAAGAATATTGAGTTTAAGGGCTAAATTCCTAATGGTTGTGTAAGTGCTTTGAGTCCCGTGATGCCAAAGGTTTCAACAGAGTAATGATATGTATAGTATTATGTAGTGTAATAATCATTTACAAGATTTACAGGAATGCAGAAGTAGGGAAGTAGTAAATAACAAAGATAAATATTGAAATTCTAGTGTTCTTGTCTCCAAAAAGCCCTGAACCTCCAAAGTATTTAGAATCTTATAACTGTTATATCATGATTGTTCGGTTATTTTTTGAGTCTTTTAAAAAAACCAGCATGATTTGATGACCTGATACCTTTACATGTCTACTAAAAAACAAGAGCTCTATTGCAGTTGCTTTTAAAATGGGTTTATCATATCATCTTGGGAGAAGAACTCTAACTTACTATGTCTGACATGCTTTCGGCCAAGAAGGACTTTATCTTATAGCATGAGGCTAGTTAATTACAATGTTTTTGGTCAGTCAGAGAAAGCATGTTTGAGGAAAAGTTTATGTGGCAGTTTTCAGTAACTGCCTTATATCAAGTTACCATTGTATCTGAAGAATCAGACCTTCTAATTTTAGTAAATATTTCCTCACATCAAAGTGGATATTTAAGTTCTTAAGAAAGAACTTCAATGTTAAGTTCTTGGAAAAGAACTTCAACATAAAGTTCTTTGAAAATAACTACTTCTACTATATTAATGCTGTACCCTAAGTTAATCACTGAAAGATCGTCTTTTACTTTAGAAGATATATGGTACATAAACCTTGTTGATTTCAAAATATTCTTTTATTTCAAATACAAGAGTTTAATTCTTAGTCAGGCAGTGTTAGACTTTACCAAATATGAGCCAATTTTATGATGTTTCTGAAGGGAAGTTAATGTGAAATGTAAACAGACAAGAAAAAAGTATATTGAACAAGTAAAAATAGAAAATACCTTAAGAGTTGTATTTGATGCAAGAATTCAGTCTTTACAATAAGTAAGTCATTCAGGGCCAAAAAGCCCTGTTGGCAGAGCTGACTGCAGCTGCAGGAAATTTCTTGGAGCTGCAAGTAGCTATGGTGAGAAAGGGCTTCCTGAACAGCTGGTCTCCACCTCCTGCCCACACCTTTTCCTTCTCCTGGTGTTCTGCCTATCTCCAGGATTTGGATTCTGTGGGACACTGACTGACATAAGTGAGTTTGTCCTAATGCTTGGTGGAGATAAGTCACAAGGCAGTTCTTCCCCCTGGAATAAGGGCCTCACAGCAGATGACTGGATTCAGTATTGGTGTGCAGACCATGCTGATTATTCTGGGTGGTTCTGCAGGCATGGGAGCTGCTGTGAGGACATCAGACACAATCGTGCCCTCCTCACATGAATGTGTCTCCCGCTGAACCTAGCAGTTTTTCTGAGGGAAGAGCTTTTGGGTTAAATTACTTTATGATTATGTTATTATAATTTTCATACTTAAAATATTTGCAGGGTTTCTTTTATTCAGAAAAGGTAACTGTTTTGAATCTAGATAAATTGCAAGTGTGATTGCGCCAGACTTTCAGAATGAATTCTATACAACTGCTTGTGTATCCAAAGGTTAGGGACACTGAATTAAGTACACACATACATACATATATATATATGTATACACGCACACGCATAAACGTGTATGTCAACATATATATGCAATTTGTAGAGATATATACTATGAACTAACTGCCTGCACGTTTGGGTATTTGCATGAACATGCATGACTTGACTTTGTGTCTCAAAGCAGGTTTCTTAAACAGATTATACACAGGTTTATGGGGAGCAGGGCAGGAGCCTTTTGTAAGTATCTCCTTTGTTTTAACTACAAGGCTGTTCCTAAATTAAAAAAGGGTTGGGATACTTTGGGATATATTGAAGCGAATGCTTAGAAATAGAAATCAAAGAACTCTGTTCTGCATCCGGCTCTTTCAAAGGCTTGATTGAATGACTTCAGTGAAACATTTTGGGATAAATGAAATGTTTTTATTTCACTTGCTTCTTACAAACTTAGGATGGGGAACGCAAAATGGTAACTTCTAATGCCATAGGAAAAAGGAAATGAACACTGAAGGTGGATGAAAGTGTAACGCAACAACATAATCTAGTTACATAAACTTTGCAAACTGTAAAAAAAATCACAGTCATGATTTATTATTCCCAGTAGACAGACTCAGCATTTTTCATCGATCTATGATTGAAATCTTGGCCTTGTGGTGTAATCCTGTGTTTGTGTAATGAGAATAAATTGTCACTAAAAACAAATGGGGAGATCTTTATTCCCGAAGAAATGCTTGCAATAAGACAGACCCATAGTATGTGAAGAGAAAAAGAAGATAGAAAGGTAATGGTTCCTTGTGTGTTTGTAAAGCCATGCAGCATCACCAGGCTTTCAATATGAAGTGACAGCTTTAATTTACACTTGAGCTTGGAGACATTTTTATAGCTTTGCATTCAATTCTTTGATGTGGGCAGTACAAAGAGCTTATCAGAACAAACATGTTTTTTAAACCACAAGGCACTTTATATACTGTGTATCAGAAGTAGGATCCTGAATTTAGGATTACAGAAAATATACAGTAAGTTGGATCATTAGAGAGTCAAAATGGAGATAAGATTAAAGGTGTACCTGAGAACATACATGCCTTGTACATTATCCCTGTCCTATCATTCTTATTTATTCCTCACTTTTAAGAC
Organism: Rhagologus leucostigma; assembly: GCA_013397725.1. NCBI lineage: Eukaryota > Metazoa > Chordata > Aves > Passeriformes > Rhagologus > Rhagologus leucostigma. Next base: position 727,036 of record VZTD01003256.1, on the reverse strand, counting down.
ATGGATTTGCTTTGACTCTGGAGAAAAATAGAAAGAAGATGGGTATCTTACCTAGTTAAACAGGTGTTCATTGCAGAATAGGCAAAGAGCTAACAGGTATCTTAATGTGCATTGTGTGTATTATGTTAAAAACTTAGAANCTGCTTGCTTTTTCTTCAGCCAGCTGGTTTTTTTTTTTTCTCCTCTTGGCGAGAGACGGAGAGCTGAATTTTGTTTCCTGGGACTTTGGTTTTTTCCCTTCTTCTCTTCTGAACTGTTTCAACAACATCAGAACACATCAGGAGAATTTTCTCCCCGAGGCCCGGGGGGTGGGCCCACGCCCTCACCGACCAGCTCCGAGGAGGAGAGAGACCACACCTACAGAAGGACTCTGAAATCTTCCCAGGTTTCTCTCTATAGTGAGGGTTTTAATTCATTATTTAGCATCATTATCCTTTTCCTGTGTGTTTGTTAAAATAAATAGTTTTTATCTCTTTCACTTTCCTTTGAGGAAAAATTTCCTTTTTTCCCAAACCCTGTGGTGGAAGGGAAGGGTGGTTGTAACCTGGTTTTTCTCTCAGGGGCTATATTACTAGATTTTGGCCAAACTGGCACACCTAGTAAAAGGCTGTACAAGTGCAAATTGAACTAAAACACAGGATACAGCCATGCTACCAGAGAAGGGAATAGCAGGCTCTTCTGTGCTTTCTGTGGTGTGCTTGTGGTGCAAAACCATAACTGCTCTTTTGTGTGGTTTTCTTCTTTTCCAAGACATAAGCTTGAAATAAAAAGTGCAAACTGTGTTGCAGCATCTTAGAGCTGTGTTTTTACAGCATTAAAGAGGTTTATAAGTATTTATTGCCTACCAGTGGTAGGGGAAATAGGGAGGTTGAGTGTGAGAGTAAGTAGAAGTCCTTGAAAATCAAAAGCCTCCTGAGGCCACTTGTGTGCAAGATACTTTTAAGAGTAGATCTGGAAATCAACTACCATGAGCAAGTAATCCATGAGAAAGTTGAATTACTTTTGAGAAAGTGAATTTGGATTCTGTCCTTGTCTTTTTTTGTGTACTGGATAAATATTTTGCATGCTTCCACGTCCTCATCTGAATACAAAGATTATTTCAATTGGAGCAGCAGTTTCCTCACTTTTGTAGAAGAATACATTATAATGAAGAAATATAGTGAGTTCACAGTGGAGAATGAAAGTAGTGATGACAGTCTCTCACTGCATTTTGTAAGTAGTTATAAGACAGAGATAAAGGTTGATATTTTATTCATCTCATTGAGTTGCAATAGCCTTGGAAGTAGTAAGAGATTGCAATAAACTACTCTCAGGAATTCAAGAACATTCAAGAACATAAGAATGGTCTTACTGAATCAAAGCAAATTCTTAAGTAATCCATTTTCCTATCTGTAAAGTGCTCAGATTTTTAGGGCAAGAGTGCAAGAAATATACAGAGACTTGGGGGGGGATTTTGACAGTCAGAGACTGTCAGCATTAATATATTGCCCATTTACAATCAAAAAGGGTTATTGTTTAATTAATTTTACCAAAGAATTGCAGTAGGAAATATTTTATCCCTTCCTAGCATAATGCCGCTGACTCTTGAGCATGAAACAGAATCTTGTTCTCCACATTTCTGGTTTAGAGGATAAAGGATGGACAGATAGCAGAGTGCAAAGGGCACAAAAAACAATATAAACTGCATCTTTCCTGGCTCCTGTGATTCACTTTGGTTCTTCAGTGAAAGTAGAGGCATGTCGATAAAATTCGTCATTGCTGTTTGTCTCCAAAGTAACCCTAGAGCAGAACAGCTAGACATCAACTCTTAACTAAGGCCAGAAATAAAAGATCTGTAAGGTTTAAATTTAATGGTCAAAGCGGCCATGTTGTGGTATATTTCTGAACAAATAATCTGTCACCTTTGAGCATTAAGTATCAAAATGTAATTTATGTGATATATTTGCTATCCATTTTTGGAATCCAAACTGTTTGACAAAGAAAAATCCACCAGCACCTTACGGTGTATATGTTTTACCCCAAACTCTAGGAATCCATTAGAAATACGTAGTACACCAGATGATGGGATATACCCCAGGTCATACAAAAATGCAGCAGTCATTGTGATTAAGAGTTTACAGAGTGTGTTGAAGACAAACAGGAGACACTTTGGTCCTAAAGAAGTGTGGATTTAGTGGGCAGCGTGTCCCTGGGGAGGTGTGTGAATATGCAAAGGCACCAATATGGCAGGAAAAAGTGAGAGATGTGACGACTCAAGCAGAAGCAGGAATAAATGTTTGCAGCCTCTCCAACGCTCAAGTTACAAAGGAGATGAGACAAAAGAGACATATGGGGGACTTGCCTCCCACGGAGAAATATGGTAGGTTTTCGTTGTGTCAGCTTTCTCCATATTACTCCCATCTGCTGAATCACTGGATTAAATAGGTTTCTTTTCTGACAGTGGATTTTCTGGAGCTCCTACAAGATAATGCGTGTTTATCATTTCTTGCCATGGCATCAGATAAGGCAGGCTCACCTTGTCTTTATGCCTATTCCTGCAATGATAAAAAAAGAGATTACAGCACACCTTCCCCGGGGTCTGAAAACTTCCTGTCATAGACTGATTGCTTAGCCCTGCGGAAAACAGGTGCCTCTCTCCAGGGAGATGAAGCTGGAATGAATAAGTCTACAGTGACTGAAATCCACTGGATGTATAAGTGTGTGACAACCTAATGTGGTTACTGGTATTCACAAAGACACCTAGCATTACATTTTCTCTCCACGGTCTTCCTTTTCTGAACTTGCACAGTAAAATTAAATGAGGCGGAAGGTCTGCAGCAGGATTTTTTTCCCTGGGTTTAAAGGCTTCCCTTCACATTTTGTAGTAATCCATCTATTTTGGGTAGATAAAGTGTGAGTAAGGAAGGAAGGCAAGTAACATTTCTATTCACTCGGTCTTGCAAAGATTCTTTTCACTAACTTTTAAGAATGACTTTCACAGAAGTAAGACTTTCAGACAAATATTACACTAAAGATGAAACATACCTATTTCATAATCATAGTTTTGGTCATCATCATTTCTCACTTCCTATAGCATTTGTGCTCAAATAAGATTTTGGAGTATTCTGAATAATTTTCTTTTTTTTTTTCGCTGAATCTTGAAATTAAGTCATACTACTGAAATTTCAAGATCACAACCCTACTTTTACAGGGAAACAGTAGACAAAACCTTGAATCAGACAAAATTTAGTAAGTTAAATATGGTAGAGATATGCTTTCCAGCCTTATGCATATTGGGCAGGTGAGAATATTTTCTGGCACTGCAAACTATGTGCATGCATTTTTGTGTCTTTTGCAGAAAAACAGGCAAAGGAAACATCCTCAGGTACGCTTAATGACCTGCTCACAGAGGAGACAAATGGCATTCCAGTGTCCCAACTGCATGTGTTGTCAGTAACAGGAACTTCAGTAGTCCTGTAATAAGTATCTCTAGATGATATCTTCCAGAAGTCTCATTGTGACCTGTGGTCCCAATAGATGTGGTAGGAAATGCTGGAGATTTCTGGCAGCAACTGCTTTTCCCAAGTGTGATTTTTTTCAGCCATGGAGCCAGCAATACTGTCTTCCTCCTACAGATGCTTGAGATACGTTTGTTTTTTGATCCATATTTTATGTTTAATTCACTTATCAATTGATCGGTTGGTCTTAGAATTTTCTTTACTGCAAGTATTTCTAATCAGATTCTGATTCATCTGACATTCATTTTGCTTAAGTTAACATCATGATTCAATAGAAAATTCAAGAGAAATTGCATAGTGCTGTGAAGTTCCAGAACTGTTATAAAGATCTTCCTTTATCTCATAGAGCTGAGGGTGAATTTTGACAGCTCTACCGTTTAGCACACTTACCATTCAATCATTTACGTCATCCTGTAGCTCATACATTCCTAAAGAACCCTATTGACTTCACTGGGGTAACTGATGTAACCAAGGGTTCCAGATTCTGAGTTTTGCCAGGGCCTTTGCTCTAAACTTGTCTTAGTTTCTTACTCCATACTGTCTCCTTTTGTCCTCCTTATGAAAACTAACTTGCTCAAGTTTATAAATTTGATGCTGGTTTAGTCGTATCAGATCTGCCACAGCAATAAAACCAGCATATTTTGAAGACAGAAACAAGCCTTGGAGTTTCTTGTATTTTCTAAAAGTTCCCCCTCTTCCGCAGAGACTGTCACAGCACATCTGATGAATTCACTAGAAATCACATACTGAAAGGCACTGAAAAAGGAAACACTTTTACTGTGAATGTGACCGAGCACTGGCACAGGTCTCCCAAAGAGGAGCCCTTACCCTGGGAGGTATTCAGTAGTTATCTAGACATGGTCCTGGGGACACAACTCTAGGTGGCCTGACTTGAGCAGAGGGCTTGGACCAGGTGACCTCCCTGGACCAGGTTCCCTCCAACCTTAACCATTCCATGAACCATTTTTGCTCTACTAGCGCTCAAGTAGGACCTATGCATTAACTTAAACATTGGTCTTCTGTAAAACTGTCCAATCTCTTGATGTTTCCTGGGGCAGTTTGCACAGTTCTGGATGATAGCCAGGAAGTATTTCCACAGCATCAACCTATGCAATCTAAGCAGTCTGGAGGAAATGTTATTGTGCTACAGCTCAGAAAAGCACAGCACACAGAAGTGTGATACTTTGCAACTAATTAAGGCTGTGTTCTTACCTCAGTTGTATAGGAACATTATGTACATAGCATTAACACAAACTGACAAATATTTGAGGAATTTTGCAAATCTTTGGGATCAGTACTCTGAAATCCAAAGGAGAAATCTTTTACCATGGGGATCTATTATACTGCATGACTTCAGATCAGTCTCTGTCTTCATTTTTGTCTGTGTGGTCTTGCTGAGCATCTCTAGATAATTAGGAATAATTACCTCCAGCCTTTGAACAGCATTGGTGTCTTTTTGTGACATTCTGGTAGCCCCCCTGCTTTTCTCAACTTGTTTGTTCTGCTCCAAGCCTTTTTGAGAGACAATTGACAAGTATGGGTATGTCTTGGCCTAGAAATGGACAAAAGAGCTGCTGGAAAAGGTTTGACTGATGGGATAAATAGAGAGACCACCACTGAGATAAATGAAGAGCTCCACTGAACATCACTAGTTATCATCTTTTTGTAGTGCATACTGAAATACCAGCAGTGGGGCTAGTGGAGAGTGGCAGGAATTGGGAAGGTAAAGGGAGATAATTACTGCATCTTTGGTTTGCAAGGACAAGGCTAGATAAATTTTTTGAGTCACTGCAGTCCAACTGCTATGGAGAAAAAGCAGAAGTTGGAGGATTAAATGGAAATAACAAGACAAATGGAAGTAAGTGACTGAGAGATGAATTAAGTTCTGTTAAAATCAGAGCAAAAAGTTAAGATTAAACAATTTGCACACTGATTTTATGAAAGAGTTCCAAGTATATAACATACACAGAAATTTTACACTTGTGTATGTATACCTTTGAGTTTTAAAATGACCCTGAAAGGTATCATCCCTACTTCTAAATACTTGTTTTAAATTCAGACCATAATTCATCCCTCTCTGTTACGAAATATGAATTAGCAGTTTGTAACAAGCCAAAGTCAAGATCTTCGTATTTGATTCCAAATGAAAATATGTATTTCCATTGGAAAAGGAACACATGAGAATTTGTCTGCACGTCAAGAACAGTGCTGGCCACGCATGTTCAGGGAAGATGAATTCAAGGTGAAATAGGTGCTGTACGAACAATGATATTTTGGAATGACGTTCCAAAAGGGTTAGGGGAATCAAGCCAGTTTATGTAGAAATTAAACTCCTTAAAAGGAGTTGAGAGCGGAGTTAATTTTGGTATCTGAGAATCTAGCTTAGATGACCCAAAAGACATCTTTTATCTCCCTGTAGCTCTATAACAATCATTTCCCAGAACAAGTGTTTCTGTTGGCAACTTTCTCGTAAATCGTGCATGTAGTTATATAGAGAATTTCATTCTCCATTCTATGGGACGAGGCTACAAAATCCCAGAAAATTATGTGAATGTGGAGTATTACTTCCATAAAACAATGGCCAGATTTTAGAATACATGTAAAAGAGTGAGATTTAAAGCAAGATACAGCCATATCTTGCTATGTTGTCACCCTCCTCTAACTAGAGTATTCTTCTTTTGTGTTTGAGAATAACCTCAGACTTCCCATTCTTTTTAATCAAAACATACTTATATGTCTAAATGAGACAAAAAATGCCCATATAGCCCTCTACTAGAAGTTATTAATGCAATAAACTTTATTGATGAATTACTTCAGATAACATGAGGTCAAAATATTTGTCATGCTGCTATTCAGTCCTATCCCAACCCTTCTTCCTGGCCAAATAACTCAGGAGGTGGAGGGATGTATTTGCTATGCTGTAAACAAATGAGGATATTTCTGTATTTTACACGACAACATGAAATGATCCACTATCAGAGAGCCTTCTTGTCAATGCAATGGCAACATCAATGCAGTCTTGTCATATGCAATGACAGTGTCAAAGGATCCATGAGTGTTGCTTGAAATTGGCATTTGACAGCAAGTGAATAACCTGCAGTACAGGGACCTGTTTAGACACGTCATCAGACTTCTGAGCTGGTGCTAAACTGCTTTTTTTCCTCTTGTGCAACTGTCGAATATAAGCAGTCTCTTATTCTATTTTTGCATGGCTGGCATTTGAAAGATGCATTGGAGAGAAGTTCTCTGGGGGAAAAAAAAAGGAAAGATTACCCAGGCAGACATCTGAACTCCTGCCTGCTGTGGAAATAGGCTCTGTGCTGTGGCTCAAATTAGGGGAAACAGCCAGCACATGATTTTTATTAGTTGGCTGCCGTGGCTTAATACTTTGTTTTGCCTGAAGAGAGTTGGTGATTGAAGATAAACTGCACTTTTGGAAACACAAAATAAACATAAGATGCATCATCCTGTGGGAAACCTTATGTTTCTCAGGATCTGGCAGGAATCAATTTGTGCCATTTGTTATTTTATGCCAAGGCTTGTATCAAGCAATTTTAGTTCATTAAACTTGGACCTTGAACTAACTCTCCAACTTGTCCAGGTCCTTGTGAGCTCTGAACATGTATCTTCCTTAGTCATGGAAGGAGAGCTCCATCTGGTTTAATTTCTGTCTTCTTTTGGAGCCTGCATTAAAACACAGGTTTAGAGGGCTTTAAAAAGTCATAAAAGAGATGTATTTCGTAAAAGTAGAGGGTTGTTCTTTGGCCAGAAGGAGGATGACATTCATCTGCTAGAGGCTCTAAATACTGTTTTACCTGTTTACCTTAGAGGGATTTCAATTCTTCTTACGCCTTGCAGTCTGGATGCCCATCTCAGCCCCTCTTCCCTCACAGTCAGACTCTTCATGCTGGCGGTGGGTTGGGTACAGATCCTGCAGCAAATGTTCCCAGCTTTTTCCTTTTCTCTCATTTTTCTCTCTTTTCTTTTTTTGAACTGGATACCGTAGTCGTCAGAATCTAGGAGGGCTCTAGTGCTGTCAGCTTCATTGTTATCAAGTTACCTCCTTATCTGTTACCTCCTTACCTTGCCTGCTATGCCTTGGGAATTCAAAGCAGTGGTTAACATGTTCGTTTCTCACTGTTGTTAGTTAGTCAGTAAGTACTTCACCATTTCTTAAACCTGAGCACTGAGGAAGCCTGTAAAAGCACAGAGATTTACTGGATGTGTTCAAATGTACAAATAAATAAAAAAATAACATTACAATTATGAGAATTTAGTATTTGAAGATGTGAAGGGATATAATGGTGTGGCAAACGAAAACTTTCTTTTTGGGCTAAATCCACATATACAGCTTGATATAAAGAAGACAATTGTAATTTGCTTTTTCATTCTTTCTAGCATCTTTTGACAGGGACTTTTTCATTCATATTAAGACAGAAATCTTTTAAGATCTTTAACCTATAACCATCTCTTACACTGTCTTTTGCTGTATGTCGGCTGGCATTTAAATGAAACAACCAAAGGAGTCTTAAATGCCATTATAAGCACGTTCATTCCAGCTGTTTGCAAGATTTTATAGGTCAAGCAGCCAAGGGGCTTGACTTTAGTGTTTTGGGACCAGTTACAACTTCATTGGAGGGTTGAAATTCAATCTTAAATCACTGTGCTGTAACGAGTTGGCGCTACGGAGTTTTATTACAATAGCTGACTTCTTCCCTATCATGGCTACCCATAGACTGTAACTTCATTTTTATGGTGTCTGTTTGGTACAGATGTAGGTGTCAGCCTCGGGTATATCACCCTGGCACCCTTAGTGTGCTGGGAACTGGGACTATTTGATGCCACCTTGTATATCACTGCAGTCAGGTGACCCTGCAGAAAAAATATTAACAAACTCTTCTTCTCATGGTGATGAGATTCTCAAATAATTTGCTATTGCCTTTCTGAGCCAGATGCTGCAGCCTTGATGCAGTTACGGCTTCTTTTGACTTCGTGTGAGCTTTGTCAGAGACAAAACTAGAGGGCTGGGCTCAGTTTGGTGAAATATATAACAACATCATATCAAATCCATCACTCAAAATCTCCCTGCACATCACTGGTGTAATTGCAAGGCTTTTGTAGTTGTTTTGGGGTGACTCTATCATGTGTATCCCCTATCATGCTCTATGCCCAAAAAGCAATATTGTGCCTTTTCTGTGCCTTTAAACTGAGCTTGAAGGAAAAAAAAAACAAAACCAAACGAACTTTCCAAAGCAGCTTCTCAAGGACACAGAGATTACACTCCTCAGTGTTGTCTGGCTGCGGAAGGCATGAAGGGAGCACCCTGCTTGCTTTTTCTTCAGCCAGCTGTTTGTTTTTTTTTCCTCTTGGCGTGAGAGCTGAATTTTGTTTCCTGGGACTTTGATTTTTTCCCTTCTTCTCTTCTGAACTGTTTCAACAACATCAGAACACATCAGGAGAATTTTCTCCCCGAGGCCTGGGGGTGGGCCCACGCCCTCACTGACCAGCTCCGAGGAGGAGAGAGACCACACCTACAGAAGGACTCTGAAATCTTCCCAGGTTTCTCTCTATAGCAAGGGTTTTAATTCATTATTGAGCATCATTATCCTTTTCCTGTGTGTTTGTTAAAATAAATAGTTTTTATCTCTTTCACTTTCCTTTGAGGAAAAATTTCCTTTTTTCCCAAACCCTGTGCTGGGGGGGAAGGGTGGTTGTAACCTGGTTTTCTCTCAGGGGCTATATTACTAGATTTCGGCCAAACCAGCACAGTAGTACACAAAATTAGGAAAACACTTTTCTGTTATGAATTACCTTTGTTTTGTGCCTGTCTGATAATGTTAAATAGTGGTATTAAATATATGTATATATTTGTTAAAATGTGGAGAAAAGAATCTTTTCAGCACCTTCTAATTACATTTGTAGATTTTAAAGATCTGCAATTTACCAGCTTTCCTTTTTATGCTACGGTCCAAATTCTCTTATGAGATCAACTTCTTTGCCATTCATTTAGTGGGGTCTTTTGATTCTGAGACGTTAGATCAGCGTATTGGCTTTCAAAAATCATTGAACATATACTGCTCTCTCCTTACCTGTCTTTTTTCTTAAGCATTTATCAAAGAACAACTGGTAGAGTATTGAGGAGTGAAACTTTCTTTCTCCTCAGAAAAAAATTTATTGTTTTGTGAAAATATCATGTCTTCAGCAATATTATGTGCTATTGCTACCATCACCCTCCACTGAACTCGTTCACCAAAGCAGTTACCAGAATGGTGGAAAGAGCTTTACTTAGTTCTCAGTATTTTCCATATGAGTTGAACACCTGAATAAGAATAGCATTCACTGTTGAAAAGCAGCATAGACTCTCTGAAAAAGACAGCATATTTCTTATCACACCTGCCTTTCTTTTCTTTGTTTTTATGCTTTGGCCTTCACTGATCTTGGCTATTGCTCTTTTGTCGAGCTCCTTCAGCACCTATATTTATTTTGCTTTGTATTTTATTTAAACTTACTCAAGTGACAGCCAATTACCTATCTGTCTGACCAAGACTGCAAAGGCACTTTTGATCCTCAGGGTTTTTTTCTTCTCTGACAATTACTTGTCAGAGAACTAAGTTTCTCCTTTGCTCCATTAAACTGAACTTACTATAAGTAGTGTGATTTACTCAGAATCTTTCCTGACATTCAATAACCTCCATGACACATAGTCTTATAAATGTATTTAGTGAGCCGTTATAAGGGATTGCCATCTTAACATCACCCAAAAGCCAGTATTTCACCTGGACAAGTGAATGCAGATCATTAAAAATATAATGAGAGTTTCTTCTGTGGACAGATGATTCCTTTAACTGTCACCAAAGCTATGAAGGAGTGATCTAAGTCAAACATTTAATTGTGACACAGACTACACTCACCTTTGGTAATGAAGCCTCTACTGGAAGATGGTAAGTTACAGATAAGGAGGCTGTAATATTTAGCTGAGGAACACTAACTTGCTAAATAGCATTCTTCAGCTAACAGTGATCGTCTGACACCTCCCTTCCACTTCAGGTTTAAATGCTCTCCCCTGCATTAAAAACCTGGCATTTCTCTCATGTTAAATCTTACCTTCCTTTCTACTGAAGTCAAGCCTGTCAGTAAAAGTCTGAAATCACAGCAGGAGTGTAAAATTTGTATAAAAAATGGTGTATGCATTACCATCAATCTTTGATGCAACTTATTTATTTACTTATTTATTTTAGCCTTCTTCTTTCATCACCTGTTAATTTCCTGTTAGAAATCCCGGATTTTAGCACATGGTAACTCAATCTTCTACTCTCCAATGCTGAGGTTTTATCCAGAGTAGCTTGGCAGCTTTTTGATGTCTTTTCCCCTTAAATTAGAAAGTGTGTATTTTCCAAATGTGAACATTGAGCATTTGCCCCAAGGTTTTACGAAGTGTTTTCTCAGTGGAACTTCTGTCAAGGAAAAAGAAACACGCATCGAAGGGCACTAAGGAATATGAAGACAGACTTTAAGTCAAGTGTGTCTGGTGCTAAGAGTGACCTTGATCCAAGGTCTTGTCTATTCCAGACGAATGTGCAGGCTGCAAGGTGGTGTAGGAGGCTCCCACTGCTCCTCTCCTGCCTCGCCACTGTCCTCTTCCTTGTGTGTGCAGCTTTTTGGGAGTGCCCACCAATCTGGGCACAAGAGAAGAAAGGGAGAAGGGAAGGAAAGAAAGAAGGAGGGAGAGGAGACAAGGGGATGCGATGGGAGGATGGGTTGTGAGGAAAAGGTGATTGCACTGCTGAGCTTAGCAAAGGTATCCTGGGGCTTTGGAATAGAGGGCACTTAAAGCTCCAGGTGGAGTTTCTTTGGAGAAGACTTGGAAACCACTTCAGTTTTTGACAGCTGCATCTGCCAAACTGGACTAAACTGTTATTCAGCACAGCACATTGGAACCAGTGATAATGGTAAAAAGAACAGCAGTCCTCAGAGATTCATCATGTCCAGGAAACTCCTCCTGAAGCCACAGGTTATATTTATGACCATGAGATGAAGCTGAGAACTGTGAAGAAAACATCTTTATCTTTAGGAGCAGCAGTTAGTATGGATGATGAGCTGTGGCCTGGAACTTCTCCTGTGATAATTATTAGCAGCATCAGCCAACTCTGAGTCTTACATGCATAATTCAAATGTTTCAGATAATTCCTGACTTGAATTTAGAAAATGAATGCTAGGAATTTTTTGATTCACCATTTTTTGTATACTATTTTAATTTTTGAAAGCTGAGTCCATTTGTAATAGTAACAGTGTCCATTTGAGAAGTCATAATAATTTTTCTCTTTTTTTTCCCTAGCTTGTAAAATTGTTTTTATTTCAAAAAGGATTTCAAAGATATATAGTTTTACAGCTCTCCAGTTATTAAATATTTACTTCTATGATTTTTGTTATAGTTCTCGAATACAAGTTTGTTAGATAACAAACTTTTCTGGTTGTTATAATTTCTAGGGATTGTCTTACATGACAGATTGAAGCAACTTTTTAATATCAAATGCAGAGTAGATTATACTTCCCAGTTTTGTAAATTTAGTAATTTATAGGTTATCAAATTTGCAGCTGTATCATTAACCTTTTATTTTTACATTTAGCCATTTTATAGTCTTCTGTTTACATCAAGCCCCTTTTAGGTCTTTTCTCGTATGAAATGATCTGTTACATATGAAAACTCTTCATCTTGATTCAGTGACTTCTCTTATGGATTTGGATCTATTAATCTCTAACATGTCATTTATAAAACTTTTTCATTAAAATATAAAACTGATTTTTTCTGTGATGTTTCTGACAGAAGAGAAAATTGAGTTTTAACACGTATTTGAAAAGTTGCCTTTTTCAACTAAGATGTTGTGTCTCATCACTCAGACAGCTTCTGATATATATTTTGAAGTATAATAGGACCTGAGAATTCAGAGGAGGGGTTTAATCCACAGGGCACCCTGTTGAAGCCTTCTCTCAAAAATATTTTTTGATTTCTCTATTGACTAGCAACATCTTGGTGATTTCTTTCTGCAGATCCTATGCAGCATTGCTGATTGCTGCCTTTTATTTTGCTGCTTCTCTGCCTTAACCTGCTTGTGAAACAATGCTACAGTTTCACTATTTTTTCTGTTCAGGAGGTTCCAATTGTGCTGCACATCTGGTTGATCCCTCTAGGTGGAGAAGCTCAGAATTCAATCAGATTAGTTCACCTAAAGTTTTTGCTGCTCTTAATACAAAAGGGTTTGAGCATGGCTGGAAGAGAAAGTTCTCCCTGAGTGACTTTATTGCGGCCCCATCTTGCGGCGTAGTACCTTCTCCTTGTGCTCTGCAGGAAGTGGGAAATGGGAAATGTTTGGAAGACTTAGTGAAACAAAGAGACAAAAACCCAATACTTTATTAAGTGGAGTTCTACAGTCCCACTAGGGCATTTTACTGCTAGTCCTGGTCTCCCGAGTCATGCACTTTACATTACAAGATTGTCAGTGATGATGATGACTGAATAACAAAGCGCTCACTTGCCAGCAGTAATGAGAACTATCATGTATCCTTTTCCAGCTGTTGTTATGATAAGAAAATGTTATTTCCCATCAACTTTGATATATTTTTTTAAGTTCTCATTAAAATATTTCACTCAACTGGACATAGCTTTCATTAAAAACATACACCTAGTATTTAAGTTGCCAAAACAAACCCTCCTCTTTTATTTGCAAGAAAGGTTTGGGTTTTCATTCCACTTCTATGTTACTCATTTAAAAAAAAGAGTATCAAACAATTTATTATGGATGCTCCCAAACTTTGTTGCCTTAGTTGTCACAAGTAGTGCAGGTGCAGCCTCTCCCAACTAGTTAGGGAACTGGCATGACAGTAAACCCCCAAAGGACCTGAGTTGCATCGACCGTACCTCAGCTCCAGTCTCGAGCTCCTCTGCCCTACCAAATTGATATCTGTCTTTTAGCAATGGGAGAAGTTGAGCCAGCTCATTTTGGGAACCTGTCCCTTCCCTTTAGGTTTCAGATTTTTAGGCTGTTTTCTGAAGAATCTGGAAGTGGTGATGAAATTAGAAATTCGTGTGGGAAAATTTCTTGTTGAGAAAAGGGAAATTCATGTTGAGAAAAACAGCCTCCTTATAATCAAAATGTTTCTCGTGTAACATTTTGAAGTACTCACATGCACGTAACTCCATGTGAAACCATCTTTCACAGAATCTAGACTAGTTTGGTGGCCACTGATGGCTACAGAGATTTTGGATTTGGGCAAGCATTGACAGTATAGGCTCTTCATATCTGTGCAAAACCAGCCTGTAAATGTGCACAGCTGCCTGTTTCCTTCCCTTTATTCTGATGATTTCTGTCCAGTCAATTACCTGAATCACAGCCTGTGTTAGGGATTGCTTTTTCATTTGCACAGAGCTAAAAACTTTGTGGCCGTCACTGCTTCTTGGGGGCTCTGCTGGGTGAAATACCAGACACAAGAACAGCAGCACTCAGATGTTTCCTCTATTCAGTCCATATTGCTCATGATATAAAGCAAACAGAACTTAATATGTTTCCTCTGCCATGATCATGAATTATAAGGTTTTTAACTCCTGCCTGTGTTGCCTGCAAGGTGTTATAATTTAGAACAGAGTAGCAATTTGAGGAGGAAGACATGCTTCCTACCTCTTTCTTTTCTTTAGATTCCCCCACCCCCTGCACCACCTCTGCTAATGTATTCTGTGGGCTTTAGGGATGAGACAAATTACTCTGTGTGGGCGACAAGAGCAAAATAAATGAGACTTAGCTGTGCAGGAAGGTCTCTCTGCACAGCCTGATGGTGAAAGCACTTAGTGGGGAAGGAATGGTACTGTATGCTTGGCATCCTTCTTCCAGGGCTCCTTCAGAGGTGTCGTGCTGTCACTGTATATAAAATAAAGAGCGAGCCCTGCAGGCAAGAAACACGAGCAACTCTCCCAGTTTTGTATAAGTGCCATAAGCAATAGACTGTAGACTCATGTTTCTGCTTATGCTCTGTTTTTGACTCATGAAATACAAATTTTTATTTTTTGCCTGTGACACAGCTTCAAAGAGAAGCTCTTTCCCTTGGATAGGAATAGGATGGATAGGAAGTAGGAGGAGAGGAATGAATAACTCAGTAGGCAGCAGGAGAGGAAACTGAACTTTATTTCTCTGTGTTTGTGGTGGGTGCCTTAACCACAGTAATCCAAGGAAAGACTAATAATTTTTTAATTTGTAACTCTGTCTATGGTGAATATACACATGTGCACCCTCATCTTTGGGAATATACTTGTGGCCACTGTGCTATTTTGTGGGAGCCCAGACCTGCCCGATGGATGTACTCAGAACTTGCTTGGCAGATATCAGGGAGATGCACATGAAGGCAAACTTTTTATCAGATCCAGTTTAGGCATGAGCTGAACACCAAGCCTTTTAACATGAGTCTGGTGGCAAAGTGCAGTGGTTGTGTTCGTTTATGTTCCAATATTATGTTTTTCAGGCATTTCAGGTGCTGATCTGAAAATTTGTCCCAACGGTCAGTTTAAGAAGGGACAGATACTAAACAGCTTCATTCGTATCTGTGCTGCAGTATCCATATCTGTCCTGCAGGGTTTTGTCTTTCAGATAGCTCTAGGTGTTTCAAAGCAACATAAAATGTGTAATGGCATCCATGTCTTGCAGTGACCCACCAGTGTGAAGTGAATTTCCTCAATACCCACTCTAAGCAAACTCTCTGCTCCCTGCACCAGCACATTCTCATGTGCCTAGGGAAGAAGCCAGGCAGTGACGTTGTGGATGTTAGTGAGCCATTAGAGTCTTCTGGCACATTAACCAGGGTTATTGTGACCACTGGTCTTTCCGAAGAGTTCACCCATGGCCAAGGGCTGTTTTGAGTGGGTGAGTATATAGTTTGCACACAGCTGCCCTGTTTCAGAGCCAAGGACACTTTAATGGAGACAATCCTAAGCCAGCTGCCTTCAGTGCTGGGAGTGTGATAGGACACACTAGATTTATTGGTGCAGGTGAAGACCAAAGCTGCAGGAGAGTTTCAGTGAATGTCAGGGCAGAGGTAGCACTAAGCAAATCCTAGTCTGATTTGACAGCTCCATCCTCTGCTTGCTTGGTAATGTCAGGGCTCCAGGAAGAAGACGCATTGTCTCTAGAAACTGGTGGTCTGTGAATTTTTTAGCTGTTTTAAAGACCCGGAAGACTTCTGCTTGTAATGGAAATGAAAAAGTCTTTGGCTCTGATCATGGATGTCATAAATGCCTTCCTATGTGATACAGGACTCTCAGTATGTTGTTGTTAGACCGTAAACTGTAAGTTCTGCCTGGGCCATGAGCTTTCAAAACTCTTTATTTACCATCTTGCACAAGGGATTTGGGACACCTTTGCACTGTACTGTGTGATTTTTCATTTATTTGTGCTGGGCCAGATGTTTAGCTGATAAAAGCCAATGTAACTTCACTGATTTCAAAGGAGCTGCACCAAGCTGATGATTCAACTTTTTTTTCATTTCATTGTTTAGATTTATCATATTTATTAACCTCAGCATAGAGAATGTGGTTTTCATGTCTGCTGTAAGGGAGGTTTTTTGTACAGAAAAAATGGATTCTGCTCTCAGTGACACCTAGCCTCATCTTGCAGGTGAAGATTGAATCTGGCCATAATGTGTAAAATGAAATGGTTTATGTGAAATACCCACATATGATAATACTTTGGTTGGTATTCATAGAGCCATGCTTGCTCCATCTGTCTCAGTTATAAATATTGTAAGTGCATATTTCAGTAAATTTTAGGGTTTGTAACAATGTAGTAAAATAAAATAGATGTTAATAAATTCTAGCAAGCACAGAAACTCAGTTGTTTCTCAGTGGGCTTCTATTTAGCTGCTCAAGAATATCTTGCTACAGCTGCAAAAATATTGAACTAAGTTTAAACTTCAAGAAATATGCTGCTAAGAAAGTTGATTTTTCTATGTTTAGAACAGTGGACCGGATTGTCAAAAATGAGTAGCAAATGTGTTTGCAGTAGAATTTTATATCTGGCTTTTTGTTTTTCTTTTTTGCCTAATGTTCAGAAATGCAGAATTACCTAAGAACCATGTGCTGATGTAAGCATGAAGGTTGATGCTTCTTAGCTTCCTCCTTTTCCACACCCAACTAAATCCAGACCCAAAATTCCATGAGGACAGTGGGATGACAGCTATTAGGCTGCCACCATTTCTTTGTGATTTGTAGTTGCCCAAAGTAATGTAGCAGCTTTTGAAGAGCACAGATGGCTCATTTGGCTGTTGGTTTTGAAGCAGTTTGCTCCGAGGTCTTCCAACATTTTCTACTGCCTTTCACCCCCTGAGCCTACGTCTGTGCATCGGGTAGTGAGGAGCTCCCAGCAGTCTTCCTTAATTCCTGCATTAAGGAACTCCTGGCATCATAGTGGCCATGCCTGGGACTCGTCTGGGCCTGCTCTGCTCTTGTGGGCTTTTAGGAGCAGACTGAGGAACTTGCAGTCAAGTCTAGCTGAGATTAAATCTACAAAAACAGACATGGGGAATGGAGGGAGCATGATGGTATTTCAGAAGCAATAGCAAGGTTTGCACAGCTTTGCTCACTCGCTGGTGAAGCCTGGTGCAGATAAGAAAATGTCAAGAGTTCTGTCCAACACATAATTAAAAAGTGAATGTTCTGTTTGTGTGTTTTCTTGCAGCTGGCAGCATTAGAGAGACAAATCTTTGACTTCCTGGGTTTCCAGTGGGCTCCTATCCTTGGCAATTTCCTACAAATAATAGTTGTCATTTTGGGTTTGTTTGGAACCATCCAGTTTAGGCCTCGCTATATAGTTGTGGTAAGTCTCATTTATTATATATATTTTTTTTTTCTTTTGCAATTGGTTTTAAAACCTGTCATATTACAAAGCAGAATTTTCTTGGTTTCGAAACACCAGATGGTATTCCTGTAGAAACTGTAGAGGTCTCCATGTCTTTTTGCAAATTTAGGACACTAAGTGGTTTTTTTGAGATTTTGGACATTATAAAGAATGGGTAATCTGGAGAAAGTGCTGCCAAAATTATGACTATAGTACAAGTCAATTAGACTATGTGTAAATAAATAAATGAAATACAAATTTTTGTTCTTTTTGCAACAGACAAGCAGAATTGATGGCGATTAAAAATATATTTGCAATGGCCAAGTTATATTTAGCTACATCTTTCTCTTAAGCAGAGAGAAGCAAGGATTGTAGAAATTTCTTTGGTCATGTGACCCATGGGTTCCAAAGAAGTCTCCTTCTCACCTACATGTTATTTTGTCAAGACCTGTATTTATGGCTTTGACCCTAAATTATTGTAAATTCTCTCTGATGCTTGTAACTTGAAGCTTCACAGTTGTTTTTTTCCCATGTTCTCAATATAGCCAGGAATAAAAAGAACTTTCAAAGCTGTGAAGTAAACTGCCAACAAAAAAAGTCTCTGTTCCTCCCCCACATTGTCTCCTGAATGGATGAATATTATGTCTTTACCTGATAATGGCTGTATTTGGAACATTGTGGCTGTGTTGTCAGTAATGGATTTTAAGAGGCTAAAGTTATCTTTCTTTTTCCTCACAAAGGAATGAAATAAATGTCTACTGGGTAAAACTCATTAAACAAATACTTTAAAAGCTTCATCTCTTCTAGTCAAGCCTGGAATCCTGTAATTCTTTGTCATGTCTTAAAAGAAAAAGTGAACAAAGTATGCATCCAAGATTATACTCATGTTGGCTAAGCTTACAAGCAGACTATAATGAATTGAAAATGGATTTATATAAAAAAATAACACTTTTGTCTATTATCTGTGGTTGAAGAACTGGGCATCCGTGTATTGATGACTCACCTTTCTGTTCCATGCTCTCCATTTTATACATAAGAAGCAAGTGAGTGTAAGCATCTGTAAAATTATGTGAGAAATTCATGTCTGAAGTGTAACACTGCAAAATTTTTTGCCCCTCGGGTTCAGCACTTCTGCTTAGTGATGCAAGCTCTGTTTTAATTTTCAAATGAAATGCAACAGATGTTGCCTGTTTCTATATCTTTCACAATGTAATTGAACATTTTAGGCTATACAAAAGTTGTTTTAAAATAGAGGCAGAAAACTCATAATATAAGAAAGAAACACCTCCTCAGCAAGATACTTTATGCTGATTTAACAGAACTCATATTCTGATTTATCTTTAAGCATATATTTAAGAGCTCTAGCTACAGCTGATGCCAATGCTCATTACTGGGGAAGGTCAAGGCTTTAGAGCCCAGCTGGTCAGAGCATGGCACTGATAATGCCATAGGTCATAGGTTCGATCCCTGTATGGGCCCTTCACTTAAGAGCTGGACTCAGTGATTCTTGTGTGTCCCTTCCAACTCAGAATATTCTGTGATTACCCACTTCTTCATCCCATCACTGCCTCTCTGAGCAACCTGTGATTATATCCTTACTAATGCAGGGTTTGCAGTGAAGTAGGAACAGTTTGAGCCAAGTGCTGAAGTCTGAAGGGTGTCTGTAACACAAGGTGTCTGTAACCAACCTCGCAACTCAAAACCAACAGAAGGGGGTGGCTGTCATGTCTTCCTGTTCCCACTGTTCCCTGACTGAACACTTCCCTCACCCCCACTTCTGGCAGGAGTTAACTGGACCTGTCAGTAAGTCAGTTCCATTTCTAAACTGTCAGAAAACCAACCTAGCAAAAAGTGGAGACTTTTTAGCTAAACTGGTGACCTCAATCCAGTCTGTGAGGTTCCCAGTGGTTGCCAGGGCTGGCATAAGGCAGGGATTGGGACTGCATGTTTATGAGCAGCAGTGTGGAGGTGGAGAGGAAAGGAGTTGCAAGACTTCTCTTGTTGCTAGCTCCAAACTTGTCAGTTCAGCCTTGCCCTCAGGTTGAATTCAGCGGATACCTCAAGGCAGCATAAGCAATACTGCCTTTGCTCAGCTGCTGCCTTCAGTCCCTGTGCTGTTCCTCTGTTTGCACCAGCACGGGCACCAGTTCAGCCACTTGGTAAACTGTCAAACCAGAACAGATCCAGGTGAAAAGCAATTATTTTCTTTACTGGTGTTAATTTAAGTGTAGGTCATCTCTTTTATATGTTTTGCTTGTTCCAGCAGAAGGGAAGAGATGGGAGAGGGGAAATGGGAAAAAGTCACTAGAGGAAGGAGAAAAGTGCCTGGACTCTTTCTACAGCAGTGCAGGGTTATACCAGCTTAAAGTTCTTGTTGAGCTGTAGCCTGAGGATCTTCCAGGCTCTACCCAACACGTGCTCCCCAGAAGCTGTGCTACCCAGGGCTCTCCCAACCACAGCTTAGCTTTGTCCACTGTCCCCAGAAGCCCCAGAAGGAGTCGGTGGTACTGACAGTAAAGACCCCTACCCGTGCCAGCTGCATACTGGCTGTATTCGCTAAGGCAAAAGTAGCAGTCTACCTGTTACAGCAGTAAACTTGTACTGCTAACTTTAAACATAAAGTCTGTGTAATCCAAATCTTCAGTAGAGTCCTGAATTTCAGTATTAAACACAATGCAGAGAGATTCTTACCCAAGCTCTGAGTAGTGGATTAAGCTTCAAATTCATTGAGGAGCTTCACGGCCTTCTGTGTCCATAGCTGCACTTTCAGCCACATCTAAGCCCCTGGATTTGTTAGTGGTTGATGTCCCAAGAACTTGGTACTGTGTCTGTGGCTGAAGAAATATTTTGGTCATGCTTTTATGTACTCTGGTTGATTAAACTTCTGATTTAGATTAAGCTTAACCCAGTCTAACTGGAAAAGTAACTAACTGCTTCAAGAAAATTATGGTTAGTATCCATTGTCTTTTCCATAAGACTTCCCTGGAAATCATCTTAGCTAGTGCAGATGATCCCATCACAATATAAAAAAATTGAAGTAAGGAGAGAATCATGTCAGGTACAATGGTTTACTTCTGTAAACTGTGTCCACAAAATTAATCTGGTTTATGTGAACGCAAATTGTCCTCATGATAATCTGTCATACTCTGATCTTGACTTCATCTGACCAGCTCTAGAGTCATTGTTTAACCTCAAGAGAATGTTTTTAATTTATCTTCTGTGCAATGAAGTCTGTGCCTGAAGGTTTCCCTGACAAGTGAAGTTACACAAAAGCTTTCACTTTGTCATCCTCTGCTGCGTATGTCATGTTCTGTCTCCTCAAATTTTAACATATGTAAGGAATAGGAAAGTAAGTGAATAAATGTAATACATGTAGGGCCATAACTTGAAGCACATGTATACTGCGGTCAAATATGGAACTGCTTCTGCAGGCACAACTGAGCAGGCTTTTGTTGCAGGTACGTAGAGCCAAGGAGTTTGGTGAGGGTTGTGATAAAAAATGATAAACACAATAGCAGTTGCATGCTTCTGACTCTTCCACTGTCTTTGAACCCAGGCTGGCCAGTTTATCACTAGGATTTAGTGACCACATAAGCTGCAGCATAAGCATAGCCATTGGAGGTTAAAGGTCTGAATAAAGAAATTAGTTTGAGTGATATAACATTTGCCATGAGAGCTTTCTATTGAAAAAATGCCCCACTACCTAAGACCTGCCATGCAGTGGCTGATACATGAGGCATCTCTGTTGAATGGAATTGTCATTCCAAGTAGTTAAAGATAGTGGTTCATGTTCACTATCAACAGTCCTTCAGATACAGGACTATACGGATGGTGATTCTGAAATAAATCTGGAATTTCACTTGCTCATACCTAAAATTCCAAGTCCTCAGAGCTTAGGAAACAGAGAAGGAGCAACAGCATTGACTCCAAGTGTCCTAATTTGTTTAAATCCAATAATTATTTCTAATAGGTTTTGTATTAATCAGTAATTTAGATAGATATTATGAAAAATTTGTCCCGTCACTAAGCGGATGTGCTATTTTCAGTATTTGAATATTTTGTGACTGAATTAAATCAGTGCAAAGTTCCCAGGGGACGTAAAAGTGCCAAGCTAATTCCTAATTTTCCCATATTAGCTCATTGGAAACTTACCCAAACATTTGCAAAGAAGAAAGAAACAGCTGAATTTCAGTTCTAACCATGCTGTTACACTCTTGTCATGAAGCTCTAGAGCTCTGCTGTGATCCATTTCCTTGTTCATGCTTTTCCTTTCTTAATAGAACTTGCTATTAACAGCAAGATTTTCAGGCTGTTAAAATTGATTAATGATGATGACAGGATACTTGTTGAAGTTGGGAATTTTCCCCCTCTCCTACTTCTGATATGGGAATTCAAAAGGCTTCTGAATGATGAGTCATATAGCTAAAATTGCACAAGCCAGGCCCAAAACTTAAAAAAAATGTGTTAATGAATAGCGACGGATGAAAATAATACACTTAAATAGGGAGAATCTATGGTGGAAATCGCTGCTTTACTTGCCTTAATGTATTCCATTAAATAATAGATGTATAGGCAATGGATATAGTTGAAAAGCCAGGAGAGAGTTTCTTAAAAAAAACCTCAAGCAAATAAAAAAACCAGAATAGCAGAAGAAAGGCTGTATAGGATACTTTATACAGTATTCAAGCAAATGTTATACAGACAGTGAAAATACATGTGAAATATTTAGGCTTCCAAAATTACTCATTGAATGTCCTTCCTGGTAAGTGTTGTGTTGTTGCTGCTCCATCGTGTTGATTTATGTCAATTCCATTGCCATCTTTCATAAATACGGCTAATAAGGTTCTGCAGGTACTGATGCCAGGTATTACAGGGGGATGATTTGATGACTCAGTAGTTGCATCTTTCCCTTGAAGTATTCCCAAGCCAACATTCATTCCCTCTAATGCCATGACACTGTCAGAGTAGTTGCTGCACTTTAGATTTAGATATACTCTTGAGATAGTTTATTCATTGAAGCTAAGCTTATCTCACAATCCTTGTAATATTCAAACTTAGAAAATTGCCTTTTTTCTTTTACCTTAACCAATTGTTTTTGTGACATTGTGTCCATCCAGCAAATGTTTTAACTCTAGAAGTGTTTTTATTTCACTTATACATGAAATGTGTCTCTGCATTGGTTTCAATATGATTGTAGGGTCAAAAGAGGTATAGAAATCTCATTGTTGTAGAGAGGCTGGCATAATGAAAGGGGATCTGAAATGAACTTGCTAGGCTAGACAGTAATTTATTAGACATTTAACCTGTAAGGTTTAATGAGTACTCCCTCCACATTATTTATAAGACTTCAAATACTTCCTCACACCACATAGTATACAATCCTTAGTGCAGAAGACCAAAAGCAAGAAAAGATGTAGCGCATCATGGGAAGAAATCAGCAAAGATTATGACATGGTCCTAGGTCCTTCCACTGGAAGAGATCTGTTATAAAAATGTCCAGGTGATTTTTAAGTGCTGCATTGTATTGGGTATAAAATAAAAATACCAACTCTTCTTACTGATTAAACTTGTGTGGAAAATTTCTTCTTCATGCCAGATATGGTGAGGGTTGTGACACTGAGTATGAGACCAGCTGATCTGGGGTGGACAGCATGTGGCTGGCTAAAGAACTGGGCAGGAATTGCTGAGTGTGGGGAAGTAAGAGTGAGCAGACACAGCAGGATGGACAGGATAATGTTCAGGACATGGACCGGGGGAGGTTGAATGGCAGGTCAGATCATGAAACAGGTTGGGTACCTTAGGGAAATGAAACCTGAGGGTCAGTGTGGACCTGATGTCTCAGACCTTAACCATTCCTACACTGAGAGAAAACTGCCAGCATGCCTGATGTGTCCCTTCACACGGAGGATGGCAATTCAGGCTGTTGCTCTGCAAGCAAAAAGAAGAAGTCTGCATCATGGATCTAAAAGTTACACTTTTCTTAGTGACTCAAGCAGGTGTTAGTGTGATGTCACGTAGTGGAAGATTGCTTGGTGGGGTTTTTTTAACCTGAAAGGTATCTACATATAAATTTACACAATGCATATGATGTCAGAAAGTATTAAATTTTTCAGAAAGAAACACTCAAAAATTTAGAAAAGTTGCTATTAAAGCCCTTCTGTGCAGTCTTACTGTGATCCTTTTATATATTTGCAGACTCAAACTAGATAGACACCTACTAATTCTTATATTGTTGCCTCAGTTTCAGTAGAAAGGACAGACATTTGGGGGTTTTCTGGTGATCACAGATGTAAAATAGAAACCTGACTTTCAGAAAACAGAAGACAATGGGAAGAGTGAGGCATATGCTACCAAGAAAAAAACGATTGCTTTTGCCATGAAGGCTGTGCTGGGTAGCTGAGTTTTATCTCTGCTCTCAACCACTGAAACCTCTTTTGACACAAAGCAAGTCACTTTAACCAAACTTGTCATGCACTTTGTTCTGAGTTCTTGTCTTGAGACCTTGTGGTCTGATTTGCACAAGTGCTGCATGCTCAGCCACAGGGAGCTGAACACTGAGTTTATAAACTGAGTGTATAACCTCAACCTTCATGAAAAATGAACTCTTAAGGACCTCAAGTTGGATGCTTGTAATGTACAAATACTTCTGAATGTAATCTCTGCATGTATCAGAACATCATTTGCATTCTGAGAGCTGTATCATTCCCTTATAACATAAAATAAATTAAGTAATGTTTGTGCAGCTCTCACACATTACAGCGATGAGCATCTAAGTAAACCTCATGAGGAAATTAATATTCTTTCCTCAGAGCAGGGTCTGAGCAACAAGGAGAAAAGAAACATTGAGCTAGTTGTTCATAAAATGTGTTAGGGGAGGTAAGATCTTTTAAAATAAAAATATATCTGTGATGATTTAATTAATGTTTGCACTGTATTGCACAGCCACAAAATAAAAAAGTTAGTTGGCATACACAGCCCAAATTCTGACATTTCCTAATTTTTGCTTTTTTTTTTGCCTTTGCTATCTTATAACCTTTCCTTAATTGCCTATGAAACTATGCAAGGAAAAAATTTGATCCTTGCAGTTCCAAGAAGACAATAACTTTCCTACTTAAAAAAATTATTCAGTACTAATTGCTGAATATAATGTAATTATTATGTTTACAAAGCAAATGGAGCTCAAATTTAGATTTCTGCAGCTCAGTGAGAGTGTAGGAAGACCCTCTCCATACACAGCAGCTGGGTTTCAAGGTGCACACCTGCTTTGCACATGCACTTCTCTTCCGGTAATCCTCATGGTGGATCAGGAACCAAACTGGTCCTAACTGTGTAAAACAGCAAAGCCTGGCCTGGGAAAGCAGGTTCAGACAGTTTTTGCCTGAACAGTACAGAGTTGTCATTGGTGCCGATGGGACAGAATGAGGCCATTAACAGATTTGGCTTGGCCTGGCAGATCAAATAGAATTCCTTTTGTTGTGGTGACAGATTTAGTTCACGGAGAGATAAAAAAATTCTTTCTTAAAAAGGAGAATTCTCCTGAATAGTCTCAATTCTGCTTTTTACATGCAACTGGGATTGTATGAGTTGTTCATTAATTTTGAACACTCTGCATGTAATGTTCTGAATATAAATGTTAGGAAATCGGTAGTTGATGATGAGCTACTACAAAGTCAACAAATGTAATAAAAATGTGATACACTCTAAGTTAGTCATATGAGTAGTGCAGACCTCGTATTGCTCACAGACCGCAACAGTTTTATCCATTTTACAGTAACCCAGCCTTCAGTTGCCACACTGCCCTTCTCTGTAAGACAGAGGAAATGGCCCAGGAGTGTTACTCTTGTTTTGTTTCTTAATGACCTACTTCTTGGGCCACAGCAATTGCCCAACTGCCTACATACCTCGGAAGAAATTATATTAAAGGAGTTGACCTTTTTGGTGTACAGAAATGGCCCTATGCAGGGGGAAGTAATCAAGGAGGGGAAAAATTCAACCCTCTTTACCTGAACCTTTCATTATACATGACAGGGAGAGGAACGAAGAGGGCAACATAATCCAAAATTGCCCAAGAAAGCCAAACTGATGGCACCTGTGCAATGCATTGTAGATTAGTATGTGGACCTTTGATGATTATATTGAAGCAAAACGATAGATACTAACCCTCATCTGGCCGCAGCTAACTAGACTTGCAAAAGCTCTTAGCAGGAGTTCTCCACTGTGAAGGTTCCAAGTGTGTAAGTGTAAAGTGGCAGTGCTGCTGCTCACTGCATTTGTTCCGGCTGATGTAGCTCCAGCATGGCTTCCTGGGCACTTGGCCCATCAAGATGAAATGCTCCTGAGGTGGAGTGCCCGGAGAGTTCATTGGGAATAGTGTACATGTCAGTAAACAGTGCATCTGTAAAGAAATGGTGCCAGTCTGTTGTGCTGACAGTTAAAATGCAAAAGATGATTTAAAGTAGACAAGTTAATATCCCATTCATGCTGTGGGTGGTGTATGAGTTCAGTACGATGCTGGAGAACCCAGAAGAGATATGGATACGTTCAACAGTTAAGCATGCATTGTAGGACCAGGTTCTTGGCAAAAGGCTTGGAGACATAGTGAGCTAATTTTAATGTGATTAAACTGCGTTTTACTGTGAAAGACTCTCAAGAGATCAGATTTACACTTTACCTATTTGTTTAAAAAGAAAAAAATCTAGATTACCAGATCAATAGATCTTCTGTTTTGTTTGGTGGTGGGATTTTTTTCTTGCACCTTTCTTCATAAAATTTAAACGGTATTTCAATAATATTTGCTTATTTAAGGTATTGTGCTTATCTAATATTTCCTTTAACAAAGCTAAATTGTGATTTAAAAATGACTCAGAGTTGTCCCAAAACCAGTGTTTAAGTCAGCACTTTGGACTTAATTAATATCAGTAGGATAGTGTAAAACTGTAAAGAATAAATCTGTTTTATTGGTATTTATTTATTACAGCAATGAATATTGGATTTGTAATTTCCGGTGGTTCTTAGGGGACTTCTGCAGGGGGAGCTCCTTTTCTGGACTCTCTGTGCTTGGCTGTTCCCAGAAGAACAATGTTTATTGATATCAGTTTTTTATTATCGATCTGCTCAGTATGAAGTCGTTTCATCTTCACGTTTTATTTTTCTCTCTTTTTTGCTCTCATCCGGCTTTGCGTTTAGTACACGGTGTGGACTGCCCTGTGGGTCACCTGGAATGTTTTCATTATCTGCTTCTATTTGGAAGTAGGTGGGCTTTCTAAGGTAGGTCACTTATCCTTCTTCAGTTTTATGGGAGGGTGTTTTAACAGCAGGAGTCTCAGACTTTAGAAGACTGGAACTACAGAGGAAAAATGTGGTTGTTTGAACATGCCATTTGATCTTCGGAGTTTCCCTCCAACAACAACTGTAATGCTTGAACTTCTCCCTGCTAGTAAATAGCCACAGGTTTGAAGTACATAAATGCAATGAATCTGAATTACAGTTGCCTTCTGAAGTACCATCTCCAGGTGAGAGGTAGGAAGGTATTCAGTTGTAAATTTGAGGTCCTTTTTGATTGTTGAAAAGCAGGCAATGTCATTTTGGTTGAATTTTCAAGTGTGTATAAAAAGTGTGAATTTCCAAGACTGCTTTGAAAGCAGATAAAGAAAATTACCAGGAAGGTTAATGTAATAACTTGTTGAGCAAATTGATCTCCAGTGAGAATGTTAATTCTTTATAAAAAAAGAACAAATGGCAAAGGATGACTTTTGTCACATCTGAGTAAAACTTTCCTTTACATGACACTCAGTGCTCTAGGTCACCAATTCTTTAATCAATCTTCTGATTAGAGCAGGAATGTTTGCTGGAATTATTGAGAGACGTGTGCTCGTTCAAGGTAGCACTTTTGTTAGCATAGGTTATGTTTAGCATTGTATCTGCAGGGACTTTCGTACAACACCTGCTCATTTTTATCCTCCAGTTGGACACAGATGATACAGATCTTTGTTTACCACAATCATACTTAAATCAGGCACAGTATGCCCATGGCACATGCTGATGCCAGCATTATTAATAGAATAAATGTCACTGTTTGTGGTTGTAGATCTAGTGATACGAACTGCATCACTGTTAATTCACGCAATGCTTTTAGAGAATTCAGTCCTTTGCAATGTGCTCTGCCATGGCCCTGATTGAGAAGGGAGGTTGGACCAGATGACCCGCTGTGGACCCTTCCAACCTGACCCATTCTGTGATTCTGTGAATTGTGTACTCCCCTCAGTTCAGAGTGGAACATTTATGAGCTATGCACTTGCTAGCATTAAAGCTCCTAGCTTTTGGCTGACAACAAACAGAAAACTGGTGAACCCAATTTAATAAGAAGTAAAATTTAATTTACTCAGTAGAAATTCCATTAAAATTAAAGCTTTCGGTGATAGGTTCCTTTGGTGATAAAATATCATAATGAAAAGCTGTAACAGTTTATTTTTCCTTCAAATATCATGTAGCTCATAAGAAGCCATAGGCTTGATAAGGAAATTAGTGCACTACATAAAGGATCAAAATAAATGATCCTAATGGTATGTTTAAAAATCTATTAGATGAACAGAAGAGCAACACATAGAAATGATGAATGGCCAAATAATTGTTCATTCTCATGATACATAGGGGTTGTATTCTTTCATTTAGTTGGGTCGTGTCTTCTTTTGTAGTGACTATTATATTTTATGTATAACTGATATATTTATCTAAGAGCCTAGGAAGTGAAGCAAAGCTGTTAGTCTGACTCTTGAATCTGTTTGCAAGGGATTCTGATAATATCCTCAGTTAAGAGGTTTATAAATCAGCAGGTATGAAGTCCTTCATCTTTCAGTTTCACTTCTGTGTTTCACTTTTTGCTCTTCTTACTTAACATATATGACAAATCACAGTGCAGAGAGATAGCAAAAATATTACTTGGCAGTTTACAAAACTCCCTTTAATTAGTGTATACTTCAGTTAATCTCAACATTTTTGTGGAATTTTTATCTTGTGGTTTATAATTACGTTTGAAAAGTAGTTTCTCAACAAGGTGATAGGCACAACATTATTTCCATGGAAATTAACTGCTCTTGTATAAATTATTCCAAAGGTGTGAGTATTGAGACCGACTCAGCAACGATAGAATTGAGGAACTTTTACAGAACATCATGTTATTTTGGGTCCATTTATTGGTCTTTCTGAAAATTATGCTAGATATGATGAGGCCATCAAGAGACTAAGGTCTTTTTGCCCCATATGCATAAAATCCTGGGGATTTGCAATTTGATTAGTATGTCACACCAGCTTTAATTGAGACCCACGTTTTATCCAAGCTGCTAGTTAAAAAATTTTATCATTTCTTACTTTAATATGTTCCCATGTTGTCAGGCATAATAGAAAAATGCTGTTCTCAGAGTACATTATTGCAGTTGGGAAATCAAACCCCATAATAAGCTTTGCAAGTATGGCTGTTTATTCAGCATCGAAGTCTTGGCAGGCAATATTCGCTTTTTTTCTTCCTATTGTTCTGGTTTTCCATTAAAAAAGAAAAAGAAGCTGTGTTTCTGAATGAATACAGATTGATTACAATTTTAAACTTCTGTTGACATACTATCAGGGAAAATTTTAATGCTGTCTGGCAAGTGACTGATTTCTGTTGGTTTGTTTGTTTTTAGGCACTATTGTGTTTGCATTTGCTCTGATCAGAATGAGTTAGCTCTTGGTTAAAGTCCTGTGAGTTTATTAGGTCTTCAATCATGAATGCTTCAGAAAATACAACTTGGTACAATAATAAATGGTAATTTTAATTCAATATCTGCACATGGAGTATGCATAAAATGCAGACAGACTTTTCAGATATCATAATAATGTCACTGCTGAAATTTTGCTCTGATCTTATTCCTGAAGTGGGGAGGAAGATCTCCCTTGAATATTCACTGTTTTAATTCTGCCAGGAAGTTCCACTGCAGTTAATGAAATATTTGAATGAGAATAAGGAGGACATAGGTAATTTAGGCCTGTTTGCTGTGAAAGTTTGAAACATTTTTCCTTCAATTACCTTCAACTATATTTTCTTGATAAACCAATTTTTTCTTTTTAAGGAATGATTTGATATTTAGTTTAAAGTTTATGGATTTAGTACGCTGAGAAGTTTCTTGATAAGGAATGATGAACCAACGCTCCCAGTGTGACTTGATCCTTTCCATTCTTTCAGAAAAGAATGACGTCTCTTCATCAGAGTGACTTGAAAAGTGTATTTTTAGTTGAAAACACATTTCTTGTTTTCAAGCAATTAAAAAAAAAAGGCTATTTTATGCATATCTACATACCTTAATTCCCACACCTTAATTCCCACCAAAGTTTGATTTTAATAATCTGAAGGGCCAAACTGGTCGACCTGAGAGAAGGAAGCTGGGGGAGCGGGGTAAGCTGGAAACTGAAATACTATATATGGCTGTAGGAATGTATGGCATGAAGGAATTCACTTGGGTCTCAGTCCTGGCTCCAATTAATATCATATTGTTTTATTACGTAACGAGAGAAAAGGCCTCACGCAAGAGCTGTCTGTGGAAGCACCCTCCAATAGCTACACAATGGAGATTAAGGCAATCTCCTGGGAAAGGGATGATATGGATGCAAGTCATCTCAGGTGCGAAAGGGAAATAAACACAGCTCTCCCACAGCCAGCTGTTGTCAGTGGAAATCTAATGAGCAACTGTTTCCTCTTTAACTGCCTTATAAACAACATATAGGTCACGATCCTTTTTCACTTACATTACAGATGCGCAAATAAAATTTTAATGTTTTTTGGGGGGCTAAAAAATTGTATTTGATCAGAAATAAAAGAAATATACCTATACACACCTTTTTTATTTGTATGAAATTTTTTTCTAATTTTAGCAGAGATGAAAATGCCCATATGAAATAAATGATATTTGCCTGTCCTTTTCCATATACTACTTTTCTGAAACTGAAAACATAATTTTTAGTGTTAACCATTCCATATGAGAGAAACAAAGCTGTTATTATAACATGGCCTTTTAATTCTCCACTGCAGGACGCCAGATTTGTACATCCATACATGAACTCATTAGTTGTTTTGATCTCATTCTGTGTCTTGAAATGAAAATAAGTTCTAATTGTCACATTCCAGAGTACAGGCAATTTAAAGCATATAGACATAAACACAAACTGTTTTTCTGAAGTTTTCTATGTGCTTAAATATGAACCACATAATTTCTAATGCGTACAAGCCAGCCCTCCATCTGCAGCAATACATGTTGTTATATACGCCTGTACAAAGGACACTTCATCTGTTTACAGTTAATAATTGTATTGTTTACATCCCTCCAGTATTTCAGATCCAGTATGAAAATAGTTGTGTTCGTTTGTATTTATCATTTGCTATTCCAACTTTTTTTTTTTTAGACCATTTTTGTAGTGCTTGTGTTTAATTGTGAGTCACTGGCGTTTCTCTCCATGTGTTAAAATCTTTATTCAGTAAATGTATGGCAGCATTGTGGTACTGTGTACACCCTTCCTGTTGTTTCATATACCTTACCTAAGCAGCCGGGCAACACTGATGAGCTGTTTTCTTTTTCTAGGATATTTCTGCTTGTTCTGCATGGCTTTTCCATGACATGCTTCTTCAGCCTGAACCATGCCTCATTCTGGATTTAAGTTTTGCTCTCAAAATTGAGCTCTGTGTCAGTTGAGTCTCCTAAAGGCCGAGGATTTACCTGACACACACTCGTATATTCAGTAGGAAACTACTTCTAAAACAGCTTATGTTTATTATCTGCTCCTTAGTTTTACATACTGAGTGAATGTGAGGTCTCTAATGTGCCTGTGGCACCAACTTCATTAGCCTTGCCCCTGAAGCCAAAGGAAATCTTGCTTATGTCATTTAATAAAACAATTTCTTTTTCATGTATTTTTTCCCTAGTAATATTTACTTTGGTCAATGGATGTTCAAAGTTTGTAGGGCTCCCATCCAAATTTATTAAGCTGGAGACAGAACTATAGGCTAAATTATTATATGGATCTGTAGTTGGAGGATATAATTATCTGATAAAATTAATGATTTTTTCCATCTGAGGACAAAATGAAGTAATAATTTACTTATTAAAATGCTGAGAGACTGGAAACTTAGGACTCTTTTCCAAACAAAATGTTGTATATCAGAATGAGGGTTAATTATGTGGACTTTATACTGGCTACTTGTGAAATCCAATTTATTCCATCTGGTGCATGTCAGTCAGTCCTTAATTGTTGTGCAATTACGGCTAATCGTCTCAAATGGAGTAAGTTAAGCTCAGAACCAATGCTAATTTTTATCAATAGAGATATTATGGTGTATGCTTTTTTTGTGTCTCTTTTTTTAATGTGAAATGAGAGCATCGGTTGAATTTAGGTTAACAATATGAAAGAAAAAGTGATTCTCATTCTAACTTGTGCTGATGTAAGTGAGAAAACAGAGACCATTGTTTTGGTTTAATTAGCATCATAATTAACTCCCACTCCAGTAGAATTGCCCACTCCAAAAAGCTCAGGCACAAAGTTGTCAGCATCCATAAAACCTATATGGAAAATCAATAAATGGAGGATAAAGGATTTCCTTAGTCTAAGAGGCTAGGTCATTGTACGTCTACTCACATGTAAGTGACTTCTATGTGGAGGAAGGGTTTTTTTCATATCCACTGGGAAGAAGAGTGAGAAATAGTTTGCTGAGCATGTGGCAAAGAAGATTTGGTTGGAGGTCAGGAGAAGCTTTTTAATTATAAGGACACTGAAGATCTAAAGCTGTTACGAAGCCTTACTAATGG
The DNA here is from genome assembly GCA_013397725.1 of Rhagologus leucostigma. Classification (NCBI taxonomy): domain Eukaryota; kingdom Metazoa; phylum Chordata; class Aves; order Passeriformes; genus Rhagologus; species Rhagologus leucostigma. The sequence goes on along the minus strand of VZTD01003256.1, from coordinate 694,837 downwards.
ACAACTCTTCTACTCCACTATTTTTGATCTATAGAAACAAGCCTCTGTCAAGATAAAAACCCAAGTGAGTGCCCATGGATGGTTTAGGGTAGGAGTGTTTAAATTTAAAAAATGAGTACAAGTTGAGGACTCAAAATCTCATCTTAATTAAGAGTCTTAAAATTTCATCAGGACTGTCATTCCCGCTGGGGAGCTTGAGGTGTCTCTGGCTTTTCTCCCCAGAAGGTGTGTAGGGACACAGAAAATAAGGGACCCTAGTGAAGTCTCCTGGGAGGCTGACAGCAGGTTTTGGGTGTGTGCAGGTGGGGTTTTGGTGTTCAGCTGTGTGACAGCAAGAGGGAGACAATGCTGTCATTGCTGCTCACTCCTGGTAGAGATTAGACCTCTGTTACAGACAAAACTCATGTGCTGTGTGTTCTATTGATGGCTTTTCAGTTGAACACAAATCATTGCCTTCACTGAGAGCAAAGCAAGAGTGATAATAGTGTATTTTTTGCTGCTGTACATGGTGTATACATTCGTGTACAGCTCAGCTGAGAATTTCTTCCCACACACTTCTTATTCATCATTACTTCCTTTAGATCACCATCTCTCTTGGGAGGCTACACACACCTTAACTTCTAATTCTCCTCATTGCTGGATGTTTGTTTGCTCCAGCTGATGCCATCGGCTGCTCCCGGCTGAGATGTGCACAATGACGGATCATGCTGAAGCACTGGATGTAGCTGTAGGTATTCTGAAATTTCTGGACGTTACTAATTACTAATTTTATAGCAGTAGTTAAATATAATCTCTTCTGAGCGTATGCACTAGTAAAATTCAACTTACAGAAATTAAACCTGATTAAAAGGTTGGGTTTGCTTCTTTGAGGTTTGGACCCTCTCACCTTCTCCTCCTTCTTCTACCTTATTACTCCCAAAAGGTTTAAAAAATTGTTGGTTTTTAAGTAATGCTTCAGAATCTTTTCTGACATGAGAAAAGGAGGAATGCTAATTAAATAGTACTTTAATAAATAGAGTTAAGCTAATATAAAAGCAAAGAAAAACAGAGCAAATATAAGTTTTAATGCTTGCATTTTATAATCCATTTAACTCCTTTGACGTTCACTCTTTCTTTGAACCAGCTCTCAGAAGTAAGAGGTTTTGATTTAAAAAAAAAGTTTTTAGAACCAGTTGCCTCCTTTTAGTTTTTCTTGTGCCCTTTCCTACAGTAGAGGTTCCACCGAAATGTGTTTGCTAAAATATGAACTTCTGATATGACCTTCCTTATTCAAGTTGCTCCTCCCATCCTGCTGCTCTCTCACTATAAGAAGAAATAACCTCCAGGTTCGACTGTATTTAATACTTTTCCATAATGTTCTGCACAAACAGCAACCTTTTGAATTTTTAATTACTTTGGCAATAAACCTGGAAACCAATTTACTGTGAAGTTATGCAGTGTAATATTGAACAGAAACAACATTTCAGCACTTCAAAATAATTGCTCTGGCCTTGGCTGGTGTTAGGTACCGTTAATCATAGATTAACATGTTGTTGGGGTGCCTTTCAGTGGTATTTGCAAACAGTATTTTTTGACGTTGTGTTAGGCTGACATCAGTACGTGCAGGAGCAGAAACTGTGTGGTAGTTTCTGTATAGAATACAATGACTGTTTCCGTGAAAAGTTAGAGAAGAATTAGCTATGAACTGTGAATTCATAATGATGAAGCAATGGAAAATAGCATTTTCTTTTTATTTGCAATTTAAATTTCTCAGACAAGAAAGGTGACTTACAAAAGATGACTTAATATGTGCTCTCTTAAAAAAGAAAAAAAAGGAAAAGAAGGAAACTGAAGAGCAGAAATGTGTGAATCTATTGTAGCTGAGGAGACTTTGTGGTTGTTTAGCTGAAGAGACTTTGATGTTCCAGATTTCATGTTCCAAAACTAATTTGTTTTTCAGTCTGTTTTACTCTACTGTGTAAAGGTGTCGCATTGTGTAAGGTCTAATGAAAAATATGCTTACTCTTGAAGGAAAATTAACATGCACTAGCTTCATGGCACTATTTGAGCATAAGGTCATCCTGGAAAAAAAAAAAGTAGAATAAATGAGACATGGATAAATGCCACTGAAACTGCAAAATGTGTCATTCTGATGATAATTAGTTTGTTTAGGTGATACAATCACATTGCTGAAGAACTTAATCAGGAGTACATTCCAGATGGTGCAAAAATTGAATTTTATATCCTTTCAGGTGACATTTGCAGTAGTTCAATTTATTATATACTATGGGCATCATTAAAAGAGATATTTCAATCAGAATTGGTTTTCTTTTATAACCCCTAATGATGCAAAATTCTAATGTTAATATTTGGAGTGGAGGCCACCATCTTCATTGGTCTAAATAACTGAGGTAATATGTCTGTGGGTTTTTTTTAATAATCCATTTAATACCATTAATATAAATGGCTCTGGGGATAATGGGTATGATATATCTGCTTAGCTAAGAGCTGCACAGACAAATTTATTAATACAAACATCACAGTCATATTTGTTTGAGTTCATTGGCTTAATTTCTAGGATCTTGAAGATTTTTAAAAGGAATTAAAAAACCCTAAAATATTGGCTCACGTCAAGGAGGTAAGTAACTCAAGTAGCTTGCAATATTTCTCCAAAGACACCGTTGTATATGAAAAAGAATTCCTGTGAACCAGGAATCCATGCTGCAATGGCTAGAGATGCAGATAGGGTACATCCTGCATACCTAGGGTTTGTGCCTGAAGCCCATAGCAAAGGGTTCGAAAAAGCCCTGGGTATTTACATGTAGAACCAAAAACATACAGAATAAGGAATAAGAGAATACAAGAGCAGGAAGGACTATCTAGTCATCTATTCTAACCTTGTGTTTCTGAAATAAGTTGAATTGTTCATGGAGTGGAGAAAGGAAATTTCCCTGAGCTGTGGTTTGGATGTAAGCAAGTATGACACACTCATCTTCAGGTAAGGGTGAACCTAGATTTCATTATTCAGGGAATTATTTTATCTACTTGTTGACGTTTGGATATGTTTTCTAGTGACCATTATGCTCTCTCTGTAGAAACAGGAAGACTGTTGCTGGTATTTGATTTTCTTATTTGTGAATGTGATGCCCTTCTGACAAAACTGCAGTGAAAGATATTTTGATTATTTCTTTAATCCTAGACTTGTGAAGACATTAGATCAGCCACATCAGTTGCTGTCTGTCCAGCAACTTCTGACTTCTGAGATGATTCACTGCTGGGGATCTATTTGTTGCCTGCTAAGGTCAAATGTACGTTTTTTGCCAAAAATTTCTGTACACTGTTTCTTCTGCTGTAGTGTGTCCTTTGGAATTTTAGTTCTGATGCTGGTCAAGTACAGACTTCTTCCTAATTATGGGGAAATCTGTCATTTCATCAGTCTTCTAATGAACATTTGCATTTAATTATTTAATTGATGTCTAGTTTGAAAACAGTTTAACTGTTTTGAAGGGAGTTTCGCACTGATTCATAGGTTGTTTGCTTGGGGTTTTTTCTTCCATTAGAAGACCATGCTTGTTAAGAAGAAAATGTTATTTTAAGTAAGTTTTTTTGTAATAATTTGCACACAAGACAGTCCTAGACCTTGATGAAAGTACAAAGCGTTTTTTGTTGATGACAGTAGAATCTGAAAAAGTTCTTCTCAGAAATTATGATGCTGAATCTCATGGGATTTTTAAGCATGCTACGTTCTTCTTATGGGACTTCATAATCGTAAATCATGGAGTCGTTAAGGTTGGGAAATACTTTCAAGGTCATCAAGTTCAATAATTAACCTAACACTGCCTGATCCACCACTAAACCATGTCCCCAAGGACCACACTGACATTTCTTGAACACTTCCAAGGACGGCAATTCCACTACTTCCCTGAGCAGGCTGTTCCAATACTTGACAACTCTATAAGTGAAGAAATTTTTCCTAATATCCAATCTAAATCTCACCTGGCATAACATTTCCTCTTGTTACCTGTTACCAAGGGGTCCTCTTGTCTTCTCTTGTCAGGAGAAGAGACTGACCCCCACTTGACTGCAGTCTGCTTTCAGGTAGTTGTAGAACATGATAAGGTCTCCCCTGAGCCTCCTTTTCTCCAACTCCTCATTAGATTTGTGCCCCAGATCCTTCATTGGCTTTGTTGCCCTTCTCTGGACTCACTCCAGTGCCTCAAAGTTCTTCTTGAATTGAACAGCGCAGAATTTAAACACAGGACTCAAGGTGTGGCCTCACTAGTGCTGAGTACAGGTGGACAATCACTGCACTGGTCCTGCTCACCACACTGTTTCTGATACAAGCCAGGATGCCATTGACCTTCTTGGCCACCTGGGCATAGGCTGGCTCAGGTTCAACCGGCTGTTGACCAGCACTTCCAGGTCCTTTTCCACTGGGCAGCTTTCCAGCCACTGTGCCCCAAGCCTGTAGAGCTGCCTGGAGCTGTTGTGACCCAAGGGCAGGACCCCGCATTTGGCCTTGTCAAACCTCGTAAAATTGGCCTAGGCTCGTCACTCCAGCCTGTCCAGACCCCTCTGTAGATATTACTTAGATAGATGTGTTAACGAGGTCTTATTTTTGAACTGGAAAAAAAATATAAAAAGCAATATATGATATTGTTTATCATCTCTAGGTGTCATCCAGGTGACTGTACTTACATCCTTTGGGATGTACATAAACTCTATTTTAGAGGAAAAGCAAGGGAGAAAGCTTGGTTTACTTTTCACAGATCTATATTTGACATCCAAGGAGATTTTTCCTAACTGCATAGATCCTCTATATCCACTCAAGAGTTTTCCTTATTCTTTACTCTTTTCTAGTGTCTTGTCATTAGACGTACATAATCCTGAACTTTCTTTGTTAACATCCTCCTTAAATTACTTAGGTCCAGGAGTCTGGTGTTGTAATTTTTCCTTTGACTTTTACAAACCTTGTAAGTATGGTGTTTCTACCTGAACCTGACTTTCACTAGATATTTTAAAAGAGCATTTGGGAGAAAAAAATTTTGCCCTTCAGCTGCTATTAAGTGGTTCTTTCTTGGTGGATAATGATGGCAGTGTCCCTGCCTTTACTCCTGGTATTAATTCCTTTTGAAGGCTTCAGCAAACAAAAAACGTCTAGTTCAATAGCATAATCTTGGGTAAGCCTTAAAAGTGTTTCCAATATGTCTGTTTTGGCAATCTTTTCTTCTTTTGTATAATGCTTAATGTTTGTTTGTGTTAAATTGTCTTAATTAGAAGAAGGTTTTTGATTCTGTAAGGTCATAGGAGGTATTCTCTTAGTCTTTGTGGTTTGAATCTTGGAGCAAGTTTACCTCCTAAATCTGGTTTTCATCTAATAATTTATTTAACCTCTATAAGGTGAATGGGCTTTGAGAACTCCTTTTCAATTGCGCAAGGGAATTGGAGGGATTGTTCCTTGTCTAGATTATTATACTCTTTTTCAGCTATCCTTCAGGGAAATTCCTTGCTCATGTTGATGATGTGACTGAATTTATTATTCATGAGTATCAGCATTCCTTTGAGCAGACCTCTTCAGTTTGGATTAATGGGGAAAGGGTGAGAGAATCCTGTTGAGGATTTAGCTGCCCTCCTGCCCTTTGCTTTGCTAGAAGGTTTATTGTCTGAGTGGCTTTACTATAGCAGCAATAATGCTGGATCTTCTTGACCTATTCAGTCAAATGGGGAAGGCAGAAATGTTGGAAGAGAAGTCACAGTGGTGACAACAGTGCCTGGCTAACACTGTCTTCCAAGGACAAATGCTGCTTGTGAGTAATTTGATTGTCTCGGTGTTACAGCAGCATTGCATTCTGTACACTTAGATTCCTTCTCTGCTTATATCTTTAGAGAGTATGTAGGAGTTCCTTAAAATGTTGTTTTGAAAGAGCTATTCTATTCCAGGGGGAGAATATATTATACCCATCTGCTGACAATTGCTGCTCTGTGTTTGATTTGGAAATTTTTGCTGTAGATTTTCCTTGTTTATCTCAAAAATGTTTGAAGGCTTGGATATATTTTATGCTGAGACTGTTCAAACTCTCTGAACTGCCTACTGAAGTCTCTTTCTAGTTCTGCTGCAAGGGGCATAGGTGTTATTCCTAAAGCCCAGATTACTTATTTGCAGATAAAACACAGTTGATTCATTTTACTTTGACTTTCTGTGAATTATCAGTGATACCTGGATTTCTTTCAGCTTTCTTTTCATTTAGTTTAGTAATTTTCCTCAGTTTGATCAGATATGACCAAACTACTGGCCAACTTGCCAGGACAGATTATTTTCCTTTTGATCCATGTCATCTTGACTAAACTGATATTTCTTTCTCTTTATCTGTTACCAGGGCATTCACAAGTACTCTTATTTTTTCCACTTCAAAGGTGGGCTGTTGGATAGAAGACTACAGTCAGTGAGGAAAAAGCTACGTACATGTCCAGCTGTGAAGGAACTGATTTTCACTAAATCTTCATGTCAAATACACTTGTACATTGTTTAACTTCAGAGTAGTTCATGCTGTGTTGGGACCATTGTCGTATGCTTCACATCTACCCTGAGTTGCAACTTGTGTTTGCTTCAGGGTATCTTCCATCCTTACATCTTGTTTTTCACACGAGGTAGCTATTTTTATTCTTAAATATTCTAGGCGTGTGGATATTGTGTGCCCCAAAACCATTAGCACAATCAGTGTAAATAATTATTTTGGAAAAGGTAAAATGTCTTAATAATCGCTTTTTAATTGGTACTTCTTGATATTTTTATTTATTTTAGGTTTAGTTTGCGTATATTTTACTCTCATGAATCAATTGACTGCCTGATTAGTTAAAAGTATACTTTATATAATGGTTTTAAAGTTGCGATTCCCTATAAAAATTCAGATAATTTTGTGGCATCATTTTCTTTGAAAACTTCTTACTTTACTCTGATACAATATGCTAATATTTGTGCAAATGTCTACATCTTAAAATGTGCTTCGGACACAAATTTACCTTGTTATAATACATGAAATAACCAAATGGTCTTAAAAGATATTTAGAGAATTTTAAAATGTTCCTAGATTTTAGTAATACCATCAGTATCCTAGGATATTAATTTCTGAATGTCTAAGTAAGATCACTTTTTACATCTGTAGCTAGGCAGCTTGCTTAAACATCCCAGGATCATATTAACTTTTATCTAAACATTTTGTTTTTTAGAATGCAGTTTACAGATCTGTGTCATACTTGTGTTTCTTGTTTCCAGGCTCTATAATTTTGCTTGTGCCTGCCTATAGTTTAATGGATTTTGTTTCACTGATCCCAGCTTACCAAGCAGTCCAGATGGCCCTGTACAGCTGCCTGCCTTTTCATTATTTACCCTCCTCCTTTTCTTTGTGTCTGCAAATATATCCACTGCAAGCAGGGATTTTGTATGTGCTTCTAGATCGCTGATGAAAATGTGGAATAACATCAGAACATACATCAATCCCAAGGGAGTCCTGCTAGTAACACTCTTATTCAACTATTATTTCCATTGAAAACTATGTTAATTAGCTAGTTTTCCATCTATTTAATTTTCAGTCCATTAAAATGTACTGCCATTCAAATTTTTTTCAATAAGAATATTTTGTGAATGCCTTCTAGATCTCTTAAGTATATTACCTTCTTGCAGCTCCTATCAACTCAACATTTAACCTCTGGAAGCATTGAAATAGAGTTTGTTTAACAGGTCCTAATGTCTTAAGAAATTTTATTGACTGACATCAATTGTACTGCTTTTGCTGGGTCTCAAGCATCTTTTTTTATGTCATATTTCCTCTATTTGCTTTGGGACTAAAGCTAGATTAATGATTCTTGAACCATTACATGTGCATTTTCTGAATCTTTTATAGGCTTTGAAATTCTTCAGTCTCATGCAGTTCCAGAGATTTATTAAAAATTAAATTAGTTGCATTCATGGACCTTAATATCCAGAGCTTTTGTGTGGTTGCTAGCTGTCCAGGCCTAAAGATAGCATGTGAGTTATAAATTCACAGGCCTCTTACAAGCGGTTTAGAAAATGCTTTTTCCTCCTCTTGTCATTCTTTATGGAAAAAAAAAGAACAGAAGAATGTATTAAAAGGTCTACTTCTTCTGCCTCTTTTAAAAAAATCACAGTAAACATCTATTAGAAGGCCTATATTTTCTCTTGTTCCTAATAAGCTTAATTAACAACTTTTTACTGCCTTTAACCTTGCTAGCATGCGTTCTACCTGATGTATTTTTCTTCACCACTAAATATTCTCTACTATGTACCTTCTAATATATATTGACTGAAATCTTTTTGCCATTTTTATTCTTGTTTCTTGAGGAACGGAATGGCACAATCAGTGTATTTGTTTGGGTTTTGTCTGACACTGAAAGCTTTTATACCCATTGACAGAAATATTCACAAAGGATGAAAGTTTCATAATTAAAGTTTTGTATATATGTGCTGTTAGAAATGATAAAACGTATCCAGAAGAGGGTGGGCAAAAGGACCTCTCTCGTGCCTCCAAGGGAAACATTGCTGAAATCTCTGATTAGAAGCTCTGTATTTTCTGTCTTTAGTTTAAATCAGAAGGAAGATCACAGTGGAGGAAAACTGAAAGACATCCTTTTGTATTCCTTCCCAGTTTCTGTCTGTCATCCAAAGCATCCTAGTTCTGAACCTGGAACAGTCCTTAACTTACTGACCCCTGAAACTCCATGTGCCACTCACCTGAAGTCTCCAAAGCCGTGCTTCCTGTATTGTCCCTGAACATATTCTCTTTGAACAAATGTATTATCCCTCATTGAGAAGTCTTTCCTGGGTTCTTAATGTGCACAAACTCTACTTCAGAAAGGAAACGAGAGCATCACCCCTCCAAGGAGCTGCTATAGCCTAAAGCACATGGGTAGAGTGTGCAAATTACAGTGGTTATTGTCGTGCAACATTGTGTATTCCTACTGCTTAGATTTCTGTATGGGGGGTTTTTCTGCTGCTTCAGACACAAGATGAACTTAAAATGCGTGAGTGGTCTCATTAAACTCAATAAAATTACTCACATGCTTACCATGCATTTAAGTAGTTTGCAGGCTCAGCATTAAGTAAGAGCAATCCATAGACCTCTCCACTTCTCATATATAAAATTTGAGGAGGGGAGTGGCTTTAATATAAAAGCTGAAAAAACCCCTAGGAATTCATCAGGTGCCAAAATCGTGTCTTACACAATGAAGTTGAAATGCTAAGGTTTGACATACAATGTATTAAATAAGTGCTGATGTATTGGTCTATCTATATTATACTGTTTGTATATTACGCACATTACAATATTGCCTAATAGTATCTCTTAACAGCCTTTTCAAGTAATCTAGGTTGCATTTGCTTGTATTGATCTTGTATATATTATTGTGGCACCTCTTCTGTGATTCTGTTGTGCTTTTGCTTTGTAACTTCTCCCAGTAGATAATAGGAGATGAGAGAAATTCAATGAATTGGTGTCAGAAAAAGTCAAGGAAGGATATGTAGATGCATGAAATTTGTGTTATGTGTTTCTTTTTTTTTAAGCAAACATATGCCTTAGTTTACTATTTTGGTGCAGCTCTGAAACATTCAGTATTTTAAAAAACAAATCATCATTATAAAGGAGGATAAAAAACCACTAAGTATTAAAGCCACTCTTAGAACCCAAAAAGGATTTAGAGGTGAAGAAATTTGTATTCTATTAGTATTAGTATTAGGTTTTGTGTGAAAAAGACTGCGCAATATGTTGCTTCTTATGTTCTGCAGCTTAGTCATTACAGTTTGTCCTGCTACATCACGTCACCAAGGTTGTGAATAGTGTAATAAATAATCTTTCTGACATAGACTGTCTTTTAATTTAATATTTGCATTTTGAGTCCCTTTATTAGCATGGAAACATAAATGTGTTTCTGTATTTAAATGTTTGTCCAACAGTAAAATAAGTTGGTGCATCGAATAAGTGTGATTTAATATTTCATGGGGTTGTGTTCTTTCTAGCAGAATTATCACTTCATTTTACTTGTAATTCCACTTGCCTTGATAGATTACTTTATCAGTCCACTGAATGACTGTTTAAGTCAGGTTGCACTGTAGATGAAAAGAAACACAGGAGATTACGAGTTGCGGGACGATAAACAAAAGGTATGACATGATAGCTATTCATAGTACTGAAAACCAAACATAGTAATTCAATGCTTGCACATTTTTGTGTATGGGCTGTTGGTAAATACCATTTTTAGGAGAAAAAAACCAGGTTTTCATTTTGTGAAATGTTAAAATTTCAAAGTTCTTGGCTTTCTGCTGAGATGGCATAAACTGACATGGCTAAAGGAAAATACATTGAAACCTTGATCACACAGATTAGACAAAAATGTGACCTTGTTGTCTCAGCCATTTCTTTAATAAAAAGATACTTGTGTCCAAAGTAACCTCAAAGGAGAAAGTAGGGTTTGTTACCTGTTCTAAGGAGGAAGCCCCTGGAGGGCAGTGATGTAAAGCTACCTTGACATCCACAATATGTTCTTAGGGGTGCAGTCACAGGTTTCCCGTGGGCCTCCCGTAGGCTAGGATGGAGTGTCTCCTTTGAAGACTCTGCCTCAGTGGCAATGCTGGGAAGGAAACTGTCTCTCAGTGGGTCTTGCTGCCTCTCCAGAGAGTGGAGAGGGCATCCTGTGTATTCAGGACTTCTCCTAGTATGTTGTTCCATAAACAGACTAAACCTCTTCCCATCCGCGGTCCCACCTCATCCATCTACCAATGTAGAAGACACTTTGCTCTGGTGTTCTTTTTCCATAGAGCACTGTCCACCAACTCATGCCATTGCTTTTCACCATGAACTGTGTGTTTCATCTCTATGTATTTCTTTCATCCCTTGCTTTCCAGACAACACATTGCTTAGGTATTTGACTCACGGAAGACAATCTTGGCTTCACTGTGTTTTTAAAAGGGACATGGGTGCTGTAGTGTTCTGGATCACCATATTGCAGATGCCAGTGACTCTGATGTACCTGATGTACTATTCAAAGATAGTCTAAACAATTGTATATGTTGGGTGTGTGGAAAAAAATTTCTCCACTTACCCTTGATGAGTGAGTCCTAAAATCTATTACAAATCTTTGGTACCAGGATAGACTTTCAATTTTACACTTGAGAAGCAAAAGTCGAATATAAGATTTATGTTTATCTAGTAAAAAGGCACACTACAGGTTCCTGAAATCAATGACTCTCAAAATTGCCCATTGAATGATATGCATGAATAATTTAAGAATGTTTTGTTAAATGTGCAAAAGTCAAGTTATCCTTGCAGTGAGACTCATTGCAAATCGCCAGCAATTTACTGTGTTTCTCAAAACCACAGGCAGCAATTTACAGACAAGATTGGACCAGTTACTATACGTGTGACGTTTTCTTGATTTAAACTGTCATTCTGAAAAGCTGTTTACTGACAGCCAGAGTTTGGAATGAGATTATAAAGTTTACTGAAGAATTCCTTACCATTGAGGTTGAACTATATTTCTGCTCGGGTAGAGAAGAGCATGTAGACCTCCTACTGCAACTGAAGTATCTATGCATGCAAATTAGCACTTTCAAGGGAAATTTTACATGGTTTTTTTAGACATTCATGTGCTGTAATGGTGTATGGTGCTGTGCTGACATTTTATATCTCCTAAACACAGGAATGTATTTCCAAAATACCTGACTGTAAGCGCTGCATGCAGGTGCACTATGGTAATATGCAGCAGCTTCATTGTTTTGTCACTAGACAATGGTTATCAAAGTAATTTCTGAAGATGATCTGCTGGCTTCCAGAATATCATGTTGGGCTAGAGGGGTGAATATTCATCTTTATTTACTGGGAGTTTTTTTGTTTGGTTTTGTTTTTTTTTTTTTAATTATTAACTATTTTTTTAATTATAAACTAGGAGTCTTCCTACCAAGTCAGTTCCTGTTACATTTCCATGGCATGTAGACATGCAGTACATGCCATAAGGAATATTTTTCATCACTGTCTTCACTGCCTTCCCTTTGACATCCTGAGAGCAGTTTCAGTATAAGCGACACTGTGGTTCTCTAGTAGCCTTCAGAAATGAACATGCACTCAGACATGCACTAATCGAGATACCCTGAGGTTCCTCAGAACTTACTTTTGACATCAAATAACTTCTGGTCAGGTTCTCTGTCTTATAAGCAGTTGCAAAGTATTTTCTGGTATAGTCACTCAACCACGCCTGGCCAGTCTTGCAGGCTATTGTTCTGGATAAGTCCTTGGTATAAAGAAGTCATTGCAGTTGAAAGAAAGATGGTCAGCCTAAAATTGCATTGCCTGGAATATTGTGGGTATCGTGTCCAAGTGAGCAAACCCGGAAATTACCAATATTGACAAGAGGCTCTTTCCTTTGCCATTGCTCTTGGATACTCCAGACTGTTCTTTCCTAGGAGATGGACACAAGGAAAAATGTCTCATAATGCTGCTTACTTTGAAACTTATTTGACCAATGAGATTCAGACATTAAAGCAGAAAGTGATCATAAACATTGGAGAACATTTGAGCTATAACTTGAAAGATCAATATTTTCAGAAGAATCTCTTGTGAAAAGGGTCTGAGATAGTACCATGTATAAAAAAGGAGACAAAGGAAAGCATGCAGAGCACTGGGATCTGAATTACGTGTACAAGTGCGTTGGAGAAGATCCAGAGACAGCTCTGTTCACCTGTATGAACCAGGAATGCCCAGGACCTGGTGAGCACTTGTGTTATAGGCAGATGGTTACAAGAGACAAAGGTAATATGTGGCAAACCTAACAGAGATAAGAGTAGAAAAAAATGGACTTCCCTGTAAATCAGGCAAGCTACGGTTGTTGCAGACAGTTTGGTCTTCTGGAAACTGGGTGATCCTCAGGCATTGCCACTCCTGTTACTACAATCAAACTGATGAAAGGTTTCAGCCAGTAGGCATTTTGGGGAACACATCTGATAGTGGATTTGAGTTTGTTTATATGGCATTAATGGATACTGTTGGTGTACTGTAACAGTGAATTCAATGTTCATATGCACTCCGTTGGTATTAGTGCCCATTTGTATTAGTATTCACTAATAGAGCTAGCCTGGGATTCCACTGCACAATTAGTCAGTTGTGCCGTGTGTAGCTGTCTTTGGAATTCTGCTTTTGTGAAGAATTTGGTGAGGGGGAAAAAAGCAAGTGATGAGACAGGCAAAAAAGGCAAGCATCAAGGAGGAAATCAGTTCTCTTTCCTCTTAAACAGCTTTGTAGGAAGAACACACTAAACCAATAAGGTTATAACACAGAGAGTAGTAGATACTGGGACATTTCATTAAAAATAAGTTCTTTAGAATATTCATTTAAAAATAGAGGGGGAAATAGAATGAATGGAATTATCCCTCTATAGAAGTAGAAGTCTAGCTTCAGAGGGAACCTGGATTATTCATCATACCAGACCAGACAGGGTGTTGAAAAAATATCAGTCAATATGTGGGGATCTAATTGTCCCTAGCTGGTACTTTAGTCACTTTCTCTGTAGTAGAAAGTCTCTAGTCCCTGATTTATTAAAAATACAAAATCTTACAGCACACATTCTTGCTATGAGATTTTACTGATGCATCTTTGATTTATAATTCAGTTGCAGTACCCCAAATATACGCATGCCTACATGCAGAAAGGCTCCTCTTTCCTCTTGCTGTATTAAAAGCTCTCTTTTTTGTTTCTGTGAGATGGGTGTACAGTTCATGTAGTTCTGTTTTCTTTGGTGGAAATGTTAGTCTGGTCTGCTTGGATGAGACCTTGTGACCACACAAAGCAGCCACAGTGCTAACGGTGATACAGAGTTCTGCTGTTGTTATATCTCCTGCCTCACACATGAGTACAGGAATTCACCTCACTGGGTGCCAGTACGAGTTATGCAGCCTCCTGGGGAGTTCAGTGATGCTCCTCTGTGGATAAGGAAGGCAAGAGCAAACTTTGCCTAAAGATGTCCTAGAATAATTTTTTTATTCCTTGCATTTCAAATCAGCCTACTCCAAATTAGCTTCTCCTTTCGTTTTTGGTTTGCCTGAATCCAAACCTTCACTCAGTTTTTTCTTGAATAGGAAAGCTACGTCAGTTCTTTAATAAATTACTGTTTTTCTTTCCATTTTTAGCTTCCATGAGCAAGAACATAAAATGTTAGAACTTCATCACAGGAATTACCAACTGAAGTGGTCAGTGGATACAGATTAATGGTATTCCATTATTCTGGTATTACTTGAGTTATTTCATAAGTCAGATCAGTATTACACAAACTAGTTTGAAGTGGCCTGTGAAATCTTCCATCAGCTTTTGATTTTTTTCACAAGTATTGAAAGACAGCCTTAAATTGTATCTGCTATAGTAAGTATTTTACCAGCCAGACGTCAAGTATGGAGTATATATGGGCTGCATGCTATTTGGAAACTCGTAAGACGTGACCTGATAACAGAAGCATTACTTTGAATTATGTGGACGAAACACAGTTCCTTTGCTCATATTATCTTAAAAAAAAAAAAATCCAAACCCACCCTTCTCATTGAGAAGCACTAAATTCAAATCTCTAGCTCTTTTGAACTGCTCTAAACAAGCTCTATTTCCAGTGTTAAATCTAAACAAGGGAGATGGCCAAAATAATTTTTGTAAACACGTTTTTGAATTAGTATTAAATGCTTTGTTCTCTTCCGTGAGCTCATTTGCTTTGTCTTTTTGATGCTGTACAAATGCAAATCCCTCCAAGTAACCATCCCTAGCTGCTTGCTGTTGGTCTCCCTGTTATCTTTTGCAATGCCTTTCGCAGTTCTTGGTCACCTGACATGAACACACACAAGATATTTAAATAGATGCTTGTAAGCACCAAATAACAACACAAAAAAAAAGCAGTAAATTAAATTGATACCATGCTTATTGCCCTGTCTCAAGTATAAATATTTGACTTAAAAACCAATTTGATTGAAACCTGTTTATTTAGAAGAACTTGGTTTAAAAAAGTTAACTATATAATTGTGACTAAATGCATTCTAACAATACAGTTGGGGATTCTTTTATGTTTCTCAATATACACATGCACCACATCTGATTTTGATCTGAGGAAGGTGCAATCAACTTTTAGTGTGAATTTAGCATGTTTTTAAACACATTGGAATCTCCAGCTTCAACATGTGCTGTAATAAAAAGCAATCCTGCAGAGAAGCTTTTTTTCTTTTAGTTTCATTACCATTTGAAATGAAAACATGTCAAAACAACATAATCAAAAAAATAATAAATCATGAGTGAAAGTTTAATAATTACTGACTTGTTTGAAGATCCCTGGGTTTTTATATGTAATTAAGAAATCGGGCAACATCTTGTGGTATTCTCTATCAATGTTTTAAAATGTAATGCTTTAAAATGTTCTGTGACACATAATTTAGAACTTGTTACTGTCAGTTTCTGACTCTTTACTTGTCTTAGCTTTTTTTTTTAGTGGATGCAAGGAGGATCTTATTTTATTTTCTTCCATAAAAAAGAGCAAAAATGGAATGAATGACTTAATGGAAAACTCAGCTTTGTACAAACTGCTTTCTGCTATCTGTGGATTTTTGTTTGAGTACGTCAGGCAGTATCTTCCCCTAGAATCTCTGAGTGCTCTCAATCCCGGCGTTTTATCATCAGTTTTTGTACTGGAAAATGTAAACTGCTTTGACATCTTTCAATCAAATATTTTTTAGAGGCATGAGTCATCTGGGGTCAATTCACTGGGGAAAATGTTTTTTGATGAACAAAGAAGGTAAAATATTGCTGGAAAATATGAAAAAGCATATTCCTGATTTCAGTAGTTTGGGATTAACAAGATCTTTATGAAAATAACCAGGTTTACAGTGAATTTTTAGGATATGTTTTAATGAACAAGTTAAGTAATTTTGTCATGGATTGCCTTTGAGCATACTGTGTGAACTCAGGAGTTCTGCTGTGAAAATGGAAGAGAACATTTTGAGTGAAAAGCAGGATGTGGTGGTGGTTGTCAAGTGCACATGAAGGTGGACAAAGGATGTGGTTTGGATTTAGTTTGTTATTCTCTTGATCAATACTTCCATTCTACCCAATCAGTAATCTTTGTACACAATACAAGCACGTGTCTGAAGATAGGGACACCACTATAAATTCATCAGATTAATTTTTTTTTTGAACGTGTTGTATAATACTTCTGTGTGAAGTATACATAGCAAATTTAAACAATATTAGCATTTTCTACCTAAATATCAAGCTTGTATTACATTCTGGAGAGGAGAGAAAGATCAAGAAGATGCGTAAGTAGAATCCCTGATTGAACTTACGTTTCATCTGGGACAGGCTTGTGAGGGCTTAAGGAACCATGAGGACAAGCTTTAAAGATACTGTTCTCTGGAGACCATTCTTGGTCATAATGTGGTTCCTGACCACTAGCTATCCCAAATAATATCTTCAAAACTTTTTTCCAGAGGCAGCGTTTTTGGAGGCTAGCATTCCTTAGTTACATACAGCAATGACAAATTAGTGTTTGGAGGGGTTAATGTTTATTTTTATATAAAAAATTTTAGTGCCTACTTTTAGAATAGACTGGAATAGAATATTTCATTTGGAAAGGACCTACAATGACTACCTAGTCCAACTCACTGACCAGCTCAGGGCTGATCAAAAGTTAAAACTTGTTGCTAATGACATTTTTTAAAAGCTTCTTAAACACTGACAGGCTGGGGGCATCAATTACCTCGCTAGGGAGCCTGCTCTGGTGTTTTACCACCCTCTCAGTAAAGAAATGCTTCCTAATGTCAAGTCCAAACCCCCACTGGCACAGCTTCGAACCATTAGTAATAAAACCACCACCACTACAACAAATAAAAGAAACAAAAACCAACAACAAATTAAAGAAACAAACAAAATACCTCACAAACAGGAAAACAAACAAACAAAAGAAAGAGCCTTGATAGTTTTTCTGTAATTAGATTCACTTGAATCAATGGAATGATATGCCCTTACTTCACAGACACATCTGCATATGTGAAACATAGAGGGGAAGTTTATCTGAAATTTGATCTTATATTTACTCTATCAAAAGTAGCCATTTTGGATATGACTATAAGAAGTTGCTAGATTGTTCGTAGTCTTCATTCAGAAAAATCTATTGGTTCTACAATTTTTTTTGGCAAGTCTTATTAAAGCAGATGTTTTTGTTGCTTTTCTGGAATTTTTCATTCTTTTTTCTGGTGATTTGAAGTTCAAGAAAGTTCAACCAGTTTTAGAAAACTTGGGACTTTGGTATTTTCTCCAATTATTTTATAACAGAAAATGTTTGATATAACATGTAAAGTCTCTTCTGGAGCATACTAAGAGGCAGCCCTGTTACTGTTACAGCTGAAAGAGAGTGAAGAATATAATTTTAATTTTACTTGAGCCTGACCCTTTTCCAGCCATCAAGCTACTGACACACCTTTTCTGTACTGAAATTATGGATATATCAAAATATGGTCTTAGAAAGGCTGAAATTTACATACTTTTTTTTCAGGTCAATGATTAAAGTAATGAAAGGTGCAAGTTAGTCATTTGAGAACCACAAGATCCATTTACCTGAAAGGTCAGGTAAATGAAGGAGCTGGTGCAGAAAGCTGTGAGGCTGGGCATTAATTCCAGCGAGTTTCTTGGTATCGATTACATAGATTGCGAGTGCTCATTTGTAGGCCAGAAGGCAGATACAGCTCTTTGCAGGCCACTTGTCTCCTTTTGTTTCTTAATTATTATCACAGATTTGAAAACTTGTGGTAATGAAATTGGCCTGTTAATTAGGCCAGTCTTTAGCAGTAAGGCTTGATGTCTTAGTGTCTTTCCAGCACAGTTAACAGCAGCCTTGTTAAAATTTATGCTTTTTTTTTCTTTTGCAAAGATGCCTATCATTGAAATAGTTATAATGATGTGAGGAATAAACACATTCTGTGCTTGGTAATAATTTTAATATTAGACTTTAGAGAAAAATGCTGATTTTAAAATTCACTTTTTCTCTGGATGTCTTTAACCTGCTGCTTTATACAATTACATTAATACATTACATGGGAAAAAATTATATTTTTTTTCTTTATTTTGAATATCAGGCAATATTTTGAGTGATGTAAAATATTGTATTGTGATATTTTGATGCAGCTTTCCTTGGTACAGCCAGTTTTCTCTGATGATTGTGCAGGTTTTTTCCAGAAATGGAAGAGATGCTTTATTATTTTCAGGCGTCCTCTCATTTTCAAAAATGAGAGGAGGAGCAGGAACACCAATGAAAGATATACTTAGACTTCTTATTAAGTACTTGGTGAGGAAGAAGTTCCATTTGGTGTAAATTAATTTTCTTGTTAGACATTTGCCTTCAATTAGAAGACAACGATTTACTTTTTTTTTTTCCCAGTAGGCTGTGACTTCATGATAAGAAGTAAATAACACGCTTTTGCTTTGTGTTAAATTCTGAAGAAGTTATTGCTACAAATCAATGATGAAATCCCATCTGTGTTGGCATTTTATTCTATGTGCTGTGTACAGCCCTTGCAGTTCACAGCTAGTGATGTAACCTTTCATTACACTCTCATATTTGCATCCTTTAGGTCACTAAATTGAGTATTGCTTCATTTTAGCAGATTTTTATTGGAGTGAATGATATATGCATCAAACAGATGAGAAGCTTAAGTCAGAAAACAGGAGTGGATTTATTAGAAGGATAAGTGATCCCTTTACGGTGTTAAATCAGAAAATGTTTTTACATCATGAAATATTATCTGTTTTGAATCTCCCCTAGGAGAGCTGAGTGCAGTCAAGTGCAGTAGGTATAATTGTTCACATACCCAGATGAAAAAAAAAAAGCATTTTTTAAATTGCTCTTTTTTTCACCTCTATGTGCTATTGTGGTCTTCCTTTAGGAAACATCCATGATACTGTGTCATTTTAAAATATCTGGAAGGGATAGAAAATATTGTTGGAATCTGAACATCATTTAAACAAACTATTCAGAATAAAGGAATCTGTTAGAAAATGCTTTTGTAAAGTATGTGAATTATTTTACACAGCCTATGACCTTAGGTATACTCGAAGATAAATATTATGTCTATCAGCTCAAGCGGTGAAATAAGCTACTTATTCTTTCCGTGAACAGCTAAAGAATAGATTTCCATACTTGGCTCACATTTTCTGAAAAACATTGTGATTAGGAAGACTGAATATATAACCTCCCTGAAACCTCAGATTTAAATTGTTTTAAAGTTGCTATAGCAGAAATTGCACACTAGCTTTAATAATAATGATTTCTACCTTTCTGTTGTACATTTTACATTGGTTTTTTTCCAAATTCAAACCTTTCTACTGTTTGTAGATCTTAGAAAATTTTAATAAAATCTCGTATTGTCTGTCAAAGTAACTTTGCTAATTGAAAGTTTTGTCTCAGTGGCATTGCTCTTGCCATTTTTAATGAATCTTTATGGATTTCATAGTTTCTGTGTTTGCTTCATTAGTTTTTCCTTGGAGTTTTCAGAAGATTTTTTTCCTGTTTTCGGAGACACTGTAGTATAACAAGGCTTTTGTATTACAAACCCATCAGCTGTGACCCAGGCAATGTGAGACACACCCAGTTGGTATTTTCTAGGCCAGCCAAGTGAAGCAAATACCTCAGAAAATAATCCAGGAACAAGTAGTGTCCAGTGGGGCATCCTGTTAAAGGTGTTTCCATTTTGTGAGCTGACAGGTGAAAGGGGGCTGGATTAAGAAAAGTGAACATAAAAGACACTTAGTCACCAAGTGCAGTCTTTTGAAAAACTCATGGTCCTGTCATATTATCTTCATAAACTAAGCAATTTGTTATGTATCCTGTGACTGTGTGATCCACTATTATGTTATTTTGCCGTGTCACAAAATACATGAATGTTACAATCCACATACCACATAATCGTTTGCAGTTGTGAATTTTGGATTTCGTGGATAACATGATGGACTGCTCTTGATCCTAAGTATTTTTGATGATCTTAAGAAGCCCCCTTAGTCATCTTGTCTCTTTTTTAAACTCCTTCTCTCATTTCAGCATTGTTACTGCTCAGAGACTCTCACCCAAGACATCTGCTTTATAATTTCAGGACACCTTGCACAGAAGAGTGAGGGTGGTTTTGAACTACTTTGCACAGACTGAGAATTTTATTTCCAGATAAGAACCAACAGAGCATCCTAAAAAAAAAGAACAAAAGCAAAGAGCTGAATCCATTTTCAGATAAGCAATTGGTCACAACCATGTGAAAAGTGCTTATAATAGTTGTGTGTCATTTATTCTTAAACTCAACTGCACTGAGGGTCTGCAGATTGATCTGATAAGGTTACAGCTGAGCCAGAGTAATTATAGTGTTTTATAGTACTATTCAAGTGTTACATTGCTGTAAAGGGAAACACTTTTTTTCTGTATTCAGAGATAACTGTATACTAAACACCAAGAAAAATTGACTTTTTTCAGTACTTTCAATACTGAGTTAGAACTGTTAATTACAAGCTATGTCTTTGTTCCAAGTACATAACTTTAATTCTTCCTCCTGATTCTTAGCCTTCTTTCACAATAGAAATATGGAAAATTATAGCTCATCACTTTTGAGATGAGAAATGAAAAACAAAGAGGAATTGGCAAGTTAAGACATGGCATAAGTGATCTTCTGATGCGTGTTGGGGAAATATTAAATACACTGTTCTCTATCCTAGGGTCACACACAGTGTGCTGCGTACAAGACTTTTCAGCTTTGCTTGTGGCCATAGGAAATTAAAAACATAAAAATAAAACCTGGACTTTCAAAGGAAGTGAAGGATGATGTTGCCTATTTCTCACTCTGTGTCAGTACTGTTGCCTGTGGACAAATGTGATTGGGACTACTGTTTTCAGATATAGCTCAAAGTTACGCTGTTCCGTCTAGTACATTCTGGGTTACAGCTCTATCTCTGACCTCATTGAGGAAAGGGTAAATGTGGAATATAAGAGTAGTTTTTCCTACCGTATCATCATTTTTTTCACCATTTATGCTATAAAATGACTGTTTCACACTGAATTGAGATAATATTTACAGCAATTCAGTGCTCCGGTGAGGGTAGCTCATATAATATTATAAAAAGTGAAGTATTTATTATGATAGGCAGAGCTTTGTATGCCTTTGAGAAGCACCTCTGCAGATACTAAGAATACCCTTAGGGGTAATTTATGATTTTCAAGATAAGTAAAGGGAAAATTTAAAATTTCCTAATGAAACAGCACTTTTACTTAAAATCTGATCATTTTGACCCAGATGTGTTCTATAGCATCTCACAGGACTAACAGTCCGGCCTTGTGTCTCTAATTCTCTTTTCTGATCTGGAGATCTGAGGTGAACACGTGCCTTGTTGAACCATGTTCTCCATTCTTGCTGAACCCCTGTGACTCTGGGATCTGCAGTCAGCTGAAGGAGAAAGAAACAAAACACAGTTGCCATTAACATCAAGATGGTATTTCAGAATCCTTTCTTTTCCACTCCAGATTGTTACCAGAAAGCTGATAGCTATGAGTGTGTGTGTGACTTTATTTCTGTATATCAAGGCTAAGATGTCACTAAACAGCAGGTATTTTTTACTCTCCAGGAGTGAACAGAGCACCGCTATAAAAATAATTTTAACAGGGCTGTTTGAACAATGTGTTTGAACCATTCTGTACACAGTTCAGTTTTAAGTTTTGTCACCTTCTTTGATTTTTATTTATTCAAACTACTAGGAAAAGCTAAAGTAGTAAACAATCTATTTATTTCAGTTCTGTTTGCAGCACCTGTATCCATATGGGACAGCTTTTAGAAGTCGGACTAGGCACAGAAAACCCTTATTTGCTGGAACAGAGCCCAGACATTAGGGAGTAATTTTGAACACTGGTCAAGAACTAATGAACTGCATTTTAAAATGTCCTTTTTCAAATGCGGAAACTGGCACCATTCCCAATGCAGACATTAGGGAAAAAAAATATTAAAAATGTAGGTCAACAACACATCATCCATATAGACACACATACTTTCACTATACTAATACAGCATTAATGTGTTAAAACTATTTGTTAAGTTTGATGAAAGAATAAGATGCGGTAAAGATTTTAATAACATTTTCTGGTATGTAGTGCTGCTTAATAGGAAGCGGAAGCAGAAGCAGCCCTTGTGCACTGCTCCCATCAGGTGAGGTCTGAGATACCTTAAACAGATGAGAGGAGTATTGCAATTCCTCTTATTTTAGCTAGATAAGCTTGGTTTAGCATCGAGAATAAACTGTTTTGTTCTCTGGAAGGACATGGAAAGCTACTATAGCAAATTTTAAGTTTTTGTGCTGTTTATTTTTTCCAATAAAAGGTTCGTCTCCTGAAAATCATCAAGCAGCAAAAGTGACTGACCCCAACTCCCCCAAAGTTTCAGTAGTTTGTTTTTTTTAGGATTTCTTCCTCATTCTAGATTCACAAACTAAATGCAAATGATGAGGCATGTGTCTGCTTTTTTTCGGTCATCAATGATCAGAGCAACTAACCACAATGTGGGAGAAAAGGGCTCATGGTCTAATCTGCTAGTGCACACATGGCACTGCCTCAGTCACAAGGGCTGTCTGCAGCAAGGCAAAACTTAAGACGGGGTATTTTAAAGTATTCCATGTTTTTATGCCATACAAATGCTATATAAAAACCTTCAAAGGGAGGTGGCCTCCTCCTAGGGGCAGACACAAACCCAGATTTCTGAAGAAAAAGGGTTGCTGGTGCACTGGACTGCTTGCTTTAGTGTGCTTTGAAAAAGATATATTGGATGTCAAGCACCCTAGACACTGAGCATCCATTTAGTGGGCTGGGAATAGTGGATTATGCTGTGGCATACCTGCACTAAGTGTCAGGGGAAGACACTCTTGTGTATCACTCAGTCAGTAAGATCTGTCTCCAAGGGATCCAAGTGCCAGGGCACTATCTTTCAGCTCTTACAAATGGGAGAGAGAGAAGAAGATTGCAGGAGATCGCATCTTTCATTCGTGTTATAGATTAAGTGCTACCAGTCAAATGCCTTGCAGACTCTTTTCTCAAGCTGGGTTCAACAGCCACTTTCTTCTTTGCTGGCTCTTATATATTATTTCAGCACTAAACA
Source organism: Rhagologus leucostigma (assembly GCA_013397725.1). Lineage (NCBI taxonomy): Eukaryota > Metazoa > Chordata > Aves > Passeriformes > Rhagologus > Rhagologus leucostigma. Next base: position 671,664 of record VZTD01003256.1, on the reverse strand, counting down.
GATATATAAGGATGCTGATTGCATTTAGTACCTCATTTGTAACAGGAGAGAAAGCCAGAAGGGAAGGCAGAAAGATTTTCTGCATCACTCCTGGATGGATATTCTGGGTAGTGAATTAAAAGCACAGAAAGTAGACACTTTATGAAACAACAGAAAGAAAACTGTTGAAGCTGGTGAAACATGGTTTTGCCTTTTCAATGAGCAGGTATGACTAGACCTCTTCTGCCTCCTTATGAAGGCAAAATAATCTTTCATACTTTGACAGCTCCTGAGAGTAGTCTCTTTCCGTTTCTAAAAGAGGGATGCTGCAATAACACTGCTCTCACTGGGTGAGTCAATTGTCCTTTTTGCTTCAAAAGTGGCATGCTAAAGAATGTTTAGTAGCATTGCCTACCACCTACCTTCTTCAATAGTGGGCCTGACTGATGGTGCCAAACCATGTCTGAGGAGTGTTCAAGAAATGAGTGATGAGGTATGGCCAAAGTGTAGGGAAGAGATGGATGGAGACAATAGGCACTGCAGAGGGAGCACAGCAGCAGCCAAAATTCTTATGGTCACTATCAGTCTCATTTCATGAAGTTCTGTGCTTGTAGCACAAAACCTGGTCATCATGAGACTACATGAAAGGGTCAGATGTACAAGTCTCCTGTCACACTTGGTAGTAAAATAGAGGTACCACGTGGCTGTTTTGTTTCCCTGTACTGTCTTTCAAACAACCTTCAAACTAGGCAATAAACCCCATGTTAAAAAATGAGTCACAATTAATAAAAAATGCTGGCAGAGAAAGAGGGAATTAAGGGAGGGAGAACAGAGGAATTTTTAAGTTAGTCTAGAAAATATTGTAATGACACAGTAAAACATTTTTCTAATACACCTTTATTTTGACTTTACTACAAGCAAGGAGGAATGACCTGCAAGGAAATGACCTGCAAGGCTGAGACCACCTTTGAAAAGATTTTATAGTGGCATAGGATTTACACTGTAGTGATAGTAGCTACTATTTTATATCAGCTTGCGGAAAAAAAAGGATGGTATTTATGCCAAGGAATATTCCTTCTAGCTGAGTACCTGAGGATTTTTGACAGTATTAAGAACAGTGTTATAAAGTTGCATCATTAACTGTTATTATGCTCACACAGGTTTCAAACCTAACTTTTTCTTATGGGCTGCCCTGGAAAATTTGTGAAGGACACTAAGATTTTAATTTATATTAGTTACTTTATCTTAGCACTCACTGTGCAAATCATGGGTCTATAAAATATATGAATTATTATTAATTAATTAATTAAGTTCATTTACTACATACTGATATCCACACCAAGAGTTAAACAAAAGTAGATAGTGAGCAGCAGGCTGACTTAAACTGCAGCAAATTCCAAGAAAAGGCGTGTATTCCAAGAAGTCCTTCAGCTTCTGCTAAATAGGTGCATTAGCTCTCTCAAGAAATATTTCTGTGTGTTTAATAATTTCATCTTGTGATTTTTAAGTAGCACAAAGTCTCATTCCAGTTTTCCTGAACATCATTTTCTCATCAAGCTGCTTAGTGCACACCAGCACAGAAGAAAATGTGCTCTTAGGCATTACTGGATTACTGATGAGTTTTTGTTATTGGGATTAGGCCTTTTTCGCTTAATCTTATAGCTGCAAAGATGAATGCAGCCTGTATTCTACAACACAAATCTTACTCAGCAACTCTTCTTAAAGAAATCTGACTTCCTGGGGATGGAATTTAGCTTTATGCAGTAGAAATCAGAGCTATTATGAGCATTAGAAATTTAGTGCCTGCAGAACAATTTCTGCAAATGTCTTAAGTTCTAGCACCTTTTTTGCTGCAAGTCACCAAATCAAACACTGTAGGAACCTGAGTCTGTGGAAAGATGTTTTCCTTTTTTCTAGGGAAGTGAGGGTTGAAAAGAGGAACTGACATAGCTGAAAGCTCTCTGAATATTATTCTTTCAATTCTCCCTTCCACCCTTCCGTCTCTTTTAGATCTTAGACATGGAAGGCATCTCTCAAATGTGATATTCACTCCTACGTTAGAGGTTAAGATTTTCTTTTGAATGATCTATACTGGGTTCCACTTCAAAGTTCTACAGATAGAAGACTATGAGAATCTTTTAAACTTTTGACAGATTTTTTCAAGATCCAGCAGTCTAAAACCCTGAGCAACTTGGTGTGATCTCATAGCTGACCCTGCTAGAAGCAGAAGGTTGGGTTAGAGAACCCCTAATGTCCCTTTCAACTTGAAGTATCCTATGATCTTATAAATAATTTAATATAATAATTTTTTCTTTCTTGGAGTCTGATTATTAAACATTTGTAAGTTGTGCTTCAATGGGTCTTCATGTTGTCCTTGTCTCTTCAGAAATCTGGAGTAAGGCAGCAGTATTAATTGCCATGTTTAAGAAAATGCCCCCTGTAAATACTTTTGGTACCAGCTGGACTTCCTGGAGGCTCTGTTGTGCAAAATTTGTCATGGAGGAACAGGTCCATCTGTGATTTTAACCTTTCTCTTCCTAGATTTCAAATGCTCCCAGGAGGGGAAAAAAAAGGGAAAATACAGCTAGCTGAGGCCTGCAAAATTTCTCTTATAGCAATCTGAAATTACAGGAGAATCATCTCCCAGTGGTATAGGCACATCTATGTGAAGCTTTTTTCTCATTTCTTTTGATTAAGGCTTCAAATCAATTTCTTGGTTTGTGGGTTGATTTGTCTCTCAGCAATTGAGTGAAATGTGTTCTTCAGTCTCTCATTAGGCCAGTCTTCACAAAATTGCGAGAGCCCAGCTACTACAAGGTCAGCTGTGACTGAACAGGAGGAAATGATACAGGATGATGTGCAATAGTGTCTATTGCCTGAAGCCACCAGCTATTACCCAACTCCTCTTGTGCCCGGCTACTGCAGCGGTTCTATTAAAAAAAAAAAAAAAAAGATTGGCTTATATGTGATGTCCAACCTTCTTCTCACAGCCCAGTTTGCCAGTTTAGTAAGGCCGCTTTCACAGCTGAATACCACGAGCTGCTTTTGAGTCAGAGCATGGTAGGCTGCTTGTGTGTTCCCCTCAAATAGTGTAAGGCAGTTGGTCATAAGCCTCAGTCCTTACAACTGCAATTTGTCATTTGGACTGTGGTCTCCCAGTGGTGACCAAGGCAGTGCTGCCCAACTCCTCTAAGCTGCTGGAGCTGCTGTTCTGCTTCCTTCGGTGTCACTGTCTTTGGCACTGGCCAGAGAAATTTGTGTGCCTTCAGTGAAAGAATTATCACTTTGCCGTGTTTTTCACCTGTCTCTATGAGCTTTGTGGTCCGCACTGCAGCTCTAGGGATGGTTCTGGGTGCAGGTGAACACAGAGCTTTACCTCCTCCTGGTATTTCTCTTTATAGGAGTTGTGATTGTTCTTTCATATCTTAGGCACTCCATAATGGACAGGCTCGCGCAGGGAAATATTTTTCTCTGTGGCAACCCCATCTTCCCATCTCACCCTGAACCTTTTCCTACTGCTGGATAACCCATTAGCAATATCCAAATAGATTAATAGCCTCTCTTAATCCTTTTGTTGCTGGCACAGCACGAGACAGTTCCTGATACAAACATTGTAATAGTCATTAGCCGCATGTTCCTCATTTTTCTCATTTACTGATTAGACAGAGTGGCAGAAGTTCTGCACAAACCAAGTGTATGTTTTTGCTGATGGTTTTAAAAGCAGAAAAATCTTAATCTTTTCTTGCTTGATCTGCTCTTGCTTCTGTAAAATGGGGATGATAATACCCTTTCATACCCCAAGGAAGTTGTGGAGGCAAATTTAAAGCATGCCTCCTTCATCAACAGTACAAGTAAGTAGATTGTTTTAGTTTGTTTGCAGTAAAGATTATGTGCTAAATAACAGATATGAAAGGAAGGAGTGAATAATTATGCAAATATTTATTATCAAGCACATAATTTTTAAGGGGGAAAAAAAGGGCTGTGTGCATAGAATTGAAGATTGTATCAAACTGCAAATGCACAAAGGGGCCAAGTAAAGGTTTCATAGGCAAATTTACTTCTTGCACTTAATAAGTTTTTATGCTTGATTTTGCAAAATTCAGGTGCTTTGGACTTCTGTGGAGGAGTTAGCTAGAAAGACTAACTTTATAAATTAGGTTGCTAACTGGTGAAAGTCAGAAAGGAACTACTGTCTTTAAAAATAGCACTAATAAATAATACACTTTGCTGTTTTTGGGTTTATGAAGAGTTAATGAGATTTGTAGAAGCAATTGTTATTTTAAAAAATCACGGCAATTTATTGTTGCTAATTACTCTCTTGGCACTGCATGTATTTAAGATTAATTGGAATGTCTGTACTCAGTAATGAGGTCCCATGTAGTTTACAGTGACTGACAATATCTTCCTTTATCTGGAAAATTACCACACTGGAAAACTGGTAAACAGGGCAGTAGCTCTTGGCAATCAAATTTTCAGTCTTACTTGATACAGTAGCTACTGAGTTATGGTGAAAAGATCAGACCGGTCCAGCAGTTAATGACAATAAAAAAAAGTCCAAAGGAATTGTCACAAAGGTATAACTTGCACTCAGAGAAATAGATGTTTGACTCCTAATCCAGCTTAATATTCAGATAGAGACTGATTTCTCAGGATGATACAAGATCATGAATTAAAACAGCAGCATTTCTCAGAGATTTATTTTTATCACTATTTTGCTACTGCAAGTTTAGTCATCGTAGGATGGATGCTGGAAAAGCAATCCTTCCATCTCCATCTTAAAAAACTGTGAATAAATAATAGCAGGTGTCAATGATGGAGAGGATTGTGTTCTAGTGTGCTAAATGAATTTTTCTGAAGTGCTTTGTTTGTATGTACGTGTATACGCATGTTTGTGCATATGAATATTTCTTTGGCAGCTTGCCTATTTCTGCAATTCACTTAAAAATAGGAACTTCGTGTCATTCTTTCTTGGATGCATTTATCAGATTGGACTGATAAATAATCACTTACTACAGTCTTTTGTGTCAAAAAAATGGGAAATCACTGCTGGTGGTAGAATTCATTATTATTTGAATTAGAAATCTGGTCTTCCCAGCCACAGCCTCTTTTCTGGTGCTGGACACACAAAAAAATCCAACCAACCAAAAAATTCCAACCAGACCCGCTAACCTTGTCACTTCTGCATTGCAAAACTGAAGCCACACTTAGTAACTCTGCAAAAAAAAAAAAGTTTTCTTTAAGCCGCTAATCTTTTTATAGAAATCATCAGTTAACAAGGAGGTCTTTTTGCGAAAGGTATAAGGGTGCAGATCTTCATGTAGTGTTTGGAAAATTCAGACATCAACCATTTATTTTGGTTGCCTTCCATTTCCATATATTATGCAGTCATTCTGGTTGTCCAATCAGTCAGAATTGTCTTGAGAATTTCTTAGATGAGCTCTTGAATAAAAACAACAAAGTTGTAACATTAATGGCCAATAGATATAATAGTTTATTATCTGCATATTTTTAATTGTTTCAGTGTTTAATTTTATAATTTCTCATGGGCTCACCTCTCTGCTTAACGACTGATTAGAACTGTTAGGACAGAAGTTACTGCAAAATTAGCAGATATGCTGTGAGCAGTACTTGCTTGGAGCACTGTGTATCCAAGCATTATTGTTGATGCTTGAATTTAATTTGGAATTGCATTTTAAATGGAAAAAGCATGGATATTTACACTGGTGTTTAATGGGACTGAATTAGTCTCGGAGCACAATTCTGTTCTATTGATTTTTTCAGGGAATGGGGAAGAGACGACATCCTGACTGTTCTGGTGATTAGTTACGCGTCTCCACAGCATTTCAAAGCTAAACTGTGTGTAAGGCAGTGTTTGCTGGTACACATTAGTTACGAGAGGTTCTGCCCTAAAGAGATAACAGCATGCAGGCTTCTTTCAGCTGCCCAATACCCCAGTGTGAGTCTGGACTGTGGATGAAACACTGCTTCTCATTTCCAGGGCACCTCTGGGGAAATTCGCACTTCGGGGGTTGATACAAGAGCAGTCATTCCTTTCCCCAAAGCCTGGCTTTGCCCGAAGGGTAAAAAAAAGAGCAAAACTCCTCACATGCTTGTTTATAGCTCTGTGCATCTGGGCAAGGGCTAGGGAAAGTCTCTCTTTTGATTAACAACACTGTTTATTATGCATCAAATGCTTCTTTTCTCCTTGGTAGCAGCACTCCGACCTTGTTCAAGGGGCTCAAAAAGAGGGAAACCAGAGGTGCTGTGTGACTTTGTGCACAGTGGCTAAGTGTGCTCAGTGCTTTTGCTTACTGGCAGTTCCTGTTGCAGGCAGCCAGAGGAACCAGGGAAAGGGATGGTGTCCAACTAGGTCAATCTTGTCACCCATTTTGTCACTGTGTAGTCTTTGTTACCCAAATCGGTACGTTTCTGCAGGCAGTAGCTTTTATCTGAATCATTTTGTGAGATAATTCCTGAGTGGTTGTGCGGTGTGAAACGACTGTACATGCATCCCTTAAATGAAGTCTGGCAATGCTGCTGTCATTCTGTATTGTGGAAGACCCAAGGATTTTTAAAGAACAATTATTTATTTTGATTTTTTTTTAATATCTTTCAAAAGAATTGAGTCCGTTACAGTGTCAGAATTATTGGTAAGGTCAAGTCCTGCTAACCTAGACAATCAAAAGTCATGAATCAAGCCCAGAAAAAGAATAAGATTTCAGAATAAGATATTATTACTATTATTTTCCCTTTAGATTCCTCAGATCTCTAGATGTCCTCTATAATAATGTCTATAATAACAAGGAATAAATCCTTGCATTTTGAGCAAGGTACAGTTCTTAAATGTTCTGCTGCAATTATAGCAGAGCATATTAATAGAATAAATTTAAAATATATATTATATATTAATAATATAATAAATGTTTCAACTATTGATAAAGTACTGGTACAACTAGTGGTTGCATAGGGGATTAAAACAAGCAGACACTGAAAATAGAGTGGAGTTTCAAAAAGAGGGTACCTTATGACTGCTGAATCACAAGGAATGTGTGAGGTGAGTCAGGGAATGTCTCATTTTGCCTCGACAGTAGAGTTCTGTCCACATGAAACACCAACAGAAGCAAGATATCAAGGAATTGCATAGATCAGCCATGATACACTTTTACCCCACAGACAGCTCCAAGCCTCCAATGATCTGTAATGCAGCTCTGAAATTAGAGGTTTACAAACATTCCTGTTGTCCTCGGTGTCTGGGTGAAGCCATTCAGGTCCAGAAGCCTTTCCTGAAAGTGCCAGTTTATTAGGAGAGCTGCCTGCTGAGCTGTTCCAGCACAGCAGGTGTTCCCAGATAAGCAGATAAGCAGTGCCAACAGGTGTATTGGAGCTGCAATAAGGAAAATTTCTAGTTGGTAGTAATGGAATAATGGGATCATTAACTTAGGTGTGCATGCTTCTACTGAGAGACATTAGAAGGCTATTGGCAAGCTGCACTTCCTCCTTAAATTTTAAAATTTCTTGTCAATCACTTGGTTTGAGTATTACCTCAAAGAAATGACCAGCTTTAAACTCAGATGAAAATCAAAACAAAAGTAGCAAAATCTCTTATGGAAAGCTAATAATATAGCACAGCCTTTGTCCTTCACCCTCTGAGGTTTATAAAGATTACCTCCTAGTGACTTTCTAGCAATAGGATTTTTTAAAAAATGTGGTTTTTTCACACAAGAAAGGTCTGATTTTCAGGTCCAAGCCTGTGTCAATCATTCATGGTTTATTAATCCTTAATTTGTATTGCTTCCTTCTTAGTCTCCAATCTCTTGATTAAAATTTTGTCTACTTCTTTATTTGCAGATGAATTGGTACATTGCATTTTTGTACCTTCAAAATTATCAAAACTAGAGATATTGAGATTTTGAGTTAATTTTGCAAAATACTGAAATCTGTGACTAATTTGGACTCTTGAATGATCTTAATCTCTTATTAGTTTCTTTAAGAGTTTTCATATGACAATTGTTCCTCTGTAGCCTGTCAGCTTCATTAGCATCCATCACCCACACAAATCAAGCTGAGACAGGTCACTGCAAAATAATGAGATTGTCCTTTTATTTTGCTCAAGTACTCCTTCTCTTCCCAGGTTATTTTAGTATTTCCTACAAATAGAACCTCTTTTCATACATAATGATTTTGAAAGATGAAAAGTAAAATTATTAACGTTATTTTAAAAGGATGCAGATTTGGGCATTTTTTGTAAAATGATGATGCTTCATGTGTTGCTGCCTCCTTGGGGGTTCCCAGTCTTTGGAAGATAATTTGAATCATGTGGAACTTCGACAGCTGAAGGCGTTAGAGAAGAAAGTAATGTCACTCTTCAGGCATTTCTTTTGAGAACTTGAAGTGAGGAAATGAGTGAAAGATGTGTTCATTACCACCATGATTTTAAAGGAAAAAATTACTGAGTTTAGAGACTATAAGGAAAGATAAAGCCATGTTTGTATAATATGTAGTACTTCCTAGTAGTATGTCGTTGTTCAGATGCTTGTTTTCTTAATGTTACCTTACATATCTTTAGCCTTGCAAGAGTATTCTCTGGTAGTTTCAAATGTATGTAAGATTAAGTTACTGGCTGCTGTAAATCTTGACCAATACAAGACAGCACATCGCAGAGCTGCATTTATGAGAAATAGCGGATGCTTTAATAATGTGAAGATTTTTAGTCCCATAAATGGATGCTGTATTGCTGTTCCATGAACATCTTGTGGAAAACAAGAGGATTCTTCTTGCTACGCTTTGACTTAAAATGAAAAAGAAAATAAATGAAGCAGGAATCCTGAAATGACCATTTGCTTCTTAAAGCAATCATCCAAGAAAAGACTCATTGTCTGCTTTGTCTCTTCCAACATTTGAAATAAGTAGCCTGACAACAATTATGCTTATTACACTTCTAAAACAGATTTCACACCAACTGCAGGTCTTGTGCTTGTACAAATAGCACCTTATTCATAGAATCACAGAATGCTTTGGGTTGGAAGGGACTTTAAACATCATCTAGTTCCAAACCCTCCTGCCGTGGGCCATTCACGAGATCAGGTTGCTCAGGGCCCTGTCCAGCTTGGCCTTGAACACTTCCAGGAATGGAGCCTCCACAACTTCTCTGGGCAACCTGTTCCAGTGCCTCACCACCCTCACTGTAAAACACTTCCTTATATCTAATCCAAATCTACCCTCTTTCAGTTTAAAACCACTACCCCCTGTCCTAACACAACAAGCACTGCAAAAAAGTCTGTCCCCATCTTTCTTATAGGTCCCCTTAAAGTACTGAAGGATTGCAATAAAGTCTCCCCAGAGCTTTCCATATAGACCATATTTCAGCCAAACCCTTAAATGCCTGTCTGACTTCTGAGTTACTGTTAAATCCAGGACATTCTTGGATTCCTTGACGAATGGTCTCAGCAATGGAATGTGCCAAATGCAGAGCAAGCAAATAAGACAGCGTTTTTTCCTGAGAAGCGTGTATGCCGAAGCAGTGGTCCCTAGTCTTTGATGGCAAATAACCAGCAAGACCGGTGATGCATTGCAGTAAGAATCATCTCTTGCTCTTCCCGTGGGACTCAGTTTTCTTTGTTTAATCTCCTTGCTCATGAAGTACACCAGAGGGGTTCCTGGGCTACATGCTTTTTAGCTGAGGACCTATCACCAAATGGCTTACGTGATTATACTATAAAGATTATACTTGTCACTGATGCCATGAGCAAATAGTTCCACTCTAGATCAGGACAGTCCTTTCTCTGAGGATGCCTAACACTGCTTTTCTGTGTCTACATTTGCAAATGAACATGCCTTCTGAGCATTGCCAGTGGAGCCATACCTCTTGCTGAGGCAAGTTGTTGGCAGCAGTCATTTTCTTTTCTGAGAGGAGCTCCTAGTCCTCCTGTCGTTTACAGTTTTATATATGAGAGCACAGACAGTGTAGCCTCGAGGTCATTGAATTCTATCAAGTATATTGTTTCACTGTGTGTGCTCTGGCAGAATTGGTGATTATCACATGCTATTGTTCCACCATAGTTAAGAGGCCTTAGAGTCATGAAGTACAGATGAGCACAGCCAGTTTACATTAAAACTAGGTTTGAGCAATTAAAAATTGCCCAGTCTTTCCTCCCTAGTTGAAAACATGCTGTAGGAGTGCTGCTGAAGTGTATTAAAGCAATGCATTAAAGTAATTCTGAGTGTCTCCATTCTAGAATAATTTTACTGTTCACAGACACCATGTAATTTTTATGTAAACTACCTGTTAAAACCCAAGCTATTCATCAGCATGGAGGTGGTGCACTAGCTGCATTCCCTAACAAGATCAGTAATATTTTTTTTTTAACTTTAAAGCAGAAAAGTAAGTTATAAAACTGATGTTTCTTGCTAATTTATGATGTTTTCTAAGAAGAATCTAGGATTCTATGAATCTTTTTCATGTGGAATAAGTAACTGTCACATTAAAATATAATGGCTAAGGCAAAAGTAGTGGTAAGTGATAGGAATTCAGATGTACATTAGAGTATTCTAAAGGAATGCCAGAAGTCCATTAATTATGTAACAAACAAGAAACTAATAATAATTGGTAAACCTTTAAAGACAGAAAGGAGACAGTGAGTTTTTCTCAAGCTTGGCTTGGTCTTTCAGAAGCACCATATAAACCTCTATGCAAAACATTTTACATGTAACTATTTACTTTTCTGGCAAACACTGCTATCTTCTACAATGTTCCAGCATTTTTTTTATACCATTCCCATGGCATCTGGGTTACATGCATGACAGGCACTGGTTTTGGGCTCGTGTATGCATATATGTGTGTATATATTGATAGATATCTGTGTGCATCTATCTATATATAGAAACATATATACATTTACCTGTGTAGAGATGTATATGACTGTTTCATATAATCTATGAACATAAGAAAAATGTAAAAAGAGGATATTATCTCCCTCAACACAGATACCTCACACTGTGCAGAGAAGCTGTTTTGCAGGCCAGAAGCTCAGACAAGGAAGCTGCGGAAGAACAGATCAGTCAGGAACTACGGATGCCCACTCAAATGCCAGTGTTAAAGACACATGGCACTGATTTTTTTTGTGTTGCCTAAAGTATGCCTTTGTATCTATAACCTCTATGAATGTTTTTTTGCTGAATTGTAGGTGATAATCAATGGACTTTCTGGAAGAAAGGGTGGCAGTCTTGCTTGTGGTAATGGCAGTTATACTAAAAAAATGTTTAAAATTGTTTATCCAAGTAACATATTTTTCCAGTATTTCTCCAGTTATTCTTAATTTAAATCTGCTGCAGAACTGAAGATCAAAAAATCTAAATAATTTGAAAAATATCATAGTCAGATGTTATTCAGCAGCAGAAAATAAATGGCAGGGTAAAACTGTGCCTGAATGCAGAGCAGTGACATTTCTCCTCAGTAGCACATGGAGCATATCTTGTAATGGTTTAAACAAACAGTGCCACTAATAGAAAAACAACTTGCTCCTGGAAAAACCTCTAGACCAAGTATTTTAAGAACAATAACAAACAAAACACCTCATAGTAATAAATGTTGATGGAAACGGAATTAAAATTATAACTACATCATTCTCATAATTCCTTTTTCAGAATAAAGCAGTTTAATTTGGTTCTAATGTAAGAACTACTAATATAAATATAACTAAAATAATTAAATTCAATATAGTTAATCCTAGAGATAAAGCATAGTGTCTCTGAAGACCTCACTTCTGAATACATTAGCTTGTCTTATGTTTTTCACCGGCATGGGGGAGACTTAGGAAGTGAATTTTTAATAGAGTTGTGTTGCTGTAGTGAAGCAGTGAAAAGGTGCTCAGGGGTGTGCAGCTCCAGCACAGAGCAGGGATCACTGAGCAGTGGCTCCGGCTGGAAGAGTTTTGTTGTAAAGGCAGCTTTAGGGTTCAAGGTGGGATGCTGCTGACCCCCACTCCTCAGGGCTCCTGCACCATCCAGCTCTGCTCCACTACAGCAAATGAACATGCTTCATATGTACATTCCCAGTGCTCTGAGACTTCCAGAAGGGAAAGTCAAGGACTCAGTTGCTGGCTAAGATGGTAGGTTCCAGAGGCTTCTGTTTGGATGGATTTCTTAGCTGGACGTGGTTGGCACTGGAGAAAGGACAAGCAGTTGGAATTGAATGTGCAGAGTTGCTTTCATTCCTTGTTTAAACAGAAAATGTCTTTATCTTTGGGGATTTTTTACATTGGAAATGCTGTGGCTGTCAATAGCCTGACTTTTCCTCGTCATCCTCTGCTCTCTTTTGGTGATGGCAGCACTTTTTGTAAATCCACTGCAGTAACTCAGTCTCAGACAGGATGCTGATGGCTGTGGTGCTGTACTGAGTCACCAGATTATGTACTAAAAGACTTGAGACACTTTGGGAGAGAGGACTTCCAGATCTGGTCACCCCATGGGCCCAATACACCAGTTTGTCTGAGCCTTGTTCTTCCAGAGCTCCAGCAAGGTGCTCCTGTCCCTGGATACTGTTGAAAAGCTAAAGAACTTGCACACACACCTGGTAGTCCCAAAGCAGACCCCAGCAAGACAAGGGAGAAGCAGGCAGTGACCACAGCAAAAGTATATGAAAGGAAAAAATGTGCCTTCTCTGTATTGTTTTCCATGTTCTTCCTTCAGGTTTTTTTTTTTAATGGATTTTCACCTCCTCTCTCCCATACTTCAAGTATAAGTTATTACTGATGAAGAAAGCAAGTAATCCTTTTGGATACTCACCACTGTTTGTAATCACTTGATGTCAGAATTTTAATGTGTCAGGTTGGCAAAATATATAGATTTAAGTGTTGGATTTTGAGTGTGTGTCTGTAAAAAAAAACCATGTTGTTTTTTTCTCTCTGTGTGTGTTTGTGTGTGTGTGTGTTTGTTCATCACTTATGGAAGAATGTTTAAAAATAAAGATTTCTTTGTCTCAGCTACACGTACGGAATTGGCTGTACAAGACCTTTCTTTTAAAATAACAGTCTTTGCTCTCTATGGAAAGAAGAGACCTCTATTAGAAGAGCCTCGTCTTAGTCTCTTCTTATTGTCTTAATTGAGCCTTTGAATTGCAGTCAGTAAAAGCTCACAGCAAATACAGTATCCAATCAGATGTATATTTTAAAATTAATCTACATTTGAATACCTTCCCTGATTTCCCACCAGCACCTGCAAAGGGAAAAAAAAAAGGAAAAAAAAAAAAAGACAAATGTTTGAAAAGAAAAGGAATACATTTGCAAGTTTAATTTCCCTAAGGAGAAATGAGCTTTTCAGAGCAACTTTGATATGTTTCTTTCTTCTTTGTGTAACCTGTAGTTTAATTTTGGTTCTCATCTTTGCATTGACATTTGCATGATAAAAGAGGTTCCACTTTTCTTTTAAAGATTGTTCCAGAAAGTCAAAATTATTCATAGCAGAAAACCATTAATAAAATGAAAATTTAAAAACTGTGTCCTTTTTCAGTAATTTGTATATACAATCCACTACGACTGCCAGTGCTTTTAGTGATCTGATCAGACAGCTATGTGTGATCATCCCTGGAGGTGTTCAAGGCCGGGTTGGATGGGGCCCTGAGCAACCTGGTCTAGTGGGGGACCTCCCTGCCCCTGGCAGGCGGGCTGGAAATAGATGATCATTAAAGTCCCTTCCAACCCAAGCCTTTCAGTAATTCTTTGATTCTACGACCGTGTTTTTCAGAAGGTTGCATGAAATATTGTTGCACTGCTGTTTTCATGGTGATTCTGTGGGTCTTCATTTTTAATAGAATGAGGCCTCCCAAAGACAAAATTTTTTGATCTTCAATGTTGAAGATATTTTCAGCATATTTTCTCAGACTAAAGCAGATGCTTGGGCTGTTCAGCATCCCTTTTAAACTCTTCCTTCATTCCATCCATTCTGCAGCTGAATTGATTGTGAAACTGGGAGTGAAAGGACATAGAAAATCCTGGGAGCAGAGCAGAAAATTTCTGTGATCTGTATTTATTAGAGCCAGAGGCCGGTGGTTTATTTGCTGCTCAGGCATGATTTACCAGGGATTTCCTAATTTGCTCTTGACCACTGAGAAAACAAAAGCAGCACAACCTAGGAACTTGTATACATCTCTGTATCTACGCATCTATACCTGAGATGAGATGTTTGCTGATCACACAGGATCTGTGTTTTCTTCCCTGTGGTTTTACCTGTCATGTAGAGATATGTGGAGCTTAGTCTGATAACATATTTTTTGTCTTTTCATGTGATGCATGCCCCTGCCCCTCCTGCTGGGTTTCTCAGCCCGATCAAATGCAGTAGGAGGACTGTAATGCAACACAGAAAGCTGCAAAACAAAAACCCAGTATATGTTATACCTCAGGAAGCAGGATCACACAGAAATTTCTATCTGTCCAGAGCTAGAAATCTAGCATTTACTAACTAAAACTTCTTTCTATGCTATATATTCCAGGGCATTACATACTACATTCAAAAACAGGTGTAGAGTTCAGGTGCACAGATATAAATGTACATATATGTGTCTTCTGCCACCAGCTATCCCCTGCACACCCTTGCTGCGTTTGGAGCAGCTCCAGCTTGCAAGTGACCTTCTGAAGGAGACGGCATATATGGGGCTATTCACAAGCCCAGCTTCATCTGAACTGCCGGCCTATTGTGTCCTTTGCCTGTCAGCATTGTGTTATCCAGCTTTATTCAACATTGCTTAGCCCCATACTGGGTTCTGGCTGCCAGCTTCTATCCTAATTATCAACTAAAATATTGTATCAACCTCTATCATATGCTGATTAGCATCCTTACCTACAGTAATACAAATTTTACAAAGGATAATTCTCTGCGTGTTGCGTGTTATTGTGTTGCAAGAAGTTTGAATCCTATCTGTTTACACTATTATGCGGTATGAAAAACACACAGTGAGTGTGTGAGAAAGAGACAGGGAGAGGAAAATATGTTTAGTGGAAAATGTGAAAGTAATTCCTGCAAATGTGGAGCCAGTTGATATCCTTCTTGGTCAAGCTCATATTCAAGTTTTGGTCTTTCGCTTTAGAGTTTTTAGTTTTTTCTCCTGAGTTTAAGCTTCTAAGCTCTTCCTCAGTTTAAAAATTTTAAGTGCACATCATCTCTAGATGTGGGAGGGCTTCAAATATCATGAGAGAGATCTTGGTCGGGGGCTGAGAGTAAAGGGCAGGTAGGTTCAAAGTAACATGAGATATCTGATGATAGTTCTATTATTTTTTTTTTTTTAGGTTTTTTTGCCATTACTAATCAAGTTTGACTGTCATGTGCAAGGGTTTTTGTTTCTGTTCTCTATTTAATTGTATTCTATGAAATCTTTTCCCCAGGTTTTGTGTGTGGACATTCATAAGCACTATCTGCTTGAGATACAAAAGCAGCCCCCAAGTATCCTGGTGTTTCAACCATATAGGTGAAGATCTTGTCCTTAGTGGGGAATGCTGCAAAGAAATAACTTTCTTGAAAGAACCTTGTTTTCTCTGGAAATTCCTTGCTTCAGTGTTTTGCCGAAAAGCAGTAAAACCTAGTGAGCTTTCTTTGCTCATTAGGCCAAAAAAAAAAAATAGTGGTTTGTTTTCGTATAGAGGAGTCCTTAAGTTTTTAATTTTAGAAATCAGCCTGTGTTATCTTAGATACCTGTGTACAATAGTAGGTGAACCTCCTCTTGCAGGAAAAGGTTTGATGTAGACAAAACATTTCCTGTAGGCATTCAGTCTGGGGGGACACAAGTCATGTAAAAGTTGTTCCCCAACACCCTTACAGCCTCTTCAGAAAAGGAAAATATACTTGGTGTTTGTCAGCAGCTAACATCAAGGATTTTCTCTGGAAATTCCTTGAATATACACCTCACTGCTCTGGGGCACCAGGTTCCCCCTTTGGATCAAGTCCTAAACACATCTCCGAGAGAGAAAGGGTAACTTGCACTCCTGACTGCCAGGCCAGCTGCAGAGTAAAGGAGAGAACTCACGCTGTATAAGAAGTGCAACACTGCTTGAAGCCAGAGATGTCCACAGACCCTGGAAACACTGGCCTCATCTGTTGCTTCTCCTCAAGAAGGTCGTGGCCAGAGCTACAGATGATGTCCTTGATGGCCCTGATTGCATCAAATGCTACTGGTGTGCTACTTTGAAAGCAGATGCTTCTTATTCTCTGGGCTTTTTCTGTGTGTGGGGGTCGTTGTTGTTCAGTTGGGGTTTTTATTTTCCTAATGACTGTCAAGCCATTAAGGATGATGATTTTGTGTTATTCTTCAGTCTATCCTTTTGTGCTACTATGCTGTGCAATAGCAGGTCACCTTGGGCAAAGGACCTTGCTTCTTTGTCAGTAGAGTCTGTACTTCCACAGCACTGATCACAAAAACCTTTTCCACTGTAAATTTCACACATGTCCTAGGAGACACTAGGTATGTGCAAAAATTTTAACTCTTGAAAATGTACAAACTTTTTAAAGAAATTGGTGCATTCCTGAAAGAAATAGGTTGTTGTATTAAATATTTTCCACACTCAAATCACTTTTCCTATTTTATTATTTTTTTTTTTCCTATCTGAAATGTAGGCCAAATGTTAATTGGTTGTTTGGAAACTGAGCAATAAAATGTTTATTGCTCACACATTTCTTCACTTTTTGTTTACTGAATCATTCCTGGTTAGTTTTTCCATTATGTCCTTATTACTTATAATGGTAGAATGTCAGGATTTTCTGTATGGTTGTGTTATCCCACATTTTAAGTTCAAAATTTACTGCATCACTAACAGTTACAAAATAGAATGACCAAGATGTAGAAAAAGCTAATCTTAGATAGAAATCTTGGCATGCAATTTTAAATTGCCGTTTTTCTTGCTGCAGTTTTTTTAATCTCCTCACTGATATATGTATGTACACCCACAGAACCAAAACCGACGCTTACTAATAGGATCACAAGAAACACTTAATCTTATTAAAAACAATTTGATATTCCGTTGTGATCTTCAATGCTTCTAAATTATCCTCCAAGCTAAAACCTTTCTCTTCATTCTTTACTGTAATAAAAACAATGAATACATATCTTCCACAGCTTTTCAAATGTTTTAATCCCCAATACCTTACCTGATAAATGCAATGGAAGTCAAATCAGCTGCAGTCATTCCTGATTTCTTTTTACTTTTCCTGTTCGTATTTTGAAACAATTGTCTCTTTTACCATCATAAACAAGAAACCTCATTTATGTGTGTAAATACAAATAAAATTTGATTTAATTTAGTGTCATTATTAATGGGAAAACGGCTTGTAAATTTTCCTATATAAGACACTATGTCATGATTTTTCTCTCACCTACCCTCCCCTTAAACAAGACCTTTCTTTTATAAAAATAAAATACTTTTCCACCAGATAGGAAAACTGTATATTATTGATAAAATAAATTACCAAAGAAAGAAAGGTACTATGTTTATATGAATAATAAAACTATCTGGTGTCAGAACACATTAACAAAAATGCTGTTGCAGGGCTAAAAGTGTGATGCTTCAATCTGTAAAACTGAAGTAGGACTAGGATTCAATTTTTGTAGGTGGTAGTTTATTTCCTGATAATGGGCCTGTTGCAATTTCACACACATTCCCTTGATGTTCAGTCACTAACTGGCCTTACAGGGGAAAAAAATGCACTTGGATAGTGCTTTTGTTTTCGTGATGCTGGTTCAGTAAGGAAGAAAAGCAAAGTAGTCCCCGCTCTGAACCACCAAATTTTGGGAGTTCCCAGTGCATCATGTCACTGTGAAGAGAAGGTAAATAAAGAAAAATGTGGTTTTAGATGGAAGTCCAAGCCCAGATGGTGTGGAGGCACAACACGAGCAAACTAAAAAGTAACATAGTGACATCTTCAATATTAAGTATTTCTGCTTGAGGCTATTTGGTAGTTTCTATTTATCTAATTATTTATTTATTTTGCAAATTAACCCATACCACTTCACATGCAAACAGACAAAAGCATTCAAAGGAAATACAGTTTTTCTGCTACAGTTAATTTTGAAAAAGGACTTGTATTTGGCCATAATAAATGTGCTAGAACATTAGAAGCAAGTACATTGCTTGGCTTTGAAAGAACTGCAGGCTAACTAGTGACATTAAGGAACTCTGCACATGATGCATCCATTCCCTGCCAATCGTGAGCAAAGGAACATGCTGAGAATGAGATTTTCCTTTATTTTGTTCACTTAGCAGGTGGATGATTAGGTTAATTTGATTTAATGATGCCTTACAGCACAGATATTCTTCCTTGCAGTCATGAGCAGCTTCTCTTTATGAAGGGGATATCTTTGTATGGTCTGCTGGACAAAATGGGGAGCAGTGCCTTCCCAAAGCCATCACACATAATTTTCTCAATGCTTAGGGCTTTCAGATCAAAATTCAACAGCACATTTGTGTTTGATCACGTAGGGGTAGAATCTTTCTGGTGGAATAAGTGAAAAGTTCTTATGCTTAGATACATTTGAGCAAAAGCCTCTGTGCTTTCACTGAGAGATTATATTGTGTGCAAAAGCTCCCGTCTGTCCATAGGGTGTGACTGGGAAATGTCAGTTCAAGGCAGCCTGGGCCTAATGCATCAGTTGGTTAACATTTGGCTAAGGCTTTTTAAATGACCGAAAATACCAGTTATGTAGCAACATGGCAATGTGTTAATTGGTTCCAAGGTGTTGATCATTCTCGTCCAGCTTGGGAAAGCAACTGAATAGCCCCACTAAATCTGATTACATTTCAGCACTTTTTCTGCTGTTCACAGTTATTATAAATAAAACCTGTAGTTCAATTTATTTTTATAAAACTACTTATGATGATAATTTCCAGACTTGATGTCTGAGCCATCTTAATTTGAATTATTTCTAGAAAGTTCCAGTTAAATGGTTCAGACATAAATATCTGTAAGTAAAGAAGTTGTAAAATAGTTTATTCCAATAAGATGTTAAGTTCTCTTAAGTAAAAAAGCCATTAGGCAAAATTATGGCTGTTCCGCTTGTCTTCCAGTGTTGGTTTTGAGATTTTTTTTTTTTAAAAAGATCATGAGATTTAAAGCACTGTGGAGAACATTGAAGTACTTGTCAGAAAAAAAGATTGTGTTTAGTAGAATTGTGTTAATTATTTCTAAAGAATTTTTTTTTTAAGTTCATTTACACAGTTAAGGATTTAGTGGACCCTACTGGTGATGTTGCGACACGCTCTATGATTCTGTGAATGAACGAGAGGGGGAAGAGGTGGGAAGGCACAACTGCATGATCTCTCCTGCACAAGGTGCAACCAGTGGGCCTCTAATGTTTCTGGTCCTTTTCATGCCTGTATCAGTTCTGCCTTTGCTGTGACTACTCCATCTCAGGTTTGAGAGGAAAACTTTCCTTCTAAAGCCTGCTTTGTATGTCTCTGAAACAAATCTGAGCTGCCCTTGTAAAAAGATGATTTTTTAATATTGCTTGTCTCTGTGATTATTCCAGCCCAATGTGACAAATTGTTTCTGCATAGCCGTAACTTTTCAGAATAAATAGTCCTGGAATGGACTCATGGTCTTTAGATTCTGTACATGAACAAGCCTAAGGATTGTCTGTTATAAAAGGAAAAATTCAGCATTGCCTTTCCAAAACTCAACTTGATCTAACTGAGCTTTAAACTGTAAAAAATATTCACTGGATAGAGAAGATAGATTAGCAGGTAGTTAATTCTCATTCTGCATGTGTCTGTGTCAAATTCCAAAGTTATAAGCACTCTAAACAGGCTGTCTGGAAGAAAAAGAGATGAAAACTCTGAGTAATTGATAGGATTAAGCTGAGAATCTTCAACTTCAGGAAAGGCTTCAACCCTGTCCCGTCTGTATGGAGAAAATACTGCTTGTAAAACGTATCTTTCAAGAAACAGAAAGGAAAAAAAGGAGCAAAGTATTTTCCTGCTATATTTTAGTGACATAAAACTTTAATATTTCATTTATTATTTGTTTGTATATACATGTGTTTGCTCAGTAAGTCAGTCAATCATTGAATTGATCATTGTCATCTTTTGTTAGTAAAGCAGCTAGTAATTTCTGATATCAGTGAAATACGAAGAGATTGTGTTGAGAACCTTCATATCCTTGAACTGAACCAAGATTTGGTGCTGAGTCTCTAGGCCCAGATCTTGAACTCCTTGTTGTAGCAGTTAGCTAGTCAGCTGTAAAACAGCTAAACCAAGAACAGAAAATAGTGCTATAATGGCAGCGTTCATGAAACTGGAAGATGCACTGACACTGGCTGAGCCCCAGCTTTCAGACTGATCATTATATTCCTCCATTTTAATGAGCAGTTATATTACAGTAAATGTGCTGATTCTATCATGTTAGCATGTAAATTTGCTTGCTTTGCTTTTAAATAAAATCTCTTCAAAGCATGCAGAGCCTAGTTTATTCTATTACCTTTCGGTATCACATATGAACTCAAAGGCCATGGTTGACCTCAGATCACAGCTTTAGGAGTTGCTTTCCTATGCTTCCAAATAAATCTCCAGGTCCTTCACAGGGGCTGTGAAACTCATTTATGTAAAAACTGAATGTTTTCTGTAGAATGTATCCTTCACAGGACAAAATGTAAATGTTCCACCCTGGTATTTCTGAGACTTAACAGACTTAATAGAAGGTTGTGTTCTCTAGTTCTCTCCGGCATTAATTTAAGCAACATTTTAAACTTTCCTTTAAGTGACAAAACCATAGGAAAATGATGTAGGGTTGGCTTGACTCGTTTGTTGGGTTTTTTCCTAGCTCATCTTCTGAAAAAAAATGAAAATGTATTATGCATACAGCTGTTGGACCAGGGACCAAGATCTGCCTGCCTGTATTCATTTCGTTTGCTGTCAGTTCTTCTTAATCCTGTTTTCTTTATTGTAATCTCTGTTCAGATGAGAAAGTCTTAGTGTGACCTGCAACACAATGTTCACCCTGAAGTCTCTACTACAGAAATAAATATTGCAAGAATAGTGAATAAATTAACTTGGGGCAGAGAGAGAAAAAGAAACATTTCCAAGAAGTGGTGGAGTGTCCAGAGAGCTTTCACTCTCCTCTTTCCTTTGACTGCTTAGAACAATTATCATTTTGCATCCATTTGGTTGGAACAGTTGTGTGGAAAGAGATGAGCTATGATAACATGGAGCTGTCCTAAGTCCTGCTGAGCGGGATATTTAACTCTTGGGCCAGTGGATTATATTTGCTAGCAGCTGTATTGTGGGAAGTTAGACCTGCCTTCACCTCCCCTTTTCAAGCTAATAAAGCAGAGTGTAGGAGGAAAATCTATACAGATTTTGAAGTAATTTAAGAGGCACATTTCACTTCTGCATAGGCTAAGCATATCAGACAGATGATTTCACAAAGATTCTGTCCTCAGGGATTTTCAGTCAAAAAGTGAATAGTGCCCTTCTAAACTAAGACAGATCGAAAATGAATCCATGATAGTATCACATATTATTAGGTGAAACACAGAGACCAAGTCTTAAGACACGGAGTACTTTAATGAAATGAGAACAGCAGTGTCATGAAAGGACCAAACAATAATACTTTCTGGTTTATGGATCCTTTCCTAGTTCTTCCTTCTAAATCATATCACTTTGACATTTCAAAATCAAACACTAGGTGCTTTACTTTTAGACACCTTGTTTCAGTCTCTTCTTGTTTCTGGGGAAGCTGCCATGGCATAACCTGTAAGTCTTCTGAGTGATATATTTTAATTTTATTTGAAATGTCATGGCTCTTTCTTCTATAATGAAAAGTAAGAAGATTTCTGTATATTTGCTTCTGTAATCTTTGCTTAGATTCATATATCCACATATCCACAGCAACTTCTTTTTTTTTTTTAATTAAAAATGTATAGATCAATGAAATCATTTCTTGTAATATAGAACTGAATAATTGTAAATAAAAAATATTAAGGTGGTTCCTTCCACTGCTTTGATAATGTTTGCAACCTGGGATGTGCATAATGTGTGGATCTTCAGAGCTGCGTTAGGTCACAATAGCCTCATTTTATTCATGGTGAGAGTTGAAGCTAATGTCCTGTAGTTGGCTGTGTCAGGAAGGTACCTAGGAACGGATCTGATTTTCAGAGCACCTTCAGCTTGAATGTATTCCAGGGATCTTCCTGTGCATCTTCTCTAGATCCTAGATTTTGGGTTCTCATCCTAATTAATATTATTTAAAAGGCCACACAAAACTGGCTGGTGTCAGTGGTGGGGATAGGTTAGTGCTGATACCTCTCCTACCCTTGCCCCTGACACCACCATTTTCCACTCCTTCCTTTTCCCCTGATCAGTGGATAAACCCTTTAGCTTTCATTTTGCTTGGCCTAAACAAACATGCCAGTCTGCTGGTCTCCTCTCACTCTGTGCTTCCAGTCTTCCCTGAGCAGTCCCATAAATCTTCTTTGCTTCTGCTCCAGTTTCTGAGCTTGGATGGTCTGAGCTGAACATGTGCGACTTGGCCAGTGCTCTGCGTCACAGCTTCCCTATTTCTTTGGGAATTCCCTCCAGTGGATCATAGCTGACTTTTCCTTTCTACATGAGCAGTTCTGAATCATTCCAAAATATGCTACCGTGTCTGGTCCTGCTTCAACTCAGCCCTTTTCAAGCCATTTTATAGCATGCAAAATTTGTCATTTGAAGTGAAAGAGGAGGGAGGATTGGATTTGGATTTGGGAGGATTGGATTTCATCTGTTACTAAAAATTCGGTTAATTTACACCACTTATTATTGTGATTCTATTTTTTTTAAAGATATGTCTACTTCTGGTGTGTCCCAGAGAGTAAATTTTTACTAGGTCATAACTACTTTTTGTGCCAGAACAGCTATTTATAGGTGACACTACTCATTATAATCTTTGGTATCCCTGCTATGCCTCTATATTATGTTATTTTGTAGCAACAGGATAAAAATGTCCATGGAAAAAGGCTGATAGAGTGTCTTTGTGCTTCATGAGGACAGAAACAGAAATGAATTCTTGCAACCTCCTGGGGTCTGACCTATACCTGATAAGGAGGAAGGTGATGGAATTTCCTGGCATCCTATTTCAGTGTTGTGTGCCATAGGACTGCTTGCTCCAGCGAGTCAAAGTGTCACCATTATGTGTTCCTAATCAATAACAATTTTATACACAACTGATAGGATTTTACTGTATCAAATATCTTCCTGGGAAACAGCTTCCTGTGATAAGGATGTTTTCTATGAAGTCTAGGCGAGGCTTGTATAGCATATACTATTCAAAGTGAAGATCTTTCTATCTAAAATTTGAAATGCATGTGTATTTCAGGTAAAATAATAAACAAGCAAACAAAAAACCTTTAGTCTCTAAGTCACCTATATGTGATGAACCATTCACTGAGTTACGAATATGATCACACAAATGTGTTGTGTGTAAAAGTGCCCAGAAGTGAATGAGGTGCATCTGTAGTTTATGACAGCCTAAAAGCAGAGCTTTAAACCACTTGTGCATTAAGTAACATTTGAGCAACACAGCCTAGATTGGAAAAAGTACTACAAGCCTAGTCCTAGACCTCAAAATATACTATAAAGATATTATTTTGTCTGAAAGTGTGGTTTATTAGTTTTGAAACCCTTAGTTTAAGAGAGAATCTTATTTCCCTTGGATCCAATTCATCTCTGTTCTCTGAATAAGAAACAAGAACTGGGTCTCTGAAACAATTGCTGTTGTGGCAGCCACAAATTACACTGTGGTGCTGCTAATTCCTTGTGGAGCACAATGCGTTTACAGCCTCCTTTTTTTATTGATTCTTTCTGTTAGTCTTCATTCAGCACTGCAGTAGAAATACAGAATTTCCAATGTAATTTCTAGAAAAATTATTATTATTACTGCTGTTGTTGTTATCATTATTATTATTATTACTATGTTGCCTTTGAAGATGCAATATTGCCAGAAGAAATTGAAATACCTGTGGTTTTCATCTATGGGTAATAATCTGTTTTCTTCAGTTACTTTTTTTTGTGAGGTTTAAAGCAGCTATCTGTGGCCAAGAAAATCCCAGTGTTCTTTCTGCCTTTATCCTGAGTGACTTTAGTTTAAGCACACTTTAAACTGTTACCTTATGTGCCCCTCTACTGTTGTTGGTTCTTTGGAAGCAATGTGGTTCTTGGCCACAGAGTTACATAATAAAATAAAAAAAAGGAAATTTCAGATCACAGTGGAAAAGTCCAAGTAATTCAGCTTATATACAGTCATCAAATGACCTCCCTATTCAAGCCCTCAGGTTTTCATGAGCCAGTATTTAGACCAAAAAGCCCCCCTCTATGTGTATTTAGGTTTATGCTAGGTTCCTTCCTACCCAATTGTTTTAGGTTACAAGGTAAGATGCAACCAAAAGTGTTCTATTACCATCTGTTAAAACCAAGCGGGGCAGGGTTCTTTATCTCTTCCATGACACATCCCTGGTAACTCCTTCCAGAGAGATATTTTTCTGTTTAATGGGCTATCAAGCCTCACTGCATGACTCATAGAATTACATCATCCCATTGTGAGATGCTCCTCCCAGGGGGAGGAACCAAGCATTCCCATCTGGATATAATCTGAGGTTTGGAACATCACACTCAGCCCTACCTACCGAATTCCCAGAGGGCAAGAGCTACATAACCACCACTGGACCTTCAGAGGAAGACCACACCCTTCCACAGGATCGCCTCTTCAACAGAACCACATCTATCACTTCAAGAAGACTGCAGCCACCATTTATTCAGACTGCTACCATCACCCTGACCAACAGGGTGTCAGATTGTATCCTGACTCTGTCAGTGTTTCTGTACTACTGCATTTATTTTTAATTTTCCTATTAAATTGTAGTTCTGATTTTGAGTCTCTCACTGGTTTGCTTTCAAACTAGTACACCAATTTTTACATGCTAGTTGTATTTGTACATGCAAGTGCTTTTCCTTTTTCCTTTTTGTTTTTACGTAAATTGCAAGAGCATTGAATCATGAAAATGACACAAGGAGCAAAGTCCAGTAACAAAAGCTTAAGTCCTCAGTCCATCTCAGTCTTTGATAATGTATTCTCTACACAGTGCTTTGACTTTTTTTTTTTTTGTTAAATTGGCTATCTTGAGAACCTGGGTTTTCTTAGTTTTCCGTTCCTTAGTTTTCCTTGAGAGTCTGCAACACTACAAAAAGCATTTCACTGCTTCATTTCTGTTTCACTCCTCTTTCTCACCCAGTAGTTTGTAAACCCTTTCAAGTTCTGCGAAGTATTGCAACCTTCCCACGTGCACAGATTGGGTAAATACACTGAGGAAGGGAAACACTCTTTTTGAAATATTGACATTTTACTTAGAATTTACATTATATAATAAATTTATTGTAAATATCTAACCTTTGGTTTCTGATCTTTTGTATCACCTCCTCACTTTCTATACTGTAAGACACGGATCCCTCTAAATAATTATTTTCCACATTTGTCTATCTATGGTCTATTGTCTATTTTTGAAAGATAGACTTGTATTTTACTCTAGAATCCTTCTTCTTCAAGGAGACTTCTTTTTGATTGACACACTTACCCCTCAGTTTCTTTCTCATCTCTATGTGTTACTTCTTCTACTGCATTTTTTTCCTTCACCTCCCTTTCTTCCTATCTGTTTTTCACTCCTTTGCTAGCAGAGGAAGGACATCACTTGTCAGTCCCACTCCGCCATGCAGGAGCAATATCCTCTACCTGATTTGCATTCCCTTGGCATCTCTTGTCTTTTCCTTCTTCCTTCAGTGTTGCATTTCTTCTAGACCAAGACTAACATTCTTGATCTCCTTCTTAGGACCTTTTGTTCCCTTCTCACTTTCTCTCCCTTATATAGTATCCTTCTAAGCTATTCCCAGCTCTCGAGCTGCCCATAAATTCATTTCCTATGCTGCAATTTAAAACATCTTCTAGCTTGACATCTTACCTGAACTTTATTGCTGGTAACAAACTATCTCTTCTAGATCATTAGTGAACACATGAAATGTTACAAATTACATTACATGCACTCAGCAAGAAAGGTACTTTGGGAGGGTTTTACACTTTATTACATGCTTCTCTGCTGTTGAAGATCTGGAAGAAAAAATTAAGTACAAATTTACAACACGGCAGTAAGTCAAAGAAGGCAGCATTAAAAGCTTAAATTTGGAAGAGTCTGCTAACGATTCTACTTCCATCTTGTTTCCAAAACTATTAGGAAGTGTCCTCTATGTAAAAACTTTTTGAGCATGGACAAATAAAGATG
Organism: Rhagologus leucostigma; assembly: GCA_013397725.1. NCBI lineage: Eukaryota > Metazoa > Chordata > Aves > Passeriformes > Rhagologus > Rhagologus leucostigma. The sequence goes on along the minus strand of VZTD01003256.1, from coordinate 645,410 downwards.
TGCACAAAACACCGTGGAAGAGTCTGCAGCACAGTGAGTTAAAGAAGAGACAGAACAGAGAAGTTAATGTGCTCACAAATTAATTTTGAGTATCTTTTTTGCTAATGGCTTGTGTCAGTAATGCAATTTTGTGAAGAGGTGAGCAAGTATCGGAGAACATGAAAAAGTGAGTCTGTGCTTTGCAGGATATACAGTTATGAAGGTCAGTATAGCTTCAAGATGGGCTTTTTTAATCAGTGAGCACGGGAAGTAAGGGAGTTTTTTATGATTGGACTTGCTTTCCCAGAATTATCTGTAGTGATGTCTCTCCCCTGCTCACCTCTCTCTGTTTCCCTTTTCAATTTTGTTTTCTCCTTTTCAGTTTTTTGTGCACTTCTCTGCTACTGCTACCTTCTCATGCTTGCTAATGACCTTTTCTTCAGCTGTAGCCCTCTTTCTGTCCTATCCCATCAGCCTTCCACTACCTTGATTCATCTTCCTTTTCCCCGGTATTATTTCTCATTTATTTCTCTCCTCTTCTAATTTGAGTCTGTTACTATGAAGAGTCAGAACACAAGTGAGTGGAATAGAAGTGACATTGCTGTTCTTCCTCTTTACAATTATTTTTTGCCTTCCTCCTCACTTTCCCACCTAGCTGTACTTTTAAAACAGCTTTATCTTTCTCAGTTGAAGCTATTAAAAATATGGGTTTGCACACTTAGCCTCAAACCTTAGCGATGTCTGTATATTATTCCATCTTTTATGGTGGCCACAGAGAAAACTGTAGGATTTGCAGGAAGGGCAGGGTGACAAGCCTTTGTAATACTCCCAGATTGGTTGATTCAGTTCGTATAAAAGGGAGCTGGAATGGTTTAATGCTATTCCTGAAAGAAAACAGTGCTGAGATTCACAGTTGTTTGAACGAGATAGCAAAACAGTTTCAGATCCGGGCTACCTCATCAGTAAACCTGAGTGGCTACAAGATGGAAGTGAAAATAATCTTTCTGTCGTGGCAAGCAAAGGGTGGTATTTCAGGAGGGGTCAGAGCCTTCAGGACCATTTGGCAGGAATAAATACACATAAATGAAATAAGGCACAGATGCCCCAAATCTCTCCCAGCTGAGGATTACTCTGTGAGCCTGCCAGGAGCCCAGCTGGAAGATCATAATGTATACAATAAAATAAAATAGATTGCTCTTGGCTTTATAACTCTTCATCTCTGTTTCAGAGATGGGAGGCATGACAGGGACATAGCTTTGATCCTTCCTTTGCCAGTATGAACCTAGAGTCAAACAGTTTTCCCCAAAGAAATGTAGGAAAGGAAAAATGTACAAACTGTATTTAAAAAAATGTTGGCTGTGTCATCTAGTACGCAATGAAAGATGCTCTGATAACACAGTCTATAAAAAATTGCCAGCAAACCCACAAAATCCCCATGTGCTCTAGAGGAACAGAGCATATATGGCGTTTGATCTCCTAATTTTGATTTGAGAAATCCTCCATGAATGCTCAAGATGAAGGAATCTGGATACAAGGCAATTTCTTGGAGTAGATCTATGTATTCAACCACATCTGTGCCATGATGAACCCAGAGTAACTAAGTTACATTTTTATCAGTTTTAGTCTTTTGTACTGCAGGTCTTACATTTTCTACAGAGCTCTGGGAAGGGTTTTGTGGATAGATACTGGAATCAGTTGAAAGATGACTATGTGGGCCTTTCTGAACTAAAAATCTAGTGTGTAGTTGCCCATGGTTCAGAAACTTAGTTTGGAAAATTTTATTCTCTTTTAGATAAGTTTCAGCTGCTTCTTTTAGTCAGGAGACATCAGAGTAATGAAGGGGAATCTGAACGACTTAGAACCACACCTTCTTCATCTGTCAGCCAAACTTTTCAGTGTTCCAGAATGTTTCCAGTGTTTCAGAATAACTCCTAATAACAAGGAGTTATTTAGTCATGAAATGGAGGATTAAGATTTGGGTGGCTAGAAACTAAGAATCAGCTTGAGGTGCTCAAAAAGAACTTTGCATTTCCCTCCCTATATGGTTCTCTCTGTGAAACGTTTGGTATATTTCTCCCTCACAATGTTCTTTGGTGCTTGCCATGGCATTAAAATCATACCCTTGGCAATGACACTTGAATCTGGTGTCCCTCATCGAATTAAATCCTATTTCGTATTAGAAACAGCACTATGGGAGTGCATCTTTCTGGGAGAGGAAATTATTTGTTATTTGGCCTTTCATCTGACATCAACACTGATGTAGCATCGTAATTGTGCAGCCTCACTGCCTGTCAGCTCTTATTTTTCTATACAGTAATGTAACAACTTCTTAATTATACCATAAAAACTGATGACACAGTATCCTTGGTAGTACATTATTATCCCGTCTCTTTTTCTATATTCTAAAAGTCACCATTTTCATGAGATCTAAAGTCTGCAACTTGCGTGATAATTAATCACTAAAAACTTGGATTATTTCATACGTGTCTGACAAATGTTCTTCAGAAATGGTTAATTTCTCTAGGATGTATAAAAAATTTCTCATAGAATTATAGAAGATTATAGAAGATTTTTTTCATACATGCATTGAAAAAAATAGATAGGAAAAATTCTCCCAAGTGCTGTAAATTAAAGCCTTAATTTCTCTGAAATTTAGTTCAGCAGTTACTTATTGCAATAGCCATTTAGAAAGTAATTTACATAAATGTCATCTCTGCCGGTGTTGATTATATAAAGATGCTACTGGTAGCTTCAAAATATACCTGATTACTTGAGGATGGCATTTTTCATCATGTTGTGTTTGTGGATCTGCGAACACAAGTCTGCTGGCAACTCTTTACAGCCAGTGTACACATTCAGTCATTTGTCATCCAAAAAGGAGTTACACCTTATTTATATGGAGATAAAGGACATTTTAGTTGTTGTTTGATGTCAGAGTTGATTTTCCTTTATTTCAAAATTCCTCCTGGTACAGCAAAAGTTTTGTGTTAAAAACAGGTATTTTGCAGTTGATGCAGTGATCATTCTGTTTGCATCCACACGGAAAGAGACAGTGTTATTTAGGGGTTTTGTACAAAGTAAAGTTTGATGATGGGCAACAGAAGGCAGGTTTTCCAGAGGTTTTTTTAAATGTAGCTATAAGGTCACATTCTCATCCTGACTATAATAATAGAAAAGTTCCAGTCTATCTTTCTCAGAGAGGAACTCCTCTTTTGGTTTTGCTTCACTACTGACAGTCAAGAAGGAGGATATATATAAATGCTCAATGTGTAACTTTCCTATTTTATTCATTAAATTATTGAAGGATTTTGTTTTCATAGGGGTGCTACATCAGTTTGTGCCTCTTTACCAAGAGCAGCATGGTGAACACATACTCCTGCCGAGAAAAGCCAGCAGACTCAAGACTGTGGTACACATCAGATTGGAGTATATGATAGGTCTCCTGTAATTAACCGAGAATTCTTTTTGTTGTTGTTGTTTTATTTGGAAAATTGTTAAGATTTTGATCTTTTTAAATAAATCATAGGAAGAAGACACAGACATTTATTTCTGGTTTTGGCCTGAGCCTGGACTCCAGTGTGGTAGAGAAATCAAATATGCTATTGCTCTGACCATAAATGCCACTTAATCTCAAGCAATTTCATAGCCATTGCATTTCAATTTCATACCCGTGAACTGGATTCAATAGACTAAACAGAACCCTGCATCATATCTTTCTTTTCATGTACGCATGAGATCTTTTCTCTGATCTGTTCTTGAAACTTGTATCTTTGCAAGAATAATTCAATTATCTTGGTGTAATTAATTTCCTTAGCATTTATTCTTCCAAGGCGACTTTTTCATGAGGGCAGATGTTGCTGGTACCCTTATTATCTTAGGAAGATGTGACTTTTTACCACAAGAGAGCAGCCATTCTTCCAGAATCATGTCTGTATTTTTCCCTATGCAGGTAAGACTGGATGCTGTTCAGAGAAAACATGAATTTTTGTTTGCTTTGGTTTCACAGATATTTCTGACTATTTCTGAATACAGTAGAGCTGATGTTTGACTATTGAACAACCTTTTTTGACCCAGTTTGCTTTCAAATTATATAAGTGAAAAGAACTGCATCTCATTGGAAAAATTAATATTGTTTTCCTTATTCACTCTGCAAATTTCAATTTGGAAGTTTTTAGCTATAAGTGATAAAAAGTTAGTGAAGGGAAGTAGTGAATTATTGAATAATTTATTTTCATGCTATTCTTAAAGGAATGTTTGAGGGTTTTTTCTGTCATATATTCATCTTCTGTAGCGCATTCTTTGAAGTCCAGTTCCTCTCTGGACTTGAGCAAACTGTCATTGGTATTGCTTAGCATTATCCACTCTGCCCTCTCTTCACTGACAAAATTGTTGACTCTTAGGCATGGAGTATTATTTGGGTTTGTACTTTCATATATACACAATACTGTAACTAGCATTAAGTGAAGAACTCAGGTGCTCTACTTGCAAGAATAACTGCAACTGTGAAAACAGACACACTCACAAAATATTGGCTACTGGAAGTTTCAAATTTTTTCACTTTTATGGAGATTAATGGTGTGATTTCTGTGCCTGGAAGCTGTACAAAAAGAAAATGTAGGAAGTGACTTCCTTAAAGCATTAAGAGTGCTTTCTGGAGAAAATTGGAAAGCAGTATCTTTGCAGATTTGGTTTAAAACCTACATGTAGTAGGTCTGCAAAATTTTATACAGAAGAGAAGGTTAGGGATAAATCTAGTTTATTATAAGGCAAGGAGCAGAAAGGATTATGCACCCCTGAGGAAAGGTTCTTTTCAGTTTGATAAATGCAGCATAAGTTATTTGCTACAAAATGCCAAGCTATTCTGGAAGTACACTGATCATGTCTATTTTGGGAGTGCAGGTTGCTTTCACATTTTGTAGTTTGGAAGGCATCAAATAATTATGAAATGGCTATTTTGTAGGTACTGATAAATTGTGAGTATGCAAAAAAATCCTTTTCTCCCCCTACACGTGTTACAAATATAAATGTATGTAAACCATGAAGAGTGTGTTCTATCCTTTCAGAAACTCCTTTTGGGGAGATTTTAAGACCCAGAGATTTTGGGTTTTAAAATGTCTGATACACCAGGAGAAGTAAAGTATATATGGAAGGCAACAGAGAACAGGTTAGGTGAGAGAGGAATGGCAGTCCAATGCAACAATCTGAAAGCAACCAGAGATTTGGTGTTGGACCAGCTCAGAACTGCAAACTGGGGGTGTTTTGGCCACTTCCACAGAAGGATGGCTGTCCCCCGATACCCCATAATTTAGGGTGTTTACACTTTCTGTGTAAGGAAGATTATTAAGTTTCTCTTAGAAAGGACATGACATTTCCATGGGTTTTTTTCAGCATTTTGTTCTCCTGGGAACAAATTAATCCAGTCTTCAGTGGTTACTATTGAGAGCAATGTGGATGGAGGGCTTGCAGTCTTGTGGGGCTGCCCAGCATGCTATTCTTCCTGTGCTCCCAAACACCCCTTGGCTTTCTTCTTAGGACCTCATTACACTCTTGTAAAGTCTCCAAATTGAGTTTATTCACTCGAACTCCTGCTTTGGAGTACCTGGTACTTAAAATGTTTAATCCTGTCCAGCTCCTCCACTGTGCCCTTAGAACAGCCTTTTCAGTTGCTTAATCATTTTCTTTCTCTTCTCCTTTACCCTCTACTTGTCAACATTTTTCAAAATCCAAAGAGCTTGTAACAGCTTTATTTATGGCTGGAAATTGGATTCGTTTTTCACCTCTAAAATAAAAAGATAGAAATGTCAACTTGGAATGAACTGGTTTACTAATGGAAAATATTATTATTAATAAATGCTAATATAATTTACTGGTATGATTACTGCATTTAAAGAAAGCCAAGCTGTTGCCTGCTTCTTAAATTACTACATTTCAGCTTTCCAATGTGTTATTTAAAAATATGAAGTAGTCACCTTATTATACACCGTCTTCCAAGATTTGAAAGCAACTTATACATATAAATGGATTCAGCCTCATCAGTGCCTCTAAATGATGAAAAAAATGACATTTATTAAGTAAATGCATATAGTGCAGATCCTGCCTGCTGGATTTAAAGTCTTGATTTACATTTCAAAACACTTTGGAGGATTAATCATCTCAAACTAGTCTAGGCTGATTATGTGGGCTCCTTCCACTCTCAGCAGAAAGAGGAAGAGACATCCTCCAGAGGCCTGTCACACTACTTTTAAATATCCATTTGTAGGAACAACCCTAGAGCCCTTTAGAGATACATCTCACTTTCCAGGAGGGATAGACAGTTGGGTGAAATGAGGTACTTAACTTTTCGACACTATAGACTTACTGAAGATAGGTGAGATTGATCTCTTCTCCTGAGAGTCTATTCATTAGTTTCCTTTTAATACCGTGTAAGAGAACTCCTACTCCATGCCATTGAAATACTTTAGATAAGTAGTGAATGGCACTACAAGTTGGATTCACCTATTAAGTAGTAAGAATTGGTAAAATTAAGCATAAGCTTAAACTAATGAACTGATAAGGAAAGACAAAAATCTCTTTTTGTCTCTCTTGCCTCTAAGATGCTTAAGATTCTTTTTTTGTCACTGTCCTTGCTATTAATTGACTCAGAAATTGTTATTCTCCATAAAAATCTTCTTCTACTTTTTTATTTAAATGTAAAAAGATTATTATCAAGGAAAAATATTGAGAGCTTGTGTTGGTTCATCCTCCATTTAAATATTAATTCAAATCTTTTAAAATAGCTATTTGTTTGATATGTAGTAATTGGAAAGCCAGAAATCAGATGGTGGGACTGCTCTCCAATAGCAATGGTAATTATTACTTGCATGCTGTCACAAAATTTGGTACCCTGGAGTCTGCCTTCTTGGAGAGGGCTCAGTTATGATATGAGCTGATCATTTCTGTGACAAGTCGTATGAGGAACAGTGCACACCTTACTCCCAGGTCACCAATTCAAATTGCTCTCTGTTCTACTCAGTTTCGTTGTTTGTACCATCCTCTGAACTAAGTGAAACTGCTTTAACAAACAGTAACTCTTTTCATTGACTCCACTACCAAATTCAATCTTCAGCAGTTAACTAATAATCTCCTAGTCCCTAGTCTGTATCATCAGCAGTCAGTTTTCCTTCAGTTAATTAAAGGGATGTTGATTTTTTTTCCTTTCTTAGTCTTTGAACTAATGGTAGCTTTTACTTTTCTTTTTTTTTTTGTCTTTGTTTTTGCTATTTCTCTTTTGCCTGTCAAGAACTGGGTTTATGTGCTTTTACAGTAACATAGACATTCGAGTGTCTTCTGTAAGATTTTAAGGAAATTAAAATGAAACCTACAATGGCTGACTTACGGGCCGTTTAGAGCACAGAACCAGCCCATGGGGAAGATCTCAAACATATTAAAAAATAATATCCCATACTGTATGAGCATGCTGAAGCTTTACCAGGGACAAAACGTACAGGAGTGAAGAGACTGTGGTTGCCTTTGGGATCACTTGAATTATGTTTTCAGCACACCTGAGCCCATGATTGTCTCAAGATGTGCCCTGGTCCTTGGGGAACACACAATTCAGTGCCTTAATGGGAGCGCAGAACAAAGGTAATCCCATTGCCAATACAGAAATTATTTTCTACATAGGATGAATGAGACAAAAATGGGGACTTACAGGGCCCATTGCAGTATGTGTTGTTTGGTTTTTTTTCCTTTTAGGAGCTCTTTTAAGGTTTTGAAATAGGGCTTTCATTCAAAGAATTACTTTGGAGGGAGTCAGTGGAAGAGAAAGGACTGGAAGGGCTGTCCCTGGAGACAGTGTCCCGTTTAGCCCTATAAAGAAAAGAGAAGCCACTCTCACATTGTGTTACACAAACGAAATAGTACTCTGCAAAGATAAAAATTCCTTCTGCAATAAACAAGGTTTTCCTTAAATGGTTTGTGAGGTGTGAAAGAAACAATTTTGTCATTTTTTTCTTTCTTACTAAGCTTTTCTTTATCTCACAATCCTCAGAAGGACAGTTGATTTTAGAGGGAAGAATTGACTGCAAGTGTCTTAGAAACTCTGACTTTTTCACTCTTTTCAAACTCACGTAGTTTAATTTAGGAACCTGTCAAAATAATAGCTGGTCAGTCTGTATCACTTGTATCCTTTTATTCTTTGACTTTTTGAGAAAAAAAAACCACCCTAGAATATTTGCTTTTTGTTTTGTTAGAAATGAGGGAAATTCTTTTTATATGCTGTGATTCCTCTTCGCTATCTGGAATAAATACACAGATTTTCATGAAGCCATGCAATTATTTACTTTAGCATTAATTTTTGGACACTACATGGTTATAAATACTGAGCAATAATAATGAAGATATTCTAAAAATTAAATTCTATGGAAGAGAGAAGACCCCACACAGAGTATTGTGTCCACCTCTAGGACCCCCAGCATAAGATGGGTGTGGACCTCTTTGAGTGAGTCCAGAGGAGGCCATGAAGATACTCAGAGTGCTGGAGCGTGTCTCCTATGGAAACATCCTGAGAGAGTTGATGTTGTTCAGCCTAGAGAAGAGAAGGTTCCAGGGGCACCTTATAGAAGCATTCCAAGACCTAAAGGGGACTGCAAGAGAGCTGGAGAACCACTTTTTACAAGGGCATGGGGTGATGGGACAGGGCGGGGTGGCTTTAAACTGAAAGAGGGAAGATTAAGATTAGATGTTAGGAAGAAATCATTTACTGAGAGGTTGGTGAGACACTGGAACAGGTTTCTCAGAGAAGTTTTGGATGCCCCATCCCTGGTAGTGTTCAAGGCCAGGTTGGATAGGGTTTTAGCAACTGGGTCTAATGGAAGGTGTCCTTGCCATGGCAGGGAGGGTGGAACTAGATGATCTTTAAGTTTTCTTTCAACCCAAGCCGTTTCATGATTGTATAAAATTAAATCTGATATTTGTAATCCAGAAAAATTATCCAAAGCATCAATGTCAGGGACTATACCTTTTGTGTCTTGACCTTTTACTATCGCTTCCATATTACAACCAAGGACAGAAACAGAGGAAACATCTAAAAATATTTTAGAACTGAGATGACAAAAGAAAGCATCTTAACTATTTTGAAGCTCTGTCTGTCATAGGGGTCTGTACTCTGCTCTTGATATTACAACTGGAATATTGGGAACTGGAAAGTGACCTGCCTGTGGCTTTTATAAAGTACATTGTTCTTGTTCTTACTGGCTAGATGGATTTTTTCTTTCAAAGGATAAGTAGCAGGCACAATATTTCAAAGGGAGAGAAGGAAAGCAGCCTACCCTCTGTGAGTAAGTGTAGCTGTTCTCACTGCGTCTCCAGTGAGACCCACTTTCTGAAATGTAGGCTGTTGTGCCAGGGCAGATGTGAAATCTGGGAAAATTTCCAGAGGAATCATTGTAAAATGAGGTTCTCAGCATTAGCTGCTGTGTTTACCCTTTTTTCTCTCTTGAACTATCACTGGCAACACTGAAAACACTGGATGATGGACTGAGAGCATAAACAACTCACAAAAGAGCTCTGAGGCAAACATTGTTTTCCAGTACACTTTTACCCTTCTTTAGAAATCTGTAGCCATTTTTCAAAGAGTAAGAGAGCTCTTCCACTGCTATGGCACAATTTTACTCTGGGCAAACAGGCCACATGCTAGAAAACTGAAAGTATAGGCTTTTCCCGTGAGGTCTGAGAAGTAATGCAGTGGAAGTAATTACGTGATTGCTGATGGTACTCAGGGTATTTCCCTTCCTGGCTGGTACTGCTAATCTATTTTACATATTGTGCTCCTGGGGAAAAAACATCATGCCCTAAATTGAGGAGCGAGGTGTTAATGATGGCATTGCCTCCAGTATTTCGTTTGTGACATCTTACTGATGTTCCTGTCAGTACAGATGGTGTCTGTCAGGTGCCGCTCTTAGGTATTTCTGAAGAACTGAAGGGACGAGCAGACAGAGGGTGGGACAGATGCCACTCCTCATTGTACTTCTTTGGAAACATCTTTTTGAAGTGTCCAAATAATCCTGCTTTACATAGGTAGTTGACGATTTCCTTTAAGGAGACTCTTGTGTCATAAATCTATTCTCACCTATTTGCAATATTAAGAGTTAAAAAAAACCAACTCTTCGAAGTGCATTACGTACAGGAGATTCCATTTCAAAGCCATTATTTTGGCTGGTGAAATAGGGAGCTACAAAAAGTTTGAACTGAACTAGCCTGACATCAAGATCTGGCAAAAGAGTAAGGCTGAATTTGAGCTGCTTTCTCCCTTTCTTAGACAGCCAAAATGCACATAAAAAACTGAACCTAAGCAACGGATAATAAGCAGGGCTGTGATAACCTTGGATTAATTGGTCAACATTAGCATAATTTCAGACTTAGTATTTTAAACAGTTTACAAAACCAAATACTGAAATAGGAGAAATGTTTGTGCTATTTACAGTTTCCTATTTTCAAGTAATTTTTCTCAAAAAATTAGTGAAAGTACTCTGAATCCACCATAATAGTCTGAAAGCTGAAAGCAAAAAACCAGGACAATAGACTTCTCTGAACATGGCAGGGGTTAAATATTAACAAGATAATATTGAGATCACTTTATCTTTCGGTTCAGTCACCTGGAATTATTAGTGGCAATAGACAATATTGTAAAATATGATGGTGGTAGTTATCTGACTGGAAGTCTAATGGGAAACATTAAACCTCAGTCACAGGAGATTTTTAAACTTTTAATAATTACTCTGTGGCTATAAATGGCAATGGCATTAATGCCTAGGATATTGCAGCTGCAGAAGGTAATTACCCAACTGATGCTGTCAGTATCTATAGCTATTGGTGTTCCTTATTCTCTTGCTACTGGCTTTCCCAAACAAAAATCCAATGCTTGACTCCTGTTCTTCCCTTACTACTACATTCCCAACACCAAAATTCTTAGCATGGTGAATGTCCTTTCTTGAATTCCCTTCAGTGAAGGTGCATCAATGCTTTTAATTGCCTACTTTCTCTAGCAGAGAATCTGATTTAGTGGGAGAGGAAAGGAAATATCTTAGCGAGACAACCTTATTTTTCCTCCTCTAGTTCAGGTTTTTAATTATATTTTCTCTGCCTTTGTTGTCTATGTAATATGGAAGGGCTTGTAACTATTCATAGCTTCAAAAAAGAGCCAAGTGTTTCTGATGAGTTGCACATATTATAAAAGGAGATACTGTTCCATAATGCAGTCTCATGTCATGTTCTGGAGCAGTAATTTCCATGGCTATATAGTTTGTTTGCATATTGGACTATGGTAGGAAAAAAATTCTCTGATTTATTTACAGGAGAATATTTTTTAAATACTGTGATTTTTAGCAGATAATAGTTGTTTTCATTTAATCTTTACTTCTTTAGGTTTTAAAAAAGCACAGAAAAAAAGTGCCTAGGTTTGGTGCTTGGCTAAATTTAAGGGAGCAAATATTGTGATAGGAGTACCATTCCAGCATGGCAGCTGAGTTGGGAATGAGAAGGGTCTGGAAGACAAGGACGAAGTTTCAATATAGGATGTGGAAAATTTAAGCAGAGATAGAAGCAAAAGTAATGCATCTGGAATTAAACTTCAGCCCCAGTGGAATCAACAGAGAAACATATGTTGGTTTTAGTAGACCAGCATTTCACCAGATGTGATTATGTAATTTTTGCAGCTGTTTTCTGTACAGATCAACATATGCAAAATAGACTGTATTATGAAAATAGAACAATAAAGAATAAATTATTCATATTTGCTGAATTAACAGCTAGAAAAGGACATAAGTCTAAAAAAATATAATGACACAGAAGACCCAGACGGTTTCTTTAGGATTATACATGTGGCTTTATGTAAAAGTAATGGTGGGGAATTGAAAGAAATTATACTGAAAGTGAATATTACAAGAGTTAAACTGGAGACTCTCTTCTGATGACTTTCCTGCTTCAAACTGTGCAGGAAGGGGTGTTTGCTGTTAAGTAGAGCTCAACAAGATCCCAAGCACTTGCACATTCTTGTATGCATTCTCTCTTTTCTCATTCATCAGTTCCTTGTGATCATGACAGTTCAGAAACCTGGTGGATTATTTTGCAGACTTTTTTAAGGCTTTGCTTTATACTTCACCAACCTGCAGCTTCTTCTTTTTCCTCCTACTGTGATTTTTTTTTTACTTTCTCATCTAAAATTGAAGTAATATACTCTTTAGAATAGCAAGTTTTGTTTACAGGTTTGGGAGTGAGCTTCCAAGTTTCCTCTACTCTCTTCATTAAATCACCAGTTTGCATCTCATTGTGTATTCACAGCCTTTCCTCTTCTTTTTTTCAACTGTGTTTCCTTCCAAACCCGAGGCTGGACTTTCGTTGCTTTTTCCAGGTGTCTTAAGGTATCAAAAAGGGAAACAGGAACTACCAATCCCTCTTGGTTGGGAATACGTGCAAAGGATCTGAGACCTGAGAAGCTTCTTTGTAACTTTTCAACACAGCTTATCTAACCATTTTTGGGTTTCTTCTTCAGCCCAGTCTTCAGACCTTCTTCTGTACCCATAAAACTCAGTGGCAACATGCTCTTTGGCTGCTTATCCTTATCACCCTTATCAACCAAGACCTGCCAGGAAGATGTACTTCTTCTCATGGTCTTTGATCAACTAGGAGCAGTTTCAAGAAAGGAGTTTGAACCTCTCACCTGATACAATCTGTCTGTTTTGTTTCAAGTTTGCTTGCTTTTACTGGATCTTCTTCTACATCCAGCACCCTTAGACATTCAGCCTGGATGGAGCAGGCAGGGAAAGGTTAGCCTGTACTGTTCCGTGCCATTTGAGCCAGCTTTTTTTAAAATTTCTTTTTACTTTTAATGGGTACATAATGTATTTTGATAATTTGATAACAGTTCACAATTTCTGATGGCCATTCTCTCAAAAATGTAGTAATTTCATTGCTTGACAATGTTCAATTGTAACACTGTTGAAACCCCAGTAAATATGTACTGGAAGTGGTTGTAGAAGCAGCAGAATTGTGCCTCATTTTATACTTGTGCATTGACATCAATCTCTCTTATGATTTCTCTGTTATCAGAAAAAGACAAACTTTCCCTAGGGTCCTTATTCTCTTCCTGGTTTCTTATTTTAATGAAATCTTGAGTTTAAGTTCATGTATGTGAGACCTTTCTTCAATTGCATGGGTGCTAAAATGCCCCAGAGGGATGGAGAGACAGAAACTGGTGTATACTGAGATGCTGTGAGTGTTCTTTCTTTAGGAAAACAAATGAAAACCAGGTAAGGTGTGACTAAAAAGCATGCCTGATTTTTTTATACACCTGTGAGTACTGGCCATTCAAGACAGGTAGGTCCAACATTTCCCACTAGGAACGCACTACAAATACTCAGTTGATTTCACACACACAGCACATCTGTACAATGTGTGTTTGATGTTGAGTTGCTCTGCGCATGAGCTGTGATCAATTGTTACGTATTTCCAGAAACTTGACACATCACTATCAGAATTTAGTGGATTACTGGTGAAGCTGTTAGGTAAAGATGAAATAGGCTTTTTCATTTCCTTAAAAGTGTCTCTAGGTATACAGAAGAATTCTTCAGTCATGCCTCCAGTGAATGGCCAGTTCTAATCTACTCTGCAAATGCAGTTTACTCTCGCAGTTTACAGGGAGTAAAGGCTTGGGCTAAACAGCAATGCTAGTACAAGAGTTAGCGGTTAAATTTACTTTTAATGAAATTATTGAAACGGTGTAGTCACAACTGGTCATTATTATGCTTATGCATTACAAAGCTTCCTCATCTTGTTATGGTTTATTCTCCATAGTGTAGCATGATAAGAAGGATGGTTAAAATGCCTCTATAATATTAATAATCGTTTCTATGGTGGTGGAAGTCATGCCAATTTAATTATAATCATTTAGCTGAAAAAGCACCTCTCTGTGACCAGGCTTTGGCTGTCACAATGTGTCATTTACTTCTCTGTGATTTCCTGATACTGTATTAATAGGAAATTTTTGTTCTGGCTGGATTTTGGTTGTTTTTTTTTTATTTTTCAACAAGGAAAGTTCTCAGAGATTAATGATTGTCTAAAGAATCATCTATGACAGCATTTAATGTGAGTATAGACAAACCTCTTTGTTTAGAGCTGTTTCTTCCTCTTTGCTTTACTAACAGGGCTCCGAAGAATTTATTTGACCGATCTTTATATAGAGTTTGTCGGGTTTTACGGCTTTTATTTCAGAGAAAACAAATTGTTTGCTTTCTGAGAAATCAGGTGTTTTGTAGAAAGCTGGCCTGTTCTGAGAAAAACTTTGAGACGTATGGTCTTTTAATTACTGGCTTTTAGTACTTTTACTTTGGAAGCGCATTTTCAGCTGAAAAATTGCTTCATTTTGAATGCATTTAAAATTCAACAGAACAATGTGAACATTCGGGGGGGTTTTTGGGGTGGTTTTTTTTCCATTTGGATATTTTACTTTTTCATGTTCATGTCATAAGTTTTTTTCTATATAATATTCATTTCTCTTGTTAGAAAGGGAAAAAATCATAAATAACAGCTACAGTTTTTAAAAGGATTGCCCAGTTCAGATGTCTGCCTGCTTGTTTTTCAACTTGCAAAGCTAAGTACTCTCCCCCCACAACCTTCTGCCAGCTGTGCAAAGACCTGCCTGGTTACGGTGTATGAATGACTTAATGCCCTCCTTGTGTTTGCATGAGTAGTTGTACTTTTAAAAAAGGACGTAGTGAGTTGGCAAAATCTATTTGTATTTTTAAAAAAGGACATATCAAGTTGGCAAAATCTATTTTGATTCCAAACAGAGAAGGAAAATTCAGTGGAAGGCAGTGAAGGTGTATCTGTTTTCTGGGTGTGCATATCGATGTGCCTCTGTAGCTCTGCCTCTGTAACTATCCTGTCGTCTCAAACCCCTCTGGTTTAGTGGTGTGTGCCTGTTTGTTTAAAGGGATCCAATCCAAAGCTGTTTGAAGTTCCTGAGGGTCTGCATTACCAGTGGCTGATTGAATGTATCACTACCATGCAATTTACATTTAAAACCAAGCGTGTGGGTGTTAAGACTTGCACAGCTGTAGATGTGAAGACGTGAGCATTACCTAGAAGTACCAGGAGGGGCTGGCATTTGGTGAGATTTTTCCCATCATGTTTTGTGATCCCTACCCTTGTTAGACAATATCCAAATACACGACACTGAGGCAGCATTCCTAGGCAGGGCCAATTTCTGTTCTTCCCCACAGATGCCTTCACCTGATCTGGCAGTGCTTTGATGCCCGCAGACATGCAGCCTGTGCCCAGCCAGCACGTGATTAAAGCTGACCCATCCCCTGTCATCCAGACAGCCCTCAGCAGAGCTTTAAGAAGCAAAACTCTTGCACAGTTGTATAGCTCTGAGAAGAGGCAATTAGTGGAAGAGCAGCAGTGGGAAAGTCTGCAAGGGCCAGGGAGCAATAAAAGGCAGGAAACTTTCTCCCATCCTACTTAGTATCACCACAATTTAAAATTTCCCTGCTTTGTCCTGTCTACCATCTCCCCCAGACATGTTTAGCACTGAATTTGTCTTTCTCTTTGCTATTTAGCACTGTCGTGGAATTTATATTCTCCAGCCAGCAGCTAAGCACCGCACAGCTGCTTCAGCTGTCCTGACTACATCCCCTTCCAGCTCTAGCCCCCAGCCCACTCACTGGTGGGGTGAAGAGCACAAAACAACTTGATTTGCACTGCTCAGCAATAACAGAAACATTCCTGTGTAATCAACACTGTTTTCAGCACAAATCCGAAACAAAGCCCCATACCAGCTACTCTGAAGAAAATTAACTTTATCCAATTCAAAACCAGCACAAGCACATAGACATTAGCTGGCTACATATGAGGAATAAACCAAATGTAAATAACATTTACTGTCTTCATATTCCTTGCCCAGAGAATGGAAGGGAAATTCACCTTTAAAGACATATTCTTAAACCAGCAACAGTTGCACTTGAAATTCTAAAATCCACTACAGTGAACTGTGGACGATTAACATAGACTTAACTTGAGTTTTGTAGCAAAATATGCCACGTGTTTGTTCAAGAAAACCTTACTCTATGCCTCAGTGTGCTACACAACCCTATATTGAACATGCTATACTGAAAAGAAATTCTGTAATATCTCCAAGAAATATACAATTAGGCCTGTAAAAATATGCCCTCATGTTCACACCTTTCTTGTCCTTTCCCTCTTGTATATTTCTTATTGCTTTTCTTACTGGCCCTAATCCAGCAAATATATGTAGATCCCTTCTGTCAATGGGATGCTTGTTGAAGATAAATAACGTGCATGCATGCTTGTCAAATCAACTCTGTAGCTTTGTAGACTTCTCAGGCTTTCAGCTGTCTTCTGGAGTCACACTGACATCCTTTATCACTGCTTCTAAAACCAGTTTTAAAAATAGAAACACTTACAAAGTGAAAATTCTAGTGATACTAGTAATTGCTATTATATATCGTAAAGTTTAATGATTTCCAAAATGTGTTGGAATTTGCAGATACATCAGCTTGCAGAAAAAATGCCAGATATTGACAATATTTTTTTTCCTCAGGCAAACTGAAAATTCTTTTTATATATATGTATATGTTTGAGGAAACTCTTTATAGCATACTCTTGATTTTGTTTTCAGTAAATACGTAAACTGATGCCTATATTACTTGTCCTTTTGCAGTTGTGTCCTGCTGTCATTCACAACTCAGTCTATCTAAAAATTGTTCATCTTCTCTTTCTCTGTTAATATTATTTCAAATTTGAGAATGAAATGAAACTATAATTTCCAATATTAATATGCTCTTGTATCTTTGTTGTGGTCTCATTTTGTTCTTATTTATTAGAGGAGAATGTATTAAAAATTGATCTTTAAAAATGATGAAGGATTGCAGACAAGTCTGTGACGTTAAAGAGTGAGTGGATCATTAGGCTTCCATGTGACTTTATTCATCTGTTAAAGTGACCAGATTTATATAACATCTGCTAACAGGACCATTAAGTAATCCACCTAGACTTGAAGCTAATTAACAGAGCCTTTTATAGTTGCCTCTTGAATTAAAAATACATTTCTGGGGATCACGTTCAGCTGCGCTGATTAAAGCTTCTGTGAGAAATTTCTTCAAAATTAAAAAAAAAAAATTAGACTTAGCACCTCGCTGATTTTCTTTGTCATAACAAATATGAAATTGACCAAAAGTTACTGGACACTGTCAAATATTTTTGATTAATCTCTTCAAAAGAATTTGAAAAGTTTGATTATTAGGATTATAGACTTACCCATGGAGAGGCGATACCAGAGAAAAAAGGATCCTTGTTCCTCAAATAGTCCTCTGAAAACCTGAAAATTACTGGAGAGAACATATAAAAGCTCTCTTTTGTGTGAATATCTGTGAGAGTTATTGAGGTTTGGAGGTGGATTAGGCTGCAAATTAAATTAATCTGATTAAGATCAGGGTACAATGCACTGCTGAAGGAGATTGGAAATGCTGCCTTCTTTGAACATGGTTGGCATTTGTTCATGCGAAAACACTGTTGAGTCATTAATTTGTACAGATAAATGTGAATATATAAATATATGCATACTGTGTGTACATAAATAAAATACATTCTATGCATTTATTTATGTATTGATGTAAATGTATAAAATGTTTCAAGAAATCTAAAATGTGAACTAATGCCTGTAGTCAGTGTGAAATGAATAATTAAATTAATTGTATTAACTGAGTTCTTCTGAGCAGATTCTCTTTTCCATAATCATAGGTACTTCACTTCTGCTAGGAAAGGGAGTATTTCAAATTTCATCTGACCTTAAAGTTTCTTTAGGAACTGTCTTTGCTGTTAAAAAAAAAATGTTATCAAATTCTTTTTGGAGACTGTCATTGCTTCAGCAGAATGCAAATGAAGCCTGTGATTAAAGGATTGCTCTGCTAAAGCCAAGGTCATTGGCAAACCACCACAAAAATTGAAGAACTGGCAAAAATACGATGACCTGCTATCACAGAGAAGAAATACAGAAACAAAAGTGTTGTGAGGAAATATATGTTTCTGAGAGCATCTTTGAAATGAAAGCAGCAAGAAAACAGACCCCTCGCAGCTCAGCATCTTCTGCTGCTTGTTGATTCTTGTCTCATTTTGCATTCTGAGTCTTCAGAAGAACTTTGGAAGTGTGTACTCTCACTTCTCGGCAGTCTGTTAGCGGCAGACAGTCTTATCCAATGAGCTGTATAGGAGTTCATTTAAAAGAGAGAGTGAAATAGCACGTCTTTCTGGTTGCCCTTTGCACACTCTCTAAAATAAAAATTTGGATCTTACAAAATTTCCATGCATCATGGAGTTTGATTTATATATTAATACTCCTTATTACCTCTTCTAAGGTATTTAAGATATTAAGGTATTCCTTATTACCTCTTCTAAGCTTTTGGGGTGCACTTGGGTCACTGTTTTTGTTGAAACATTAAAAAACAGTTGTCCCTTTCCTACACCCTGATGGATCCATGATTGTCCAAGATGGGGGACTATGTCATGTGATGCCCTGGAGAGCTGTGGTCTGAACTGGTGATACAGAAGCCTCCCTTCTAGACTCCAGGACCCAGCTTTAAGAAAAACAGCAAACAATGCAATTACAGCACAGACTGGAAGTGCCTAGCAGCAGGGCTCATGAGTTTTGAAGTCTTCCTCTTCAGCTCACTTTGTCATAACAAGACAAACTTCTTATTGTAATTTCATGTCCCTGGGAAAGGGGGCTTTAGCAAAAATGCTGAACATAACCAGATTTGCCATAAAACAAGAGTTGGCAATATCATGAACAATTGCATTGCTTTGAGCAAGCAAAGCAGAGAACACAAGAGCAGTTGCTTAAACTGGCCTATTGATCTTTAAAAGTGTTCCTGGGTGTAGGAAGGAGCTTTCTGGCTAGTCTCAAAAGAGGGAGATATTTTTCTTATCAGAAATTTTAACTTTCAAGTGAGTTTTCAAAAGTTTTCTAGTGGTGCTTTTTAGCGTCATCAGAGTCTGGGACAGATCTTTAAATTTAGGACCCAGTCTCTTGTGTGTTTATTTCCAGCACAGAATTTGTCTCCTTGATAAGAGGAGATGTTATGGTATTCCTATCACTGAGACAGAGCACAGAACCCACCAGAAATGAAGAGAAGTATTAAGATTAACTGTACTATTACTGTGACATTATATTCTTATTCATGCCTTTATCCCTGTGCTTTGTCTTTGTTCACAACCATTGTGAACAAAATACGGTTATTTGGATAATAACAAAGTTAAATCCTGTTTTGGCTAGAGGCTACATTGCATCTGTTCCTCATATGGGATTATGGGGGTTTTTGTCACAAACTGTGTCCTCTATTTTCGTGCATTTCCTGGTGGCGTTAGAACTAAAACTCCATGCAAAGTTTATTAGAGTGTCCGTGGTGCAAGACAAAGGGCTATAAAGAATTAATACTTGTAGTATGATTAAGCCAGGCCAGACCTGTCCATTTTAACTGTAGAAATCCAGTTCTCATCAACACTGCAAGAGTCTTCTCCATTTCATTAAGCAGTCTATTTGTTGAATGCTTAGAGACTGTAAACATGGTGAGGTACTCAGGCACGAGTCTGATCCTGTCTGCTTTAATGAGAAGTATTAAATAAGAATAATTAATAAGAATAATTAAATAAGAAATATTTGTAAATATTTTGAAATAGTGTGGAAAAAGTTTGCTATAACTGTTGTGGCAGCTTGTCTTTGAGGCATCAGATTTTAATTTTGTGATATTTCAAATGTATGCGTGACTCCGTAGGGATCTCAGCAATTTTGCTCAAAACCAGCAACAATAACAACAAAGTTAAAATGTTCTTGCTGAGCCTTGGAATTGTATTATGTTATAAATTCCTTTCTCAAATGCTTGTAGTTTATGAACCTTTTGGACAGAATTTTTTATGGCCCATAGTTGTAGCGTTTGGCCATTTTTATATACTAAGACTTTTCAAACTTTTTTTAACCTTTCCCATCTCTCTGGCCTGGGAAGTTTTCCTACAGCATTGGTATAGGTGGCTGCATATGGCTTGCCGAAGATGTTTCTAATTCTTCACTATGTTACATTTCAGTCCTGCCTTGCTTCTTCATTTCAGCCAAAATCAGGTGTGGCTTGAGTGAGGGACACACCAATCTGCACAAACCCTTGGCTTTGTGCAAACACTTGTCATATTCCCAGTCTTGAAAACGCAAAGCAGTGCTCACAGTTTGGCATCACTCTAAATTTGTGGATCTTTCGTACCTCTGGATCATCAGAGGGAATAGGTGAGAGCAATTTTCAAACTGTGCTTGGCTTAATCACATGTCAAGGACTCCACCGGAGCACAGCTTTTCTTGGCAGTTGTGACTTCTTTGTACTGGTGAAATTCCTATGACAAGTGGTAAGTAAGACTCGTATTGATCCAATCACCCTGTCTCATGCTGTTTTTTCCTTGCACATTGGAGCTTTTTCCTGCCATACTCTGTTACTCCTTTGGGCTGTTTCTCCACAAAAGAGAGGTCGAACAAGGAAAAGACATGGAACCGGGATTTGAGCATGGATCTGAATATTGCCAAAGATCAGAGCTCATCTTCGGGGGCAACAAGTTTCTAAAACAGCTCCTTGCTGGTTCTCATAATTTGTTCTTGCAACTGATACTAACACTGCATGAAGAAGGCAGCAGTATGCTTCTCCTGTTGACTTCTTGCCTTCTGGCTTCCTAAAGACATTCCACTGCATTCCACTTTTCTAGTAAGTTTGGTAAATCTAATTTTAAAACTGCTTGCTTTACAAAACAGTATACAGATCGCTGAGCATGTAGCAAATTAAACAATGCAGAGAAACTATTTTTATAACATAGGTAGATGTCACGATCCGCTAAGACAAGCGGGAGTCGTGATGGTTCGTTAACTGATCTCAGAGTGCAAAAGAAACACAAATGGGGAAATTTTAACTTTAATCAAAAACAGTGCACTTTATTGAGTGCCAACAACACGATTATGCGATAGGAGAGAGAGAGATATAAAGAAACAAAGGATAGAGAGAAAATGGGGGGGGAGGGTTAATAGCTACCAACGGCTAGCTACCAATGTTTTTGGGTTAATGGTGCAGGACAGATGCACGGGACATTCCTTCTTGTACCAGTATAGCCCTTCCTGCCTGGGCAGCAAGGAACAGCACCAGAGTAACCGGTTCAGCATGCATTCCTGCAGGCACTTGGCAGACATCCCACCTCGGTCTGGCTAGGACTCCTGTACCCTCTTTCCCTCTTTAGAGTTTTTTAGCATCTTTCAGCCTCTGTCCTCCNTGGCTAGCTACCAATGTTTTTGGGTTAATGGTGCAGGACAGATGCACGGGACATTCCTTCTTGTACCAGTACAGCCCTTCCTGCCTGGGCAGCAAGGAACAGCACCAGAGCAACCCGTTCAGAATGCATTCCTGCAGGCACTTGGCAGACATCCCACCTCGGTCTGGCTAGGACTCCTGTACCCTCTTTCCCTCTTTAGAGTTTTTTAGCATCTTTCAGCCTCTGTCCTCCTCGATGATCGTGAGGCAGATGAGGGATCTTCGGACCGTCTCTTACAGTAGGTCATCTGCCTAACTTACAAATAAATTTCCAGAAGTATTATGTTCACTTTTAAAAAATAAAATAAAATCTGACATCACTCTCTATAGCCCAAGGGATAAACCTAGTAAAAGAAGGAGAAGCCAGTACTTGCTAAGCTTAACTCATGCTTTTTTTTTTTTGGACGGTTGTAGATATGGAGGGTAGCTTGTTGGCAAATGGTTAAAAAGGACTGTAGTGTAGATAGATTTGAAAAAAAAAGTAGAGTAAATCAATGTAACTTTCTAACAGTAATTATGCTTGATATGGAAATCTTTCCCTTTAGTCATGGTCTGATGCCATGATTACAGTCTGTGAACCTCTAATCTTTGTAAGTGGGAACTATGAGCCTCTAATTACACCAACCAAAAATTACTTTGCCTCTGTACCTCTTTTAACCACTCTCAGCCCATGATGTTGGAATTACATCATGGTCTGTGTCTGAAGACTTTGCTACTGTGAATTTTCTCTTTTAGTGGTAATTAATTTAGGTGTATCACATGATTCCTCTGCTTTAGTGTGCGTTGCTAGCACAGAGATGAATTTGCTATGTCTAGTCTGCCATGCACTTCAGACAGATGAATAGTCCCAATGGAGTCAACCCATAAGTTTCAATTTAAGAATGCTCTTCATGTCATTTATTCATCAAGGTGCTCAGGATGAGGTGAAGATACTGACAATCATATCTTGAGCAGCCTGGAATCAACATAGTTCTTTGTCCTATCCCATTAGCGGTTGAGCGAGCTACCACAATTATTGAGTGGGCTACCTTCAACCTCTAGCTCATGGAATAGGTAAAAGCCATCAGTGTAACAGTGAGGCAAGAGTTTAAATTAAAAAACAAACAGGAAAAAAAAAAAGAGTCAATATTCAAAAACTCATCCCAATAAAGACAATGTGGGGGCTTGTGACACAAGTTTCCCTATTTGGAAATGGGAAATGGCCTTGGTCTTCTTCAATATTGTCTGCCCAGGCCTTCAAAACTGTTTGTTCAGCATAGTGAGAGGAGATGGAATGTAACTGGTCACACACAAAGCAAGCTGGAATCAGAACCTGTTGTTTCAGGTAATAGCAGGGTGGAAAATTAAGGTTGTGCTGCCAGTGGGGGTCTTTGGCTAATAGCTGATGGCTATGTTTCCAAGTTCTTCTGCAATTAGAGCAGATTTCATTGATGCTGGGACACATGATTTTTATCTAGTGAGGAGTAATGTCTCCTTGAGATTAGATACTAAGGAATGTGTTCATCCCTTGTCCCTGGCAACACCCCAGCATCTTAATTAGAAACATAACTGGGTATAGAGAATTACGAGGGAATGTACTATTCCTTTCCCAGCATTATGCATATAAACTTTTATTACCAGGTGTTTGATTGAAAATCATTTCTCCTCACTGCTTAAACAAAATATGTGTAGCAAGGCAGAACAGAAAATCCTTGTTGCACTTAGGAAATGGAATGGGAATATTTAATGCCTCAGCCTAATATTCATTTATAATAAGCATTATAGTATGTATCAATAAAATAAAAAGTGTTAGGAAGGGCTAGGTACCACACAAGCAACAATAAAGTCAAGATCTCTGACATTATGGTTTGCCAGGCCTTTGTGCTCTTGTACTTTTCTATAAAATTTCAAGTGTTGACTGCTGTTTTGTGAAGGAAAAAAGTGCTTTTCCTCTATATTGCTCGACACACTGTTTTAGTTATAGTTTTCCTAAGAATGTATTTTAAAATAGTAACAAGGAATGAAAGAAATATAAAATAACATGTCATAAAGCAGAAGCATACGCTAAAAGAACAAATATCTGTGTGGTAATCATGTCACAGCATAATATTTGTTTGTTATGCAAGGCAATCTTGGTGCATTGGGTTTTCTCCCTGGAGTTTCAGTGTCTTCTTTTTGTTTTCTTTAAAACTAGTGATTTTAGTTAGTCTTAATTTCTCATTAATTTTTGTGTTGTTGTTATAGACACTGTGTGTAAATTTTACACAAATAAATGAAAGGAACATCATCCCAGTTACTACTCTGTAGATTTAAAATAAGCCATTTCATACTATGATTTGTTAAACTTTACCTAGATTCACCACCTAAAAAATGGAATCCAAAAAATAACAGAATGCTTTGGATAAGAAGGTACCTTCAAAGATAGTCTAGACCAACCTCTGTGCTATGGGACGTCTTTCACTAGGTCAGGTTGCTCAAAGCCCTGCCCAATTGAAAACGTCCACTTGAAACCAAATCTAGAATTTAAGCAGACATAAGGAAATTAAACCTTATCTCCAAGCACTTAGAAACAGTATTACTCAGACTCGCAGGGATTACATCTCACCTTAAAAGAATGTACCTGCCATAGCAATGATTTCCAATAATAATCAAAATTAATCCTTGGGCTGACAGCCAACACAAATCCTATATATCGTTTAAAGGCTTAAAAAGCTGTATACAGTTAAGTGGGACTCTACATCAGTAAAGTATGATTATGGGGCTGATCCTATACTCAGGAGCAAACTTCTTACCACAGATTGGAGTATTGCTTTAATGCTGACTAAAGAAGGGAGGAGTAGGAGATGGGATTTCACTTCCCTGTGTCACTTCCCTAAGTCACACAATTTTCCTGGAAGATCTGTTGCCTATGTTCTGCCCCCTCTCTGTTTGTGGTGTCTATCTGAGAGGTCACCAGCTGAGGAAGTACAGTTTAGCTGCTGATATATGGAACTAAAGTCAAGATGTATGCTCAGAAGAGAGCAATTTTCCATCCATGATTGAAATTTCAACTGTTAAATGAATCCCAACCAGATTAGTCAGAAGGACGACTTGGTTTCTCTTGTACAGAGCCTGAAATTGAGTCTCTTGCTTTGAAGCAGCAGTATTTTTTTCTAAGAAATAAGCATTTGTATTTGCCACCTGCTGATGATAAAACATTTTATACACTTTTTTAAATATGAAAAATTGGAAGATAGTAAATGATCTATTGAAAGACTTCAAGCATCTGCTTGTACCTTCTGAAAATTCTCAACTTGCATTAAACACAGAAGTGAAAATAAGCCACTTGGGCAGCAGCTTTTCCGCCATGCTCAGGGTTTCCAAGCTGTGAATTTGCAGGTGCCGAAACACTCTCAGGAGTTCACTGATATTTAAAACCTGTACATCCCAGCAAAGAGTCTTTGAACTTTCTATGGCTCTGTAAATGACTATAAAGATGCAGGTTAATTTTTTTAATGCTTGGTGCATTTGAATCACTTTATGGATTAAGAATCTCCAAGTAGTTAGAGAGAAGTGTTTCAGCTGCTAAAAAAAAAAAGTAAAAATTGATTTTTCCTGTTGTCAGGCTTGCTTTTATTGATTGGCAGCTTAACATTTATCAGCTCGAACAGCTTATGGCTGCCATTTTGTGAAGTGATATTTCAGAGGTCAAGCTAATGCACCAAGTGGTTCTGTTTGCATTTCTAAAACTGATCCTTGCTGAGCCGTCATTATCTGCTTTTACCTGCTTTGAGAGCTCAGGATGTAATACACAAAGTGAAAAGTAATTATGAAAATCTCCTCTTACAGCCTTTATCCAGAATTTCTGAATAAGAATTTATTAAAAAGGTAGCAAGTGCTGTGATGACTTTTGGGGGGGGG
>VZTD01003256.1:494610-620134 GCA_013397725.1 Rhagologus leucostigma | reverse complement strand
GGGGGTTTGCTGTTTCCGTCTTGCCTGAATCACCAGCAGCCTCAAAACATGAACATGACCATCAAATAAGCATATTTTTTAATCATCCCAAGAACCCAACATAACAGTATTCCAGAAATGAAAGATTTTATTTATAAGGTGTTTGTACTGTTCACATGCCAAAATGTTACATTTTACATGTGTTGGCAAAATCTATCAAGCTGTTTCCCTATGGAATTTTTTCATTGGCTGTGACTAGCCAAGTACAAACACTGTAATAGGGTATAATTTTAAAAACATCAAGACGAAAAAAAAATAAAGGACATATATACCCTCAAGAGGAAAGAAAGCTGTGACACCAACCCCATGGACATCATGATTTATTCCCACAGTTGTGATAACAAAGTGTTACCTCTCTATATTTGATACACACTAACACACCAATCCATATTCCTTCTCAACAAAGAGCTTCTGAAATAGGTTGGATTGAATATGTGTGTGCTGCTTGACAACTGGCATTTCTTAGAGTTGACAATTTTTAAAAGCACTTGATAACACTGTGCAATCTCTGGCATTGTTGCACAAAGAAAGCCTCGGCTGTTCCCTGTGACTCTATATTTATAATTATATTTTCATTAAACTGAGTTGTCTGTCAGCTTCTGATTTCACAAGTTGTTTTCATGTTGCAGCTGAAAATTTTCTAAATCAGTATCAAGGATTGACATGCAAAGTCAAAAGACAAATGCCTCATCAACTGGAAATAATGCTCTACCAACTCTGCATTTAAAGGGTAAAGAAGTTATGGAGAAAAAGCAGCAGATCACAAAGGCAGATTTCTTACTGATAACTAGAATATGGTTAGGATGAGAGGATTTAATTCCCCTGTTAATTTTCAGGTGTGGCCAGAATAAAGGCAATTAACAAAGGAAAATAACAAGTGTACTACTTCTGCAACTGGAATCTGCACCGAATATCCCTTTGGTCAGGGCGAAAGTAAATGGCCACAGACAGGACGTATTTGTGGGATGCAAAGGGCAAATTGGTGTCATGGCAGTGCTCACAAACTGTCGAGTATGCAAGCCAGGGGTATTTTGTCAGCATATGGCTGACAATTTGCAGACATTTTTTACTTGGAGTTGAGATTGGGAAACATGGAAACGTAAATCTGAATTAATTATTTAAAGTATTGATGTAACTCAACTCTCATTTATCCCCGGTGAGGAGGGTTGGGATTTTTTTGCATTTAAATGGCATCCATTCAACTTCAGTGTATTTTACTTATGCATGACCTAAAGACCCAAATCTGTTGTTAATTCAAATGAATTTTCCTGTTTGTACTTCGTAGGTAAGCTCTTAGAAAATCTTTAGTAGATTAGTAGGTTTGCCACTTTCACTGTTCTGAGTGGAAGTGGGATGATGTTTACTAAAATGCACGGACATTATACATCCTGTGTGGGTTACAGTGCAGCCAGTACTCATTGGGGTAGGTGTAATATCTGATCAGGAAGATGATTTGAGTGAAGAGAACTTACTGCTTTTATTTTAAACCCAAATCAGTTCATGAAAGTAGGTACCTTCACTAAACTGAGAAGTTGGTAATCTGGATAAGGGGAAGAGGGAAGAAAAGAGAACAAGGTGCTTGGCTGGAGACATCTCATTTGAGTCTGGTTATGGAAATCATCAAATATGATGTAAAGTTGATTTAGATTGTCTCCACTACCATGGAGTAAAACTGGCTCTGTTGTCTGTTAAAAAAAAAAAAAAAAGAGTTCTTAAGTGACATTCTAATCAAGTAACATCAAAATTGCTTTTCAGGCTGTAAGTGTAAGGGAGCATGTGTTTTGTACAGTACCTGGTATGATGTTTCTTATGCCAGGCAGAAGTTCCTGTGTGCAACTACAAAATAATCAATGAATGTTTGCAAATTCCTCTCTCCACTTTAACATCCTACTTTTATGCTGAAATTACTGGGGTAAGGATTAAGGATAATTATCTCATTGCCCTTATAATAATTGAAAATATATTTTATTTCCCCTTTCTTTACCTTCAGTAACAGAAATTCAGAGGTGTTCACACTTTTCCCCTCCCTCTCCTAGGAAACGGATCTCATGACCTTTAACATCTCAATGCACCGCTCTTGGTGGCGGGAACACGGGCCCGGCTGCATACGAAGGGTGGTGCGTCCTTCTTCCCCTGGCATCCTAGAGGATTACTCCTACGTCTCCGTGACAGGCTGCATCATCGATTTCCAGTACCTAGAGGTCATTCACAGTGCTATCCAAATACTCCTCTCTGTAAGTTCACGTTTCTTTTTGTACTGGGATTCCATTAGTCCTTTCACACATAGTCTGCTGCTGTTGCGTGTCTTGGAAAGAGCATGTAGTGTCTGATGGACAGCTACAGAGATTTTCAGTTGTGTTTTGAATTAGAGAATTATATACACATTATTAAAATGTGCACTGTTCTTTTCTTTCCTTGTATCTCTTAAAGCTCTTTACAGGCATAGTACCCATTCTGGCCATTGCTGGGGTAGGTGGAAATTAACTTAAGTCCTTGGCTCTCATTCATTGAGACCTGTAGAGTAAAGGAAAGCAAACCTGTCCAAAATAAGTTGCCTAAACCTTTCTGAAGTTCACAATCAATTATGCCATTTATTTAGCCCTGACTGTAAATATATTTTACATGATACGTAGCTAAGTTTCTTCCCAGACTCAGCTATGGATTAATCCTCAAAAAAGGTCAGAAAAATGTTAGGAATTAAAGTATGCATTTATATTTAACCATGTTATTTTTTTCCTCTCCTTGAACTCTGCATTATCAGAATACTCTACCTCCATTGTCCACGTTTGTTGCAACACCAGTCAAAAAATGCAATTACAAGAAGTTTTTATAAAACCCTGCAGTGCAGGGAAGTGCTGGGATTCGATGAGTTGCCTTGGGAGCAACAGCCCAGCCTTGGCCACAATTTTTCCTCAGTCTGTTGGCTGTTTCTGCTTGTGATTAACAGGTTGTTTGGCGTGAGCTGCGTGTGATCTCCTAGAAGGGGTAGCTCTTTGTCTTCATAGCTGTGTGTAGTGCATTGCAACTGGCTGACCCTGAGTGGTCGCACATAGGATCGATCACCCCAGACGCCCGGACCTATTTTGAGAGCATAAATGCTTGTGGTTCACGGTCCTAACCATGGCCATCAGGTCTTGTTGGACTTTGGGAGAAGAGGTGTGCTCTGCAGTCCACACATGCTAGTCAGGAGAACTACTTGGCCTGAGCAGCTGGAAGGGATGCATATTTCTGGTCTGTTCAGTACTTCAAGCTGTTTTACTAACCTGCTGGTACATACTACCACTTGCAACATAAAAAGGATCTTCAGAATAAATCTCACTCATTAGTTTAAAATCATTTTAAAATTTCAATTTTTACTTTTCTTCAGCATTAGCACATTTCTCTTTTAAAATAAAAGAAATCAGTATATGTGGTTACCATTCTGTCCAACTGTCTGAAAGTTCAAGATAATTCCTCTGCAGTACTGAATGCCTTTTGTAAGATGCCAAGTGCTTTTTCCTTGCCACTACTTTTGGTCAAACTTGGATAAACTTGTGCATCTGTGATTAACGAACTTCCACTTGATGATCCAGGTCTGAAGTAGTGCACTTGGTTTGCACACCGGTAACATCACCTGCACCTACACAAGATATGTCTTATCCTGGTCTATCAGCTTCTCAGGCATCAGTGACATCACAAGACCTATACAAGCCTTCTCCTAACGATCCTTCAGTCAGGCAGCAAAGACTTTGAGTCAGGATCTTTTCCAGGTTAGACAAAATTACTTCTCTTGCAGCCCAGCCCTGTGTATGCCAACATAAATTATAACCTTACTGTGAAAGCAGGCCTTCCAGAAGAATTCTGCACACTCAGGCTTAACTGAATGCGCCTGCCTTATATTTGTGGGGCCCTGATACTCAAAGCAGGTGCTTCTCCCTTGAGTTCGTTTGCAGCAGATTTCCCTCACGATGCAGTGTCATTCACTCTGCATCAGTGAGCCTGTACAAAGGATATGAAGTGTGGTTAGTTTAAAAGGAGAAAACCATAAATATTTTAAACACTTCCTGACTTCTATAAGAAAAAAATGTATATGTTAAAGTTTTTTCTAGTATTTTTTGTGATTATCAACAGATTTAGAGTTCGATGTGCATACAGCTGGTTGTTGATCACAGGAACCGTTTTCTTCTGCACTTATTAGTGCAGTACGGTTCTGTCAAATGACAGGAACACAAATATTAATATTAGAATAATAGAATAAACACAATTAATATATACAAACTAAACAGACATGAAAATGAAAAAATATAGAAATTCTGTAATAGTTATAAAGCATAAGATGTAACTGACCTTCCCTTTCTGAAGGAGTGACTGCCATTCTGGATTAAATAAAAATTCAAATTTTTAATTCAATTGAAAATTTAAAATGTGCCAGGAACTTATAAGGCATGACTGTGAATTAAATAGTTGCCAGTTTCAGATACTGTTTTGATTGATATACACAAAGCTAAAATTAAAATACTGTGTGCAAAGTAAGGTTTTCCTCCAGTTTTACTACCTTGCTATCCCATCTGTGACATGTTATGATTAACATACCATGAGTCTGTACTTCAGTTTCCCTTTCCAAATTGCAGTTTAGGCTTGTTTCGTGTACTGTCACACAGGACAGAAGTCACCACCTGGACTATCAAATAATTCACAGTTTCCTCCCATTTTCTGAGTTCTTCTGACTTGAGGAAGTTCCCATCCATTTTGGATACATAGCTGCTTTCCTAACTGGGGTACCAATTTCAGTTGCTTGTTAAAAGGTCATTTAGGTTGTCTTTTCAAAGGACTGAGGAACTGTAGACCATAAGATCATTCTTTTTACCTTTTCCTGGTAGCTAGTCCCAAAAGCAGACTATTCCTTTTTGGACCTTACAACCTACTTAATTTTCATAACATTTTTATGTAGCAATAGTAGTGTAACAAACCATTTTACAGTGTAACAAAAAACTTTATTGGCCTAACAAATCATTTTATCATGCTAACCCTTGTCCAAATGGCTGGGAATGCAAACACTTCCATTTGGTAGGGAATTAAAGCCTCTGAAAGAAGAAATACCTCCAGGGGTAAGTATTGGATACCTGTCGAGATATATAACTCACTAGCACCATTTTTGAAAGGTGACTTTTTATTTCTATTTTTTTTAACTGGTATAAAGATTTTTATATGCACAAGGTGCTGCAGCTGTGACTACATTAAACCCTGCTTCAGGGAACAGGCTTGACAGTCATTTATTTAATTCTAACACGGTAAAGCTATTTTTGTATCTGCTTTATAGCTGTTTCTAAAAAAATATTTTTATTGGTGAAACAGTAACTTTGTATCTCATCCTGATTCTGGGTGCCTATTCAAGTGATCAGTAGCTGAAGATGTTAAACATTTCTTTAAATTGGGGGAGAATCAAGAGAAGTATGAGAGCATAGGATGCAATTAATAGTAAAGAATGATTACAGTTCAATTTTGTGTTTAAAATCCGTATTTATTTGATGTAGGGCATAATATAAGTATTATTTTGATGAATAAATTCTTCTGCACAACACCTTTAAAATTCAAGGCAGATCATCATTACAGAAACCTATTTTCAGAGAACAAATTAATAATGCAGTCAAAATGGTGACAGCTTAGCATCTTTGAGACAGACACTTCACACAATTTTTTTCATTTGAAAAGAGATAATGCACACTGAGAGAATTAATGCCAGGTACACACTGGCTTCAATAGCATGAGCATTAAAAAGTTCTCCAAGAGATATTTGTATTAGACCCAGAGCCTAATATGACATTAACACTATGCAGCAGAAAGACCCAAGCCGGGGTTCACTGTGCTAATTCTGGAATTAGCAGCCACATAACTTCATCAGTGCTGAAGAAGCAAAATTAATAAATTTTGGCAGAGCAATGGGCTGACGCGACTAGATGCTTCTGGGCCAGGAGGTGTTGCTTTCTTACAATGCTGTGTTGCACAAGGTGAAATTAACTTTCCTTCCGTTTTCATCATGGTATAGAAGGATAACCTAAAATCTAGACCACTGAAGGAAGGGGGGAAGCAAAGAAAGTGAAAACCCTAAGCCTGAAAACATGCAAAACATTGAAGCTGTTCGGTATGTTGATGCTGACCACATTCAGGATATTTTGAAGGAAGCTACTGGTTTACTTTGTGGAGGTCCAGTTGTTGCCTCCCGTAAGTGTCAATAATTGTAACCCTCAGGCTGCCTGTGGGACCTACAGAGGAGGAACAGCTACAAAAAAACCCCAAACCCTCTCTTGCAGAATCATCTATAAATGCAGATAAAGATGTGATATAGGGAGATAAAGAATACTGAAATTTTTCCATAGTGAAGCAAAAAGCAGTGGGCATACCTGCCTACGGTAAAGTTATCAATGGAGAATAGCTTATCACGTACACTACCAAGCACAAAATATACATTAAAATAGAAAAATACATTACTTTCTACAGAATATAATGAAGTTGTAATATCAGAAGTATAAGAAAAAGCACTCATGGTAGCCAAATTGGAAACTGGATACTGTGGTCACTGTGAGCAGAGTCACTATCTGCTAAAGTGTATGTCCCAAAAAGATGTCTTCCCAGTGCTTCTTTCAACTCATAAATTTATAAAGGTTGTACACTTTACCTAAGAGGCAACACGCTTCTAAAGCATCTTTCAATATAGTGTCTGAATGCTCAGTAACATGTCTACCACTAGTAGAAAAATTGCAACCACTGTACCACGAAATCACAAAGAAGGGTTGAGGTGGGAAGGGACCTCTGGACGTTATCTGATCCAACCCCCCTCGCACTTAGTTGTGTCCACCTAGAGCAGCGTTCCCAGGACTGTGTCCCAACAGCTTTTGATTATCTCAAGGAGAGAGACTCCACGATCTCTCTGAGCAACCTGTGCCTGGGCTTGATAACCTCACACTGAAAAGGTGTTTTCTGGTGTTCAGAGAGAACCTACTGTGTTCCAGTTTGTACCCGGACCCAGCGCTGCAGGTGAGGCCTCAGCAGTGCTGAGCAGGGGGGCAGGATCACCTTCCTTCATCTGCTGGCACTACTTTGCCTAATGCAGACCAGGGTATCAGTTGCCTTCTATGAGGCAAGGACACATTGCTGACATACTTTCAGCCTGATATTCACCATGAACCCCAAGTGTTTTTCTGCCGAAATCCTTTCTCCCAAACTGGGTGGCGCCTACTATAGTTCAGTGTATGAGGTTGTTCTTCCCAAGGTGCAGGACTTTGCACTTGCCCTTGTTGAACTTCATGAGGTATGTTATGCTAAAAAACAAACAAAAAAAAATTCTAGATCTTACCTCATTCTCTGTAAAAATGGTCGCTATCTGCCCAAAAGATTCATAATTATTATGCAAGTTGATGCTGAACACTTTTAAAAATCTACTTGTTAGTATTCTTACACTTGTCATCCATACATTTGCAGGGTTATCGTGTTTTAATTAACCAGGTATGATGATTTCAAATATTTTGAGTTTTCATTATTATTATTATCCATAACAATACAATAATCTATGTCATAAAGATCGTTGCATCCTCTTGTTTTTGAGGACTCTATTCCTCTTACTTTTTCCGCACAGTCGTCTCATGTTCTTAGTCTCTGTTGTTCTCTCCAGTATACACAAGCATCACATCCATAGGGAAAGGATAAGCAAGGATCTGACTTATTTCTGAATATCTGTCACCAGTCAGTGCCTCATACTGACTCCATGCAATTGTCTCATTTTGTGAATTATTTCTGCCTTGCTGTCTTCAAAGAATCTGCCAAATATTGATTATTTGACATAAGAATTAATTATGACATTTGGTAGACTTAACTGCTTTTTTTTTTCATCAGAGAAAAATAGAATTTAATTTAAAAATATATTTAGCACAACAGACATTAAAATGGAGGTTACGAGTCTTGTGTAAATAATTAATCAAGGGAAACACTGTGACTACTGAGCTATACACTAAGATCATGGGCAGTGCTGGAGTGGCTTAATGTATTTCAGGTCATTGACCAAGCTTTTACTACTGACCCATAAATTTGAATGCTTTTTTGGTTGATTTGGATGGCTCGTCCTCTATCCCTGATATTAAGATTACCTTCTCTATGCCATTGAGACAGCTCCAGGAATTGCTCCAAAAGAGGTTGCAAAGCAGCTTTTGCCCCTGCCTTCAGTCAGCCAGAACTGCAGTTTGGTTCATATTCATTTAAATGTAACAAAAAAAGTAATGATATCAATATATAATGTGGCTCCTCCGGGGCACTGCAGCAGCCCCTTTTTCCCATTAGTTATGGTCCTGCTATTTTTATAATTGGACAGAAAAGGATGCTAGGAAGCATATCATGTATGTTCTCCAAAGAAAATCCCTGTAGAGGCTGACACCAGTGCTCAGGCAGGGTCCTTGCTCTCTTTACGTGTCCTCGAGTGACAAGTGATTGATTTAGAAAGCCAGTCAACATCATGTGATAAAAAAGCATGAGGTAATTTAGAGTTAAGGGCTATAGGAATGGCACATGAGTAAAATAAAGTTGTCCTGAAGGTATTCCATATTTTCATTAATTTTAGTTTGCACCCTTTCCACATTTTTTATTTAGAAAACAGTTTATGTCTTCTTTCTCATAATAAACAGTCTCACAAGTGGTGTGGAAAATTAACTTTTTTCATTGTCTGCAGAGCTGAACTTCAACATTACTCCAAAAAAGTGTATGAAAGATATGCCTGTTCTTCATCACAACCATCATCATCACAACAACAATAAAACCAATAATAGCCAGGAACACTTGTCTCTTGGCCATGTGAATAGACAGTTATGGTGAGCTGTTGGCTTCTGACAGATTTATTAGAAAGTTTAGTGAGATCACCAGATTATTGAAAATCAGAATTTTTTCAGTCTGAGCAGTGTTACGAAGGAGTTGTCTGTCTCTGAAACAGACTGCAAACAAGCTACAGAGCCTTGTGCAAACCTATGGATTTTGACATTACTTCCGGTGCTTTATTGTAGTTGTGTCATTGTATTTGTATCAGGATCTATGCCTTGTGCAATTCTTCCACTGTTTGTAGTTCTGGTTCAGGGCTGCATACAGCCCACTTCACCTTTGCCATTAACAAGCCTTCAGTGTTATAAAAGTATAACCAAGAGAAAGAAAAATGGTGAGAGACTGTATCTGCACTAACATTCTAGAAATGGCCTTGTCCTTTCTTGCTAGATTTGGTTACACCTCATTATTCATGGTAGTGTGTAGGTAGTAAAATACACAAGTATATTTGTCTGATTAGCAGTCTGGGTCAATAAAGCAACTATGTGAGACAGGATCAAGATAAATCTGTGGTTTTGCATCTCAGTTGTCAATCCAGGGATGCCTGCTTTTTTCAACCAGCTCGTTTAAAAGGAACTGAGAACACTGATATTATAGCTGTTTGCATTCTCATTCATTCATTAACTGTTAGGATATGGATTTGTGAAAAAGGCTTGGCCAGCTTCTGCACCAGAGATGGCTGAGGTTGAGGGGATAGCAGACAACAGTTCAAGCATTAGCAATGCAGTAGTGCCCTCACCTTGCCAGTTAATCTACATGAGAACTTAATTGTTCTAGATATTTTGTGGTATTTGATATAGCGTTGTTTGCCATTTTACATGAGAATTACTGTGACAATTTTTCTATTCTCGAAAGTGTTAGTGAAATTCTGTGCGGGTATTCTGAAATACTTTTATTTACGCAAAAGTATTTTTAGAAAAATAAAAATCAATTGTTTATTTTAATCTTTATGGAGCTCATTAATATTTTGTTGCAAATTGTGCAGAAGAACTGGAAGTAAATGGGAGATTTGGAAAATAGTTGGTTTCCCCCCTTCAACCTCTGCCCATAATTGCCACGCCCATGGCAGAAACAGTGTAATAGACTAAATGTCTGCAACTTAGTTACTGCAGTTCTCAGATAGATACTTTCATTCAGCTTCATTTCCATCATTTAACTTCATTTCTGCAGTTAACCTGAGCTAGCACTGAACAGGGAACTGCAGCAGCCGAGTGCACAGTAAACATGGTGATCGCAGATTCCAGTACAGGTGAGCATCTCTGCAAATAAGCAGGAGAGGTGGTCAAAGAGGTAAAGGCAAGTTAAAGTGCCTCAGCAAATTTGTATGTCTACATGCTATCTCTAGAGCTGAGCAGAATGCTGAATGTTGCACTAGGAATTTGGAAATTATTAGAGAATAAAGTAAAAAGTGTAACAGAGTTTGGCAATCTAAACACTTTTTTAGAGAACATGGAAATCAAACGTTTTTCATTAAGAAAACTGAAAGCAGTATTTGCTTTGAACTTTAGGGATGTTTTCTTGACTATATTGTTGGAAGCCATTAACCCTCTGATAAGCTACTGGGACACCAAAGATCCTGGAAATTCAGAAAGCCAGAGCATACTGTTTCCTAAGATATTTGTCTTCATGCCTCTCAGGACACTCACAAGCTTTCAGCAGCTTGTGGGAATCAGTGCATGACAGTTTACTTGGAAGGTGGCATAAAATTCGTACCTTTCTGCCAAGCTGCAATTCAGTGTGAATTCCGCTGCATTGCCAGGAGTGTGTTACATCAGGTCTGCTCCAGCTGTGAAGCTGATAAAGCAACTAAGGAAATTCACTGCTTCTCTAGGCTAAGAGTTCACTGGGCGATTGACAGCTCTGGATAGGCTTGACTTTGCTGCATTTTTTTTTATTATTTATTTCCAAAGAACAAAGTTCTCTAATTGACTTTTACATGCAGATATGATTTTAAGTAAAGAAAAGGTATTTTACTATTTTTTGATTCCTTAATCTACACATGTAGTGTAAAGGACACAGGCAAACCAGAGGTGAGCCTCCCACTGCAGTCTCACTGAGCCTAACAACAGTAGATGTGTGCTCACTCATGCTCAGCAGCATGATTCTTTCTGCATATTGTAGTTGATATTCATATGCCCAGACTTTCTTGTACGGGGGGAAAATATCCACTGATTAAAACCCATCTCTGTGTGAGCTTCCAGTGACAGGACATTTTTCTTTTAATCATGTACTAAATCCACAGCCTAGCTCTTCCATTAAAATTTGTTGCCTGAATGTGACCTGACTGCAGAAAGAATTCTTCTTTTCTCTCAAATGCGGTCTCCAGTGATTTGCAATACTCTCTGTTTTTTCCTAGGGAAATAGGAGAAGCCAGGGGAAGGATTTCACTAAACAAGCAGTGAAATAACCCATACTTCTCCAGATTTGAGGAAATTATTTGATTTTCACTGAGGAATGAAGCCAAGGTGCATATGTGCTCATAGAACTACTTGCTCTCAGAACTACTCACAGAAAGACAGACAAGGTTTTCTAGGAAAATATGTTTTGATACAGGAATATTGCAGTGCAGCGTAAGTTTTAAAAGCCCTGTATTCTGCAAATGTTGCCTTCATAGCTTTTGTAGCTAAATCTTCTGGCCCAAATTCTCTAATAAATCTGCTTATCTTGTGACCATTCTTTGTTCACTATCTAATATTATGGAAACTGTTAAAAAATGTGTTTCCTTCATATTCTTCAAAGCAGAGCAGGAAATCCCACCAGAAGGTGTGAGGTCTAGCCCAGGATGTGGTTTCCCATGTGTCTTGGGGTGACTCTATCATGTCTATCCCCTATCATGCTCTATGCCCAAAAAGTAATTTTGTGCCTTTTCTGTGCCTTTAAACTGAGCTTGGAAAAAAAAAACAGACGAACTTTCCAAAGCAGCTTCTCAAGGACACAGAGATTACACTCAGTGTTGTCTGGCTGTGGATGGCCCGGAGGGAGCACCCTGCTTGCTTTTTCTTCAGCCAGCTGTTTTTTTTTCCCCTCTTGGCGTGAGACGGAGAGCTGAATTTTGTTTCCTGGGACTTTGGTTTTTTTCCCTTCTTCTCTTCTGAACTGTTTCAACAACATCAGAACACATCAGGAGAATTTTCTCCCCGAGGCCCAGGGGTGGGCCCACGCCCTCACCGACCAGCTCCAAGGAGGAGAGAGACCACACCTACAGAAGGACTCTGAAATCTTCCCAGGTTTCTCTCTATAGCGGGGTTTTAATTTATTATTGAGCATCATTATCCTTTTCCTGTGTGTTTGTTAAAATAAATAGTTTTTATCTCTTTCACTTTCCTTTGAGGAAAAATTTCCTTTTTTCCCGAACCCTGTGGGGGGAAGGGTGGTTGCAACCTGGTTTTCTCTCAGGGGCTATATTACTGGATTTTGGCCAAACCGGCACACCGTGTTGCACCCATGTCAGTGACACATTTGACTGCAGGGCATGGTGAACTTGTTAAGGGGCTGTTCCATCCTTTGCTATAAATACTCATTTAGCTTGTCTCAGCTCTCCCGTCGAAGGTGCTGGGCGTGGAAACAGCCCAGTTCATGCAAAATTCTCAGACACATTGTGTGGCGAGAGGCACTGAGCTGCAGTAGTGATGCGGTCCTTGTTCTTCTGCTGCTTCTGAGCCTGCCAAAGGAGATGGCTGCCACAACACCTTTCATTCACAGATTAGGTGTGGGAATAGCTCCATGCTGGAGGAAGGAAAGCAGGGGAGAATTATAGCCCACGAGACAAGGTACCAGAGAGCAGCATTTGGGTGCCACTGCAAGGTACCTAGAGAAACTAATAAAAAGTTAGCACCTGAGTGCAGTCAAGACGCATGTTGGTAAAAACCTAAGAAGTGATGCTTTACAATATCACAGTAGTAATTTACACAGAGTTACCTAATGAATTTGTCTTTTTTTTGTTTGAATTTTTCAGTGGTTGTCTAACTTGCCTGAGGATGCAAGCACTTTTAATACACTTTTATAGAACAAAAGAAGTGAGTCTTGTCATTGAAAAAAAAGCAACAAGCACGGATGAGAAGGACAGGTTGTGTGAGATTGTGTCTAGGAATAAGTAACTATAAGGATTTTTGTGTTCTCTGAAGGTTCAGAATAGGTAGGCACTGAATGAAATGGATGCTTGAGGCATTTTTTTGCTGTAGTTTGCTTATGATCTAAATAGGTAAGATTGCTAGTGGTCTTGAAAGGGAGACTGATGTAAATCACTTTCAGTTTGTAAGTTTTTATTTGATGTCAGTAACTCTTCTGAAAGGACAAAATCATCTTAAAGTAGAAGCCTGAGAAGCAAATTTAATTTCTTCTCACCCATGTAGAAGGCTTCAGTTGAAACAATTGTCCCCAGGGAAGGAGAAGAATGAGGAAAAATGGTGTTGTTCCATAATGCCGATGTTAGTCTGAAAATGATAATTGAATAAATCAGGTGTTTCAAAAGACATCTGCTGGATCTGTCTGAATCTACGAAATAAGTAAAGATTTTTTCAAGAAATCATTCCTAGTGATGTGGAACTTTTCTAGCTTAACCTTCCATTCCCTCCTATGTAAATTAATGCTATGTAGATTAATTGATAATCATTGTGAATGACAGTAAAAAGTGGTAGGTAATTAAGCGGCCTCTTAGAAGAACATGATCATTTCCATTTTTACTTGTGATTTATTTAATTTATTTTTATCATTTCTTAACTTATAATGTACCTGATATCTTTGCACACATACATGCATAATATAAAAATATTATATATTAATAGTAAATTAAAATATAAAGATCAACATAGAAAACTAAAGTTGCATCCTGGTCAATTATACCAGATAGCTTCAGTGTTTATTCAAGTGATATGCTGATTACCAGAAAGAGATTTCAAGAGTGAAGTCCTGTGGGTGTTTGAAATATCCTTTTCATTGCCTGGAGGTTTTTCTTGCAAAGTTCATCATCTTGGTAGCTCTTATCACTAATGGCCAGGGACTGCCAAGTTCTCCTCCCTGGATACTGAATTTTTACTTAGGCAAACAGGAGTGAACTGGCAAGACCCAAGACTTTCAATATTACTTCTTCTCCCTTTCCTCTTCCTGGGGCCATGATTCTACCAGTAACCTCACATAAAGATGCTCTCCCCAAACCAGCCCACAAAGAAGCTGAGTCTAGAACACAACTGGACTGCAAGCTTTGCATTTCCTTTACTTCTCCACTTTATTTTTATTTTCTCTGCCACTTGTGCAGTGAGATCTGGCTTAACGATGAAGAGAGGCATCTTTTTACTTCCCTGCCATGACTCTGTTGTTGCTTTAGGCAGCTGAAATCAACTTTCTACATGTTTTGTTATGGGTACAAATGACCAAGAGTGAGAGTGAGTTATGGAAAGCCATATCATACTGGGATTACCCATTATTGACCTCACACATAAGAGGCTATGCTAGAAGGCGTAGTTGCATTTTTCTGGTTCTGCTGTTGATTTCTCTCTTCTTTTGCATGTGTTTATCTTGTTTTGCCTGAAAAGGGTCTTAGACCTAATTAACAAACAGCTACCCCAGATCACCTAACTTGCAACTTTAATGCTATTCCTTAAACTTTCAAATAGAGAAGAGGATTACTTCTTAAGAAAAAGAAAGCACACAGGTTTACTAAAGTAATTTACTTCAGCTTCTCCAATAAACATACTTCAAAATTGCCTTTCCCACGCAAAATGCAGAACAGCATCTGGGACTATGGATGTGTCATGTCCCATGGTCCCTACACAGGGTCACAGGTTCACAGGTTCATAGAGTCATAGAATGATTTGGGTTGGAAGGGACTTTAAAGGGCATCTCATTCCCACTTTCCTGCCACGGGCAGGGACACCTGCCAAGTTCAGCTCACATTTGAAGCTTCTCCTGTGTTGTGGAAAGCAATAGGTTTACTGCCCATGTTAGCAGAAAATGAACCATTAATGTGATTCTTGACCAAAACTGAACTATAAAAGAAAACAAAATTATCTGTGCTCCATTTGTTATTTTTAGAGCATGCTCATTTGCAGACTCAAACTGCAGCCTCATTTAAACACACTTCAGTCTCCAAAAATGAGAGTCTTGTTATCTGTTCTGTGGTAATGTGGACCATGTCAGCCTCATGCTACCAAGCTTTAACAAGTGATACAATTTATCAACAGACAATCTGGGACAGGTCGTTCCAAGTGGAAAGCTTAATAGATATAATTATCAAATTTAGTGACTATCTTGAGAAATTTTCCTATTATAAGATTCATTTTTGCCTTAGCTTTTTTTATTTCCTTGTGCAAATCCTACATAATGATGTAAAGATGGTACCTTAATCAGAGTTTGTTGTACCAGAGAGTTTTTCTGCTTTTTCTAACCATAAAATTTTTTTAATGCAAGCTAGAATATTAATATAAAATCATATTGATGTGGTACAATGTCTAATTATATTAATATTATCATATGATATATAATTAATAATAGTAATACTATAACTCTCCCTAGCAATCTTATCTAATTACAGTATGATCGAATTCATTAGACACCAAGGAAAAAGCGCAAAAGACTTCAGAATATTTTTAATCTGCACATTTTTCCACTGGCAGCTAAAATGGATTATGAAAGTCCTAAAAAGAACAGTTTGTGATTCCCCTCCAATGCTCTGCTTTCTGTATCGGTCATACTTATTAGCAGGATGTCCTCATGCTTACAACACACTTGGTGTGCATTACGGAATTTCAATAGCCCTGTCTGGACTGATGAACCCAACAGGGCAAGAAAATTAGTTTGAGCATCATCCTTTATTACCCATTGTGTGTGCATATTGGCATCATGTTTCTCATAGAGTCATAAATTATCCCAAGCTGGAAGGCACCCACAAGTAACATCAAGTCTAATTCCTGGCCCTTCACAGGACGACCCCGAGGATCACACCACGCGCCTGAAAGCATTGTCCAAATGCATCTGGAATTCTGGTAGGCTGTTCCTGGTGTTCTGGAATTCTGGTGGCTGCCCAGCCACCCTCTGGGTGAAGAATCTTTTCCTAACCGCCAAATTAAATCTCCCTTGACACAGATTCATTCCATTCCCCTGGGTCCTATCACTGGTCACCTCAGAGAAGAGATCAGTGTCTGCCCCTCCACTTCCCCTTGTAAGGAAGCTCTGGGTGTCACAGAGGTCTTCCCTCGTTCTCTTCTTCTCCAGGCTGAACAAGCCAAGTGACCTCAGCCTCTCCTCATACATCTTCCCTTCCATGCCCTTCACCATCTCCATAGCCCTCCTTTGGATGTTCTCTAATAGCTTTGTATCTTTCTTACATTGTGGCACCCAAAACTGCACACAGGACTTGAGGTGGGGCCAGACTAGCACAGAGCACAGAAGCAAATCCCCTCCCTTGCCCGGCTGGTGATGCTGTGCCTGATGCCTCCCAGGACACACTTGGCCCTCCTGGCTGCCAGGGCACTGCTAATGATATTAAACTTTCTGTCAGCCAGGACCCTTAGGTCCCCTTCCACAGCTTTCCAGCCTCTCATTCCCAGTCTGTCCATAGGGTTGCCTCCTTTCCAGGTGAAGAATCCAGTACTTTCCCTTGTTGAAATCCATATTGTTGGTGATTGCCCAGTCCTCTAACTTGTCGAGGTCTCTCTGCAGGGCCTCCCTGCCCTGGAGAGAGTCACCTGCTTATCCCAATTTAGTGTCGTCAGCAAATTTACACAGTACACCTTAACATCCTGCATCCAAGTTATTTATGAAGGTGTTGAAGAGCACAGGCCCTGTGGAACCCCACTTGTGACAGGTCTCCAGTTTGAAGTCACCCCATTTGCCATAGCCCTTTGCACCTGACTCACCAGTCACTCACCCATCATATGATGTGTTTATCCAGCTGTGTGCTGGACATTTTGTCCAGAAGGATACTGTGACAGACAATACCAAAAGCTTTACCGAAATCTGAAAAGGCCGTGTTGACCACCAGTGGTGGACACAGCACAGGTCAGGGATTATGCTCAGGAGCCTGGGCACATGAGCCCACCCTGTTTGTCTGTGCTGGGAGAGAGATGAGGAAAATATAGGTGCTGAGGTGTGAGCCATGCCAGACACACCACTTACCCTGGGGTTGCTGGGATTGTGCCTTGGCCCATTTTATTTACTCCTGCCATGACATCCATGGAAGCAAGAGTGCTGTGGAGCTTCTTTGCTTGGGTTTTCTGTCATTCAGCATCACAAATGGTACATTTACATAGTGCCTGATGCAGTCACAAAAACTGTTTAGGGTTTGGGACTGTGTTGGTCTTTTCTGCTTCCTCTTCCCCTGTTTTCCACACTGGTTTTCTTTTTCCAGTACAAGGAGGCTGCATTGGCCAG
This sequence comes from Rhagologus leucostigma, assembly GCA_013397725.1. Lineage (NCBI taxonomy): Eukaryota > Metazoa > Chordata > Aves > Passeriformes > Rhagologus > Rhagologus leucostigma. The sequence goes on along the minus strand of VZTD01003256.1, from coordinate 602,890 downwards.
TTGTGAGATTACATACAGCCCCACGTTAATGAGAATTCATACTTCACCTCCAGGAATTCCTGAGGAGATGTACTCAATTTCACAGGAACACGACTGCCTGGTACCATGCCTGCAATTTCACACAAACTCTTCAGCTCCTTTACCAAACGTGGGGGGATGTCCAATTTACTCTTGTGACAGGGTGCCTGAAAGAGTCGGGTGTTTGCTTTTGGTTTTAAGCCTTTCAGAAATTCCTCTTACTTTAATGATTTGTGGGTTTTGTCCACAGACAATGGATATGGGACTCCACAGGAGGTCTGTAGGCAAAAAGGATAAATAAGGTTGTAATCTCTCAGGTGCTTTTTTTTTCATGATGTGAAATTGGCAGATTCTCATACCTGCAGGGTAAGAATATTTTATAGCCACTGGTGTTTTCTCCTTTGGTCTGTTAGTTTCAGTGTAGAGGTGCTGCTTGAAAATAGCTGATATGGGATTTTTCTTTTTCACAGGGGAGTCGTGCATTTTTATTAAAGTATTGTAAACTAACACCACTGAAACACACCACCATTTTCACCGGAAATACTTACAATTAAAGAAGTGGAAATATGCAGTTGTAAAGCTGATGCAAGTGGGAAAAAAAAGTCCCTAGGTACTCATTGATAGAGAATTTACGTAGGAAATGATAAATAGGGAGCAGATTGCCTATACTTTGCAACTTCCAGGATTCTTGCATATTTCCTAGTAATTTTATTGAACCTACAGCACTCATTGCAATAGTGTGTTTCTAGACACTCAGTTATCTGTAGAGTTTTACAGAGGGAATGAAAGGAGTATTCCCTCTGGTAAGAAGAAGTGAATCCACACATTAGTTATGTAGGGTGCCGGATTCCATGAAAAACCAAAGGAGTATCATCGTGATATATTTATTTCTAATTACATATTTCACTGTATATCAAGTCATATGAGGAAATAATGTAATCCAGAAAAAAGTCTTTATTCACTTACAGCTCTCCTAACTTGAATATATTTTGCTCTTTGAAATGCTTTGAGTAAAAATGACATTGGAAAGTTCATGATCTATAAACCCTTCCAAACCAGCTCTTTTGCTTTCATATTAATATTCTCAACCTCTTTCTTGGGGTTGAAAGACTTTCAGCAGATGTCAGTGTGGGATCTCTATCTTTTGGAGCCTCCTTTAGAGCTTGAACGGAGATTCAAAGACTTCAAGGAGGGAATGAAGAAAACTGGCAGATGAAGAGACACTGGACTTTTCTTTCCTCCCTTGAGCAAGTCACCCCAGGCACCACACTGTGCCACAAAGCCTGCAGACAGGTGATAAAAAAACGGGGGACAGACTGCCTGCTCTCAGCCCCATTTTTCAGTCTCAGGGATCAGAACAGGCAAAAATGTCCTGCGTCTTGGGAGTCTGACCTTGCTTTTGTTGACACCTACATTGCAGACTGAGTGACAGTGACTGTCACATGCATCGAAAACAATTACATTCCTCTGGCTGCTCCTGCTTCAGCACCAACACCTGCTCCACAGATTAGGAGCCCCCTGATCTACAGAGGAAGAATTTTTGAACATGGTGGAGATTGATGACTTCCATCCAGTGAGAAATTGAAGCACTTTATCATGTAAAGTAAGGGAAAGAGACACAGTAAATAGAAATATCCTCAAATGAGTTAGAAACTTTGTGCCTTACCCTGGTTTGGATGAGTTGGACTGTTGAGGAAGGTTGTAGAGAAATTTTTCAGAGAAGAATGTATGAGCTTTGATTTGGCTTTTACTTGAGCAAAATTAAATATGTGAACAAAGCAAGTGGGGTGTGGGATTATCTGTAGAGCTTTGAAGTGGCAGTTGGAGTGTGTCCATTCTTATGATCCAACATATTCAAAACAATAAAGATAAAAGTAATGCTTTACATGGAACATCATCTGTGCCTTTAGCATATGCAAAGACTTTGCCTTGAAAAGTTCTGCACATTTCCATGGTGAATTAAACCCTTTTTTTTTTTTTTGTCAGATTGCCTTTCATTTGAGGAAACAGAGGCTCTTGAAAATGAAAGTACATCTGCACAGTACAGGCTCCCTTTCCCACTGCTTTCATCTCTTATTTTTCAGTTTCTAATTTGTGGCTGAAATCAGCATTTCAGTCCCTGGCTCAGTTTATGATTTTCTGATAAAAGAGAACTTTCAACAGCAAATAAACTGAATACTGGGGAACAAACAGAAAAAAAGACAAGACATATCTAGGGCTGAGCTTGACTGTTTACATCTGTCAGAAATAGCAGACCTTGCCAATTGCCCCAGTTATGAATATGTTAAATTGAATCTCAAAGCCTACACCTGAGCCATATTCATTCTGAACATAAAATAGAGTAATGAAAAGCAAATGCAGTATTCCTTTCTTAAAACTGCAGAGTTAAGTTGTTTTTGTGGGTTTGGTGTACTTGGTGATAGAATTCCCTACCAGGAGTGAAAATATAGGATGTACCTTTATAATATATTGATTTGCCCTTGCAGAACACATTTATGTGAGTATAAACTATACAGTATATAGTTTTGTCCTTGAAGAATACATGCACTTCTAATCTGTATGATGCCAGGTCCCTGGGCAACTGCAGTCCTACATTGCCAAGTTCAAATTCTAGGTGCTTCAAGGAGCTCAAGTAGAAATTTGAAAACGAAAAAAGTGTTTTGTAATTGTGTTCCATCAGACAGACAATATAAACACAGGAGCTGGGCTGGTTTACATCAGAATGCATTTGGTTATTCACTACACAATGGACTAAATAATCCAATAAATATTTATGAGTAAACCCCAGAGGATTTACTCTTTCTTCCAGCATGTGGAGATTTTATAATGTGCACCATGTTAGTTCAAAGTAAACCCTAATGTTTTGCTTGCTGCTTAATACTTCTAACAACACGACTCTGCATCACATATGCCTATTCTCTGGACAGTTACCCACACAGTATTTTGGGGTGTAATTCAGGAGGAACTACTCTGTGAGTACCGAATTCTGAAAGCCAGTACATGCAGCATATATTGGAGAGGATGTAAGGTAGGAGCTGTTTTGCATTTCGTCCTGAGGCAGCATCAGATAAGCTCTGGATTAGTAGTTTTTAAATGGGTAGTTCAAACTGAGCAATAATCCTAGTGAAAAGTAAAGACAAATAAATAAAATAATTTTTTTTTAAAAAAAGGAGAATCAAGTTAGACTTTACTGGTTGGATTTTTATAGGTACAATGGCTGTAAGAATGCCAGCTGGCAACTTAGTGATCCTTATGGTCTGCAAGGCTGCCCTGCTCCTGAACTGGATCCTGCATTTTGTTTCTGATATTATTGCATGGACTATGCTCAAGTCAAATTTATTAGTAATATTTTTCAACTGATAGTAATTCCAATGCTTCCTTCGCTGACCTTGCCATGGTTCACCTTTATTCATCAATAGACTGTAATTTACTCCATTTGTAGAGCAAGACATTTGCTCCCTTCTCACTTTTCTCTTACCTGCCAACTTTAGAACCTTTTTTTCATTTGTCAGTTGTTCAGAACTGAGGGATAAGTCATTAATGTTCCTGTTTTGACATTTCTCTCTTCTGCTCATCACTCACGACACTCTGAAGAGTGGACATAGGCAAACATCATTAGCACCAGTTTATGCTGAACCCAGGGGAACAGGAAAGCATTTGGTGGAGAACCTCGATATAGTTCCTGCAATAGTACCCTTAGTGCTGATAGCATGTGCTTATGTTTGTGTTTCTTTCTGATGAGAGTTGGTTTTACAACACACCTCTCAGCCACGCCAGCTTGTTGTGCTGGGGTTCACATCAGGGAGACGTCTGGATCCCTTCTGCATGAATCTGAACTGCAAGAGAAACTCCTGAAGGACACATGAGGCATGAGAGCCCGAAACAGGCATTCAGCTGATGGATCAGACCAGAGCCAGTCTAAAACTTAAAGGTAAACCAAACCAGAAGAACCTGGTCTGTGTGGAGCTTAGGTATGAGATTCTCAGGTCCACCTGTTTGACTATACAGTTCTGTGCCTGTTGGTCTGCACTGCTTGCTAGTGTAGGCACATCCCTGGTCATCACTGTCATTAAGGCTGCCTAGCTTTACAAAATATCTTCTGCTGTCATATAAGTCTGCCAAATTTGAAATATTCTGCCTAAAATTTTCCCTAGTGTGATAATGCCGGGAGTTTACTTAGCTCAGCTATCAAAACTTTTCTGAGAATGAGACTGAGATAAAATGTTCCACCTCACCAATTAGAAAAAAATAAGGAGATATTTGTTGTGGAGCAGGGGTTTGAAGTCTACAGAGAGGAAGAGATGAGGTGAAGTCCTCAGTATTTTTGCTCTCTGACTACACAGAAATACGGTGGAATCCTGTTTCGGTTACTTCTCTTAAACAAGTCACATTCATTCTCTGATTATTCTTTGATTGTTGTTATTATTATTAGATTGGAGTAGATTTTAGAAAAAAATCTTAGCTGAAAGAATGGTCAAGTATCAGAACAGGACCCCCAGGAAAGTGTTAGAAAAAAACATGTAGATGTGGTGCTTCAGGAGATGGTTTAGTTGGGGGCCTGGCAGTGCCAAGGCAATGGTTGAACTTGATGATCTTAGAGGCCTTTTCCAGCCTTAATGATTCTATGATTCTGTGTTAATTCAGAGCAGGCTTCATCCCTCAGGGTTGTCTTGCACTGACCCCAGAGGTGAACTGCAAAGGCTCAGCAAATTTTTCACTTGGAGCAGCTCCTCCAGGAGTGATCAAAAAGCATTGCCTCATGCTTTTGCTGATGACATTGAGGAGACAAGGTAAGCAAGGACTCACAGAGAAGGCAGAAAAGTGAAAAATGTATGAAGGTGCTTCCAACATCAGGTGTGCTCTTCAGAGAAGACATGTAAGCTGACTCTAAGCAGTATGTTCACAAAGTATACAGAAGTACAGATGCTCTATTTCTTGTACATATTTTGATCCATCCTTCAGAGTTACTGTTAAGCACCTTTGCATATCAGTACCTGAACTGTCGTGCACGCCTAATCTAGCCTGACATTTCTAGGTTAAGTGTTAGCTCCAGTCAGTGTGTCTAAACTCAAGTGAAAGAGCATTACTAATTAAGTACCAATTTTGAAATACCCCAATTCTCTTCACTATTCTTCCATGCATTTATGTAGACAGTAATTGACACTGAGCTATCTTGTACCTGGTCATATTTAGGACTAATTGCTGTTTACTCTTTCTCAAGGAAAAAAAAGGATGCAAAGGCTAAGAAGAATTGCTAGTTGCTGCTCTAGTGACGTGTACTGTAAAATCTAGGGCAAATTAGATGATCATTCTTTTTTCCTTTGCAGTGTCTTTGGTAACTTTTCTCTCATCTTTCTGATTCTGTAAAAAAATGCTTAAGATCTTCAGAAGGTGATGAGCACCTCTCACATTGAGCTCTTTGATATAAATGTGTTGGCTGAGCGATTCTGTTTGTACCTGTCCAGCACACTGTTGGTGCTTAGCAAAAAGAAACACCCTCATCTGCCAGTGAGTAAAATAAGACAGCCCTGGAAGAAAGGTGCTCCATACAGCAGTCGCCAGGCTGCTTGTACGCACCACATGATACTGTAAGGTATTTCTTCCCACTCTTTGCTATTTTCATTTCTGTGGTGAGCAATTGCTTGGGCGCTGTGTTTAGGCTTTCTCCAGTGATACGTATCTGAGAATAAATAGTCTGTTTAAGAGAAAGTGGGTCATTGCTTTCAGCACTCTGTTTGCCTGATGATGGGCTACTGACATGCAGGTATAAGACATGGTCAGTATTAATCAGAGACTTACCAGATCTTCTTCTGGATAATTTAGTGACAAAAACCGAGCGTAGTTTAGATACTGAGATAAATTTATTTTAGAAGTTATAAACCTGAGTAAATAAGAACACATTGCATCTGTCATTTCCTAATTGGCATTTTGATTTTCTCTGAACATTCGTTCACTCAAGTTTTAGTAGCGTCTTGTCTGTGAGTTATGATTTACAACGAGCCAAAGCGAGACACGTGGTACAAAGCAGACAGAACAGTGATGCCTGTCACACAGGCATGTACTACTGCTTTTTAACTACCAGGCAAAGATTTAAATGAGCAAGGAGCCTTCAAAGAAAGCATCAATCTCAGTAAGCAGTAAAAAACCTACTGTCATTAACACAGTTTCAGCTCAGCAGACATGCTCAAAGTAATGCTGAAGATTTTGAAACTGGACAAGTACAAAGCATCAAAGGAATGCACAGACACTGTAGAAATTCCTCACGGCTTTTTGTTAGGAAGTACATCACAAAGAGAGAGGACAACAGTATTCAGCTAGAGAAGAGAATGGTTTTCTGGTTCTTTTCCACCATTAATATCTATGATGGTGCACTCACAGCCTGTGCCTGTTAAATTGGGGAGGATATTTAGAAGGCCCAACTACTAGCAGTAAGTCATTACAAATAGTTTTTTCTCACATTCATTTACAAATCTTATGTGAATAGACTGTGATTTTTGTGCTTTTATTACAGAAAGTTATTCATGAACTCTTCCACAAAAATAAATTTTAGGCAGTCAGTTGCCTGCACAACTTTTTGACTGTACAAATTATAATTATTAGATGGAAATGGGTTTTTCAGCCCTGTGCTTTAAGCCCAGTTCTCTAGTTATATGAACACAACTGTAATAGAGAAGAGGACTATTAAGATCAAATGCCAAACCCCTTTATTCAAGGAGATAAGAGGAAAATTTCTTGTGGGAATAGAGATGTGTCAGAACTTCAGATTTCCTGTGGGTGAGCTAGGATCGATTTTGACTGACATGTTTTTCTTTCATAAGTAATTTCTGTATCTGGATGCAATATGTCATCTTCACGAGCATTGTCACACTTGCTTTGAAAACTGCAGGTTTGCCCTTCTTGTTAGCAAGCCTCAGTGGGTCCCAGCCCAGAAGTGAGGTGCAGTGACCATGCCTTCTCACGGGTGCCCCACAGTACCTGGCTTGCCAGCCTGCCTGTGTTGGAGGCCCAAAGATAAGAGGAGACTAAATTCGATCAGCACGGTGTTACATTAACATGCTTGTATGAAGGGCTAAAAGAGATGGTTTGTGAGCACTAAGGCATCAGCACCATTCTAATTGTCTTTCTGTCCTCCTGAGCTCTCAGGCACTTTTCTCTCTCCCTGCTACCACCTACTGATCAAAATGGGACAGGTATGGAAAAATATACAAATACCTAGAACTACCCTAAGCAGGCAAAACAGCCATTGCTCAGCACTTGTCTTCTCAACCACTACATAGGGTTTATTGTTTTGGTCCTTCTTTTTCTCCATACCCAAGGTGAGGAGACTTCATGGGCTTCCCAGGTTAACATTCAGGGAAAAAAAGAGCATTTATGACAATAGGCAGAAAAGAAAAACTAGCAAAGAAGGGAGTTGTCTTGTGGTTGCATGTAAGGACCCCACTTTGACCAGATATGAAGTATTAAAAGATGAGATGTCCAACTTTTATTTGTAATTTTTTTTGTAGTCTGAAGTGCCCTCTGTGTTGGTTTGCAGGAATGAAAATGAACACATGCCCTGTACTGTCTCTGCATCTAGCACAGAGCCCTCCCTGCCAGGCCCAGACATGCAGCTCTCCTCATCCTGCTGCCATTTTTTTGTACCTTCCTCTTCTATGTTAGCTTTGGAGTTAATAACAACAACCACCCCTGCCCTGTTTTCTTGTTGCCTTTCTGCAAAGAGCTCTTTGGTGCCTTTTTTGAAAGACACCTCCAAACTTGGAGAAATGCACAAGGGATTATTTGCTTTGCATAGAACCTTTTCACCACTGCTATCAACCAGCCCATCAGTAGGTCATGGAGACATATAGGCAGTAATCAGCACCTGCAGTCTAGGAGGAATTCCTTAGTTCTTCCCTCCTGTTATCACACACCATATACACATTTTGCTTTTAGCTTCCTAACACACTTCATGCATTTCACAAAAAGACATATGTGTGAAAATATTTCTCAAGCTCCCAGAACTCTAGAAAGCCTTTGGAATATGTATTTACAAAATATCCAAGAGAAAGCAATGAATGGACATTGACTTATTATCTTCTTTGTATCTTTTTCCTATCAGAAAGTAGTCTGCGAGGTTAATTTACAGCAGACTTAGCTGCTGGATAAAACTGGTAAATAAACAACTGACCTTGTCATATGGCCACGGAAACAAAAATCTGCTCTCAGTTTATCCTTTTCTAGTCTGCAGTGTTTATAAGTATGGTTCAGCACTACATATGTTTGCTGGAAAAAAAAATATTGCTGCTAGCAATGCTTCCTTTGGTAATTTAGTATTTGTTTATTTAGCATATAATATTTGTTAAATAAGACATTATTGAATAAGTGAAAAATGTTCTGTGGTATTTCAAAGAGATCACTGAGTCTTGCTTTCTCACTGAGGCAAGATCAAGTAATGTTTGCCATCCTTTATAGTTGTTCGTACAATCTGTTCTGCAAAGTCTGGCTGTGCCAGCATTTCCAGTCTTCCTAGTTAAAATTTTGTATAGATAGATAGTTTTCTAACCTAAATTTTCTTTACTAAAAACTAAGAACATTTTCCTTCCACTTTTTTTCATTCAGTGGACAAGGGAAAAATTTCTTAGATTTCTCTCTATTTTTTTTTTCACATATTTAAAACTATTGTCGTATATACCATAGTCTTGTCTTCTCCAGATTAGCTGTACTCATTCTTCCACCTGTGATTTTCAGTCGCTATTGCTAAGCCTGGGAACATTGCCATTGTGCTCTGGGTTCTCTACAATATTTCCTGAGGTGTGGTGCCCAGCAGAAAACATGGTAGCTAAGGTAGACTTCAACCACTGATGTCATATTTGCTCTAAATTCCCAAAATGCATCATTTAAAATTTTCACCCATTATATGGTGAGTTGAGCTGAGCCGCATTTCTATCACTGGTAAAGTGACCTTCCTTCTTCATGGGTTGCTTCTGCTCTTATGGTGCGACTGCAGAGCATCCCTGGAGTCCGGCCCTCTTCTGTCTTGCCAGTCTAACCTTTGGTCACATCTCTCTGCTGGCACCTGTGAGGCTTTTGCCCAGGCACCTGTAAAGGTTGTATTAAACACAGAAAACAGGTATCAGCCCAAAGGTTGTAGCTGGTAAGAACAAGCAAGGTTCCAGATACATGATTCCTTCTTCATGTCTGTGGGAGCCAGCGAAAGGGACAGACCCCGAGAGAGCTCCCCAGGTTAAAGTGGCTATAAAAGCCTCCCCCAGGATGCCCTGTTCTGTTATGGAAATGTATCCCGGTACTGCTTCCTCAGTTGGCCTCTCCGCCCCCTTGTACCTTGCCTGGTCCTTTGGAAAGTTCTCCCTTCTCCACTCTCCCGTTGGACCTTGTTCCCTGCCACTCACTCAGATTTTCCCATTGGCTCCTGTACCCTAATCCCGCCTATGTACTGCCCCTGCTGCTTTCCCTGCCCCCAGATATAGGCTGAAAACTTCCATCCCCCTTGGTCTTTGGTGCTTGGTCCCGTTTACGCATGGGGCTCGAATAAACCTGTGCCGTGGAATTCCACGCGAGGACCCTTCCTGCCTCTTTGCCGTCGGCTTGTCGAAGAAGCTATCCGGTGCGCGTGTGTGTGTCTGTGTGAATGCAGTGGCTGCCGAGCGACTTTCTGTTAAAGTTGGATCCGGAGGCCACAGTACCCCACCAGAACACCCTCCGGTTCCTGACACATGTCTAGTAGCTGCTTTGATAACAGGTGTTATCTTGTTATCTCATGTATGTTATTTTGCTGCTGAGGTAATTTCTAGAAGTCACTTTCTCCGTTCAAAGACTCCTTAATATGAAAGAAGTGTTGTGTAGCAATCCTAGGAAATGCCATTTCCCCATATTCTACATAGCAGCCAGAGGCAAAATGATTTTTCAATTACTTTTTGCTGTAAATGAAACATACAGAAGGTATAGATTCTCTCTTAGGGAGGTCAGTGTGGGAATACAGACAGTTGTGAGCCAGTAAGAGATATGTTAATACTATCACCTCAGTCATCCCTTAGTAAATATTTGTGTGAAATATGTTAAGCACTGTCTAATGTAGCCTGACATTACGCTGTGGATTAGAAGCAGGAATATTCCCTCTTCAGGCAGACCATGGTTTGCCTCCTACCTCATGCCTTTGCTCCGTGAGGCTGTACTTTTCCAACTGAACAGCACCCGAGTGCGGAGGGAACGCGGTAACATCCCTGAAGGAGCTGTATGGCAAATACATCACCAGATGTGCACAGAGACAATGAGGTCTCTCCCATGGGTGTCTCTTATGGGCTTTTCTTCCCTGGCATGGCACTGCCAGGGTCATCCCTTCCCAGTGCTGTGTTGTGCAGCCAGTATTTTGTTAATAAGTGGCTTAGTCCTATGACCTCTCTCTGGTGTTGACAGACACTTGTCACACAGTATGTCAACATGCTCACAGTGTTAGTCACAGATCAGTGTCCTCCCTGGCTCCCTGCTGAGTTACAGGTAGTTGCAAGAAAGGTAGACACTGAAAGAGCCAAGTAACAGTAGGGTTAATAGTGAACAAAGGCAGGATATGAGTCAGAGGCATAGGACTCACAGATGTGTTTCATGTAAACTGTCAGTCTGATTTGAAGTAATTGAGGTTCCTCTTGAAGACAAGCACTTGAGAGAAATAGCAAATGAAATAAAAAGCTCTGAGCAGCTTTCAGGCTGCTGAAAACTTGCAGCAGGCTCCAGCAGCCTTGCAAATCAGCAACAGAGACCTGTGAGCAAGTTAAGGAAATCAAGTCAAGCTGGTTCTTTCTGATATGAGAGTCAAGCATACTGTCAGGGCTGCAGCACCATTGATCAGCTGAGCACAAAGCTGTGCTGATCTTATTGCCTGGAGGACTGGTTGTCTTCCTAAGGGGGCTCTTTGAGCCAAGGAGCACTTGCCTTGCCGTGGTTGCCTTCAGTCCTATGTCCCCTTGATTAAGCTGTTAGTGAAAGGGAGATGAAAGCCTGGGCACAGCTGGCTGGGCCTTTAATTCTCTGTATTAGGATGAGGCATTGCAATGGCACTGCTGTGTATGGTGGCAGGCAATTAAAATCAGCTTGATTCAGAAAACGTGAATGAGCTTCCCAACCTCTGCTTTTGCAATCAAGCTTGCTCACCATTATAACACCATGCTAATGAGTGCTTCACAGGACTGAGCATAGAACACCTTGTATAATTTAATAGGCATCATAAAAACACCTAATTGAGCACCCACATGCTTCAAATGAACCTGTGGACCAGTGTCTGAGGAAGACCTGCAGGTGGAAATGAGGCCGGGAAGTGATCCCAGTTTCAACTTGTCTCATTATATCGGTGCTGTCTGGAAGTGTGATTCACATGCATGCAGGCACTTTTTTCACATTTATGGTCTTTTCTGCCTTATTACCTTTTTTTAAAATGCTTTTACAAGCAGGAAAAGTGAGAGGGACACTGCGCTTTGCTGACCTGTGTCTTAGCTTGTTATGTTCAAATTACTCACAGGATTATAGAACCTACATATATTGCAAGCTGATATATGTCTCCAGCAAAGAAGAAGCAATGTAAATAAAAGAAGGGTTTCATAAGACACTAATTTCTTTGCAACATTACATTAATAAATATTGTCCTCCTCAGAAAAGCAAACTTCTGCAGGAATATTTTTGCAGGTATTATAAAGTGCCACCGTTTCTCAGTGTTTGTTTCAATGCTTAATCCAGTTGGCTTCATGGACCAACTGAATTCTGCTCCCAAAGTATTCAAAGAAGAAGTTCATATAAACCTAAATGGTTTATATAAATAAGAACATATGTTCTCAAAAATTCTAGTATTTCCTTCTGTCTGTGTTTTGGTTTTGTGGTTGAATTATACAGATATGAGCGATTAGAAGAGCAATACATTAAAAAAAATGTTATAATAATAGAATATAAATACATAAATATATATAGTATAGTTATATTCATAAATATATACATTTGTACAATTACATCAGAATTCTAGGCTTGTGGAAAGATATTTAAAAGTGAGAAGATCATTTTCTTAAAATAATTTCAAACTGTGCTTTGCTACAACAGTAAGTAATCACACTTTAAATATTTGTTTTGCTCCAGGGCATAATGTGGCTTTGTTGGCCAACTTGTCCTCCTGTTTCTGGCCAAAATACCAAGTTTTAAAATTATTATGACCCATAGTTTGCTTGTCGAGTAAAATAAAATGGAGAAAAAAACCTTACATTTATAATATTTTTATGCAATCTTATTTTCAAAATAATCTTTAAGCATCTTAATTGATTAATATGCTATTTAAATGATAAATAGTTTAAAGGTTATTAGGTTTCTTTAGCTTACTTTTGGATGAGAACATTTCAAAGGTCGTTTTGGTAAATTGCTTTCAGGGGAAAAATATATGCTGAAAATGCAATTTCCTATTTAACATAAGTTAGCAGACTTTTTTATTGTGCATAGTTATGTTTGAATAATCACCAGAGGTATTTTAAAAGGTGTTTTCTGTATTGAATCAAGATACACTGTATAGTAGGACCAGCAAGCAGCATCTGCTGCTAAATTTACAAATTTCATAAACTAGTGATACACATGCTTTAAAAAAATGTTCTTTGCTTTGCTTAGTTTGATAAAAACACACATTCATTTCACCTAATTTTTTTTTTTTTTTGGACGAGACTGACTAAAACACCCCTGAATCACAGGGATAAAGATACTTCTAAGTGTTGAGCATCTCTGCATTCTCAAAAACACTGCTCTTATTTCCATAAAACATCTTTTCTGTGAGATAATTCAAGCTTTTCTTACAAGACTTCATTTTCTGAGTCGAATATCTTTGTTGGAGTTACAACAATCAAAAAAAATTATCGAATTCAAAATGTGATGGCCTTAAATATACCAGATTTTGATTTAGAAAAACCTTTCAAGTCACCCTTGCTTCTGGCTTTTTTAGGGGTAGGTCTCTCATCAGCTAATTACTTTGCCTCGGAAGTCAGTATCACTAACAAAATCTCCAGAAGGAGTCTAGGATGAAAATGAAATACCTGCTCTTTTCATCAGTAATCCATATTTATTTCTTGAAGATATCAATCAGTTTGTTTTCGTATATTTATCCAAGACACAGATGTTTGTATATGTTACCTGCATTTCACAGCACATGCAATTTTTGCCATTAAAATTAAATTCTGTATAATCTCAGTATTAATCAGACTTCTTTTTTCTTGGGCAGCTTTTCTAACTGGACTAACTTTGCCTAGTCGACATTTTCTTTGATAAGAAAAAAGCAGGAATAAGGACCTGGGGCACTACCTGCAAATGCTTCCTGAGTTACTTTAATGAACCCAAGGCACTGTTCTTTGGGCTAACATCCGGTTAAAACCATCTGACATTTTGTTCTGATCGTGGCTATAAATTGTAGCAAATCTCTCAGCTCTAGGAAAGAAAAATGCTTGGGGAAACCAGCCCAGTGTCTTTCTGTCCTTGAGAAAGGGTCATCAGAGGAAACTGGGACTGTCAGGAAATACTAGGCAACCCTCATTTCTCTGCATGACCTCGCTGATTTTCACATTGAAAATGGTGAATCTGAGCAATTTTTCACCCTGTGTCCTGCCCTGGGTAGAGGCTGGATTGGCTCTGACCTCCTGCCCTCTTTCTGTCACTGCTCTTACAAGAGAAGGTAAAAATTAACAGTCCATTTCAATGACAGATGCAAAAATAACAGTTCTTGTGTTCAACATCCATAAAGGGTAGAAGAAGTCTGCTTCAAAGCAAATCCATTTCTACATTATGTTTATAACATTTCCCATTGTTTAATGTATGGGGAAAACGGATTCTCATTCCATCTCGCCATCACAAATATTTTGAGATTCTTTCATCTTTTTAAAGTACTTTTACTTATATATGTGCACATAAAATATTCTGATAGCCTCTCCAAATTAACACACTGGAGCCAGGAAAAGATGCTACAGCTGTAAGAAGTGCAAAACATGAGCACTTGCTCAGAACACACTGAAATGCAGAAAGCAGAAAGTAAAGAAATTCGATCAACTCTAGCATAATACATTTGAACAAAATTCTAATTTTTCCTTCTTCAATTCCCTACCTCCTGAAATAACTTTTTTTATGTGTCAGCACTACATCTAAACAATGCATTATCACCAGCAGCTCAAGATGAAAATGAAAGGAAACAAAAGTGGGTTTATCTGCCAAATTTAAATATGTGTTAAGTTTGGCTTTTTCTTATTAAGTAGCTTTATTTTAAAGGTGTCAAGGAGAAATTCTTGTTGTTATGCCGAACTAAGATTTTTAAGTAGAGTCATAAATGTAGGCATAGAGACATAAATTCAGGAGTTAAGTGTTATATTCCCATTTCTTGAGTCTTGGTTGGGCTTTTTTCATGAATTTCATTGTTCCATATATGAAAACTCCGTTTCTTACATGCATATATTTCTTTATTTTCCTCAAATATTCTCTCTGTTGACAGTTTCTAATACTGAGATGGAAGAGTCTAGACACGGTTTTGTCAGTGCTCTGTAGAAAGTGGCTCTTGGTGTCCTTGCTCACACTCTTTATGGGTGTCCAGTACAAAATCATCCTGGCCTCCTTTGTTTCCCAGCACAGATTCACAACCAGTTTACAATCTGAATATCCCTTTAGTCTCTCCTAGGATTATTGCTTTCCAAGTATTTCCATCGGAAAAAGTTATGGCTTAGATTGCTATTTTCAGAATGTGCTGGCCTGCTTTTTTTTTTTGCCACTTGAAGCTCAATCTCCTGATCCCGTTCATATTGCCACCTTATTCCTTGTTATTCCCTTTTCTCTGTTTGTAGCTTTTCCTAGTTTAGCATAATGTGCATAATTTGGGAAACTATGTGTCTGTTTTTATACACCACCACCAAATCTGGTCTTTCCCCTGAAAAAACATTAACTGCAGAGTGGACTGGGTGGTTGCTAACCTGGAGAGTCCTTTGAGCCTTACTCCCAATTTACTGCCTGTTTTTGGACCAACAGAGTAAAACTAAAATTATAACTTCACTTAAGAATAGTACATTTGTTTTTATAAATAGGTCTAGGGTTTGGAGGTTGAGTAATTGAATTTCTCAGCATGCAAAAATATTCTTTTTTTTTAACCTTCTAGGGCTGTTTAGTGGGGTGAAGCAAGGTCAATTTACTCATGGTGCAACTAATTTATGGAATCGTGTCATACATATGGATTTGTTCTGCTGCTAGTTGGGAAGAGTGAATTAAATAATTAGCTAATGCACATGTACATTTATTTTAATAATACATTTATTACATGCGTTCACCTTGCAGTATGTATTCTAATTCTCAGTATCAAACACATTTTGAATAGAAGCTTTTCATTTAGACAGTATCTATTAACGATGTTGTGGTGCACAGAGACCTACAAATAATCTTATAGGCAGTGGTAATATGTTGTTCAAATATTAATGAAAACATATTAATTCCTAACCTTGCTCAGTTAATCTTAAATGGCATAATACTAACAGTCTCCCAAGGATAAAGCCTGCACAGATACTGCCAGTAAATGAAGAGAAGACGAGTATATGCCGTTTGTTTAACTGCATAACTGGAAGTTCCCTCTGGACCAGAGAGAATAAAGGTCTAATTTTCTGCCACTAAAAGTAATTTTCTCTTCACAGACAGCTGAAGGATCTACTATTCTCTATTCATCGGTGCTACTGCAAGACTTTGTTAATATCTATTTTCTGAGAAGTGCCAGCTAAGAGTCAAAGGCTTAGGCTGTGTTAGAGAGGCTATGAGGAACACTGCTTTGTTAGAAAGGCTATGAGGAACACTGCTTAAGGAATTAACATGCATTTTTAATGAGCATGGCCTCTCTGCACTCCCGTGTGCATCCTGTGACAGATTACCCATTCCATGCTTTGCCTTCCAGATACTGCCCTCCACTTTTGTTGCTATAAATAGCTGTAAGTTCATTTCTGAGAGAAGAGGTCCAAGATGACTGAAAAAAGAAGATGATTTGTTGTTCTGATAAAACACAAAGGAAAAATAAAGCTGTAGCCATGTTCCAGTTTTAGATAACAGTGGAGGAGAACAGAGGAATTTAGAACAGTTATAAGGGGAGAAGTAAGAAGATTAGTTTGTGTGCAAGAATACTGATATGAACATAAAAGGAAGCAAAGGGGAGCTAATCAAAACCACCTTTAATATTTTATATCAAAGTAACTGAGATAATACAGTAGCTAAAAAAAAAAAGGAATATGAAAGTACTTTCTGCGGAAGAGGTGCAGAAGTTTTGCTTTTGGAAGTGTCAACATTCCTGAAAACAGGGAGGAGAAGAGAGAAAAGAGACAGACATAGAGTGACATGATCAGGGAGTCAGACTGTGGATGAAGAGATGTGTTTGAGAGCCGTGACTGTGGATAGCATATAAGAGACTATAGGAGCTGATGGGGATCAATAATGAAAGGAGGAAGTATGGGTTCAAGGAGAGACCATGAGAACACCAAGCTCAGAAGCAAGGGGGTAACAGGATGGGTAACACTGAGACACCGAATTTGGCACAAAGATGCAGCTGATGTCATGATCGCAGGGTTTGAGATTTAAGAAGTTATAAAGAATCGAGCAGAGAGCGTGGAGCTAACATTTTTGGAGAAAGTAAAATACTTTACCCTATGAGAGAAAAAGGAACTAATATGTCACAAAGAAAAGAACATGTGTCCTATCTCTGTCCTTCAGCCTCGATGGAATAATCCATCTTATCAGCAAACTATAGAGAAAAGTAGTAGAATTGCAGCAGTAGGATATGCAAAGCCTTTTTGACAAGGATAGGGCTGAAAAGTGGTACAAACCAGTAGCCTGTGATGTTTAGAGTTCCCACTAAGGACAGGAAGTGCAATTCTCATTTTATTGTAACCAGAAGTGTCTATGCTGTTTCTCTTGACAGCCCCTCTTCAATTTTCTTGAATTTTAGTTGAGTAACAAGCTAAATATTTTTGGTTCTCCACAATGTATGTGGGAAGGGTCACAACAGCTTTTAGCTTCTACTTCTTTGCCCTGAGATATCTTGGTCCAGGAATGCATTTGAGTTTAAAGACTACTTTCAGAGTAAGGAAGTCTCTTGGCTCTGAAGAATAATATTTTATCTCCTCTTTATCAATACATCACCATGGCAATTTTCATTCAGACGTTTAGACAGAAAGCACATCCCAGAGATCCCTCAAGAGTTTAGTAATCCAGGACTGCAGAGAAAGTAACAAAGAAGAAGGTGCACTTTTTTATAATCTCTGGGGATATGTTAGGCATGCTCAGACTCAGGTTTTATTGAAATCAAGTCTGATCACTCTGACTGTGAAACAATGGAAGATGTGAGATGGGATTGAGGAGCTGAAGACTCAGTCCTAGAAATCTTCGCTCATGTAAATAATCCTTAATTATGTCCATAGACTTGAATTATGTGGTTCTAGTTGCCAGAGAAATGTTCATGGGGTTTAAAAACAAAATGAGAGTTAGTTTAAAATTGTTTCTGGGCAACTAAATTTACTGGTATATATAGGGAGAGTAGACCAGCTGGTAGACCTGAAGCTGATTCATGATGAGTGCTGTTATATTTTTATCCTTAACATGTTTTCATTTTCATGTGGATTTTTAAATGGAAAGCCCACAGTGAATGAGTTCCTTGGGAATATTAAGGACGTACTGGATGCAAAACTACTGAATACAGAGTTATAATAGTCTCATTAGAAATGGTCAGTTAGGACTCACGAATATTTCGTTTAACCAGGCTCAATGTTAATGGCAGTCTACATCCACTGATGTAAATTATTAGCAACTTCAGAAGCCCCTGATAAAAATTGACAGGCTAGACTCTTGCTAAAAGCCTAAGATTTGGATTTCAGAGGTAGGCATAGGACAGCTGCAAATGAGTTAAATCACCATAAAAAGAGAAAGAGGATACAGAAAAATGGAAATCACTTTTTCTTTTCAGTAGGTCATTTTGAATCCCTTTCTTTTCTCTCATTACTTCATAGTGGCTATGAAAAAAACTGGCTCGTTTTTATTACATACTTATTTAAAGGACATGGTTTTGAAAGATCAGTCTGTACTTTTGTCTGTGTGGTTTCATGCACATGTTTAACTGGGGAATTTTTTTTCCTACTTAAAAGGTGATATGCTCAGAATCAAAACAGGATTGATTTTCTTTTCAACACAGGGTTTACTTATTCAATTCAAATGTGGTCAATCAATATAAATGTATTTTAGCACAACAAAAGCAAAAAGCAGAGACATGGAGAATCACATAAATGCATATATTAGGAGGGCCAGGAGCTGACAGATTAATCCTCTAAAATTAGTTTTGTGTGAGTGTTACTTTTATTCCACTGTAGGTATATTATTCTGTTGATGCTAGATAGTAACTCGAGAAGAAATATGTTCATAAAGTAAACTTGAAGGAAAGCAGATCTGGAACAGGTGCCTGAAAATTGCAAAGCCATTATCATATTGAGAGCCATGACTATAGTAAATGGTCCAACAGTCACAGCTGAAGAAATAAAAACACTGAAGCTGTTCAAACAAGAATTAAATGACATTGTGAGGAAATGAAAGGTGTTGAAGTCCACTGCTAGCAGATGAAGCAAGTATTGCAAGTACTAATTGTTTGTGTTCAGCCTTTTTCCTTTAGTATATCAAGATAATTACACTCTGAGTTGTTTGATTAGGTAAAAAAAGGGAAATGGATAGAGTTGAGAGTTTGAATGAACATTTGGAAATATTCAATGGGCTCCCTAGCAGCCAATACTTTCTGCTTACCATAATAATGGATGTAACAAGCCTCTTACTGATTTCCGGAAACTTTGTCTCAGCTTTCCAATGTGAGAGGGTACTAAAGCCTCCCTGTTACATGTGTTAGATATCTGCGAAGTAAACACAGGAAATGACAGGGTAAGGTGATGATGGCTTGTGATGCTCCAGTAATGCTCACTGGAAATACGGCTCTTCTAATGTTCCTGTACACCTGGTCAGACCTTTGCTCTCTGGAGGTCCCCAAGATTAGCTGCAGTGTGTTCCTCCTTGCACCACTGCTAATGGTTTGATTTCAAAGCAATCAATCATTTAATCATTAATAAGAATTAAAAGTCAGGAATGACAGTTTTGTGCGGCATAGTTCACTCGCAGAAGCCAAGAGTACATGGCAGCAACCATAAGTGTGTGTGTGGTTCATTAAGTATCAAGGCTTAATGAAATCCTAGGGAAATATTTTTCTTGTAAATCAGTGATTGAAAATACTGGCCTGAATTTACCAAAATAAGAATGCAAGGATTTCACTTTTTTTTTTAAATTATATGGCAGAAATGAATCTTTTTATATGTTATCCAGGTACTATGGCAAATGGCCAAAGTTCAGTCTTTTCAGAAATCAGATGCATTTGAGGATACAGAACAGTCCAAATCAAGGTGTATTTAAGTACTAAAAAAGGCATTTTTGAAACAAAATCCTTATGTATGCTCTTTGTTCTATTTTTCTCATATAGTGCTCTCACTATCTCCTTTTTTAGTTAACTATGAGAAGAACGGGATCTCCTTGTTACAAAATGTCAGTCTCTCATTACGTGCTGGTGTCCGTCTTTTCTCTCATGAAAAATGCATAGCTCTAGGACTCTTTGTGCACTCATTTATTTATGGTGCAGGGAAGCTCGTACTCCCCAGGCCATAACAGTTCCCTCTTTGATTCTCCACCAGCCGTGCTTCTGGAGCACCACAGTCGGGTTTTCCTGATGTTGGTTTTGGTTTTGTTTTGTTCTGTTTTGTTCTGTTTTGTTTTTTAAGCAATGAACCTGAAGGAGAGAGGTTAAAGGGAAGGAAACAGACATTCTGTTTGTCTCCTCTAACATCTCCTCATTTTTCTTTGGCCAGCTTTCACTGCTAAAAGTCTATGCAGTGA
This sequence comes from Rhagologus leucostigma, assembly GCA_013397725.1. Taxonomy (NCBI): domain Eukaryota; kingdom Metazoa; phylum Chordata; class Aves; order Passeriformes; genus Rhagologus; species Rhagologus leucostigma. The sequence goes on along the minus strand of VZTD01003256.1, from coordinate 582,940 downwards.
CTCCTCACCTTTTTTCCAAGAACACTGGTTGTTCAAGAATAAGTACTCTGTACCCTTATGCTCTACTCTGTCTTTTCTCGTGCTTGAGCTTCTGACACTTATTTCTGAATACAATACCATTCTGTCTCAAAACATTTTCCTGGCCAGTTTTCATTTCTCTCCTGTATACTTCCAAGATTTTTGCTTGGCTGTATAAAGAAGTGCCAATATCCAATTAAAAGATACTGCATGCCTATACTGAATATTGCCTCTGGCTACCAGCGTATCAAAGAAACATTTATCTGTGATTTTTTGGGATCAGTCCAGGTTGCTGGCTTTCTAAACCACTGCCAGTAACTCAGTGACTGAGATAGCTAATGAAAATAGTAATTATCCTTTACTATGTTTTTCAGGAGTATATGGCAAAACAATCCTACTCTAAAGTATCAATTCTGCGTTAATATAAGTTCTTTTTTTGTGTGCTAGGTAATACATTTTATGCTCTTGGCAAAGATAGTGTCTTTGCTGCTGAGAGAACTGCACATAATACTACATCTGAGAAGGAAAAAAGCTGTGTCAAAAGGAGAATATGGCTTAATTCTCGCTTCACACATACATTGCTGTATTTCTTGTGCTGTTAACTGAGCAATCTTTGATTTATGCTAAGCAAGATTAAAACCAAGTCCCACATATATATACAGTGTTGGCAATATGTATATTTTTATTATTTGTACAGAAATGAACACCCAAAGAATTAAATTACTGTCAGGGTTTCATCTGGGATAGAGGCAATTTTCTTCGTAGTAGCTGGTACAGTGCTGTGTTTTGGATGCAGTACGAGAATAGTGTTCATAACACATTGATGTTTAGTTGTTGCTAAGCAGTGTTTACCCTAAGTGAAGGGCTTTTCAGGTTCTCATCCTCTGCCCCCGAGCAGGTGCACAAGAAGCTGGGAGGGACCACAGCTGGACAGCTGACCCGAACTGGTCAAAGGGATACTCCATACCTTAAAACATCATACTCAGCATATAAACTGGGGGAGTTGGCCAAGAGCCACCAATTGCTGCTCAGGGATCGGTTGGGCAGGTAGTGAGCATTTGTATTGGGCATCACTTCTTTCTTTTGGGTTTTACTCCTCTCTCTCTCCTTTTCATTACTATTATTAACTTTATAACTATCATTAGTAGTGTTAGTATATCAGTACTGTTATTAATTTTATTGCTATCATTAGTATAATTAGTAGTATTATATTTTCCTTCAGTTATTAACATATTCTTATCTCAACCAATAAGGTTTGCTTTTTTTTTTCCCAATCTCCTCCCCACCAGGGAAGAGCAGGGAGTGAGCAAGCAGCTGCATGGTACTTAGCTGCTGGCTGCAGTTAAACCATGTCAATTACTTAGATATAAAGCTTGTTTTGGCTAAATTAGGGGTGTATATAACTAGCAAACCAATGTAATTTGTTTTCTTTGTAGGCAGATAATAATTTCCCTCCCTAAAACCATGTTTGCCTTATTTTCAGTGAGTCTGAAATATAGATAACATATATTTTAGTAAGTATACATGAAACTGATATTATGTCGACGGAAAGTGAAAAATGCAAGTGACTTATTTCATGGTCTAGCTGATTAACAATCTCATCTGGAATATGTTACTGAAATCTGATTTTATAGATAACTCCTATCGCCATCCATACAGACTGTTTTATTATATTTGTCTTGGGCAAAAGTGTATATTTTATTTAGTAGTTCTAAGACTATACATATACAACCTTGTAAAGAGTAAATCTGATTTTTTATGGAACTTGAGAAATTTGGAGCTTTCTTTCATTTGCTATTAACAACAGAAAAATATGTAACTGAGTGAAGGAATAAAGCAGGATAGATTTGCAAAGACGAGATATAAAGAAGATGATATAAAAGGTCTTTTATCTAGTGTAATGCAGCACTTCTGAAACAAATTGAGCCTTTTAGTCACCATATGGCACTTTTAGCGCTCTGTTATTGTCCTTATATCCTAGACCTGTGCTCTAACGAACCGAATTTCCCCTCACACAGTGCCTTATTTACTTCGTTATGTGCCATTCACATTTTCCATTTGACCACTGATTCTGATTGGAGGGAAGAAAATGAACCTTCCCATAAGAACAAATGAGGATGTTAGTGGAGACAAGAGCTGTAAAACTAAGCAGCTGTCTCCTGCTTTTCTTTATTGACTAAAAAAAAAAAAAAAAAAATCCAAACTGCTTTTATCCTGTAGATAAAACTAGGAGCAAAGTATGCTCCCTTGCAGAGAGGTACAATATCCATTCTAAGCATACACCACGTGAGATGCTAAATTATTATATGTGGGTCACCATCCCTGGAGGAATCTACAAGATGTGTAGATGTGGCACTCAGGGATGTGGTTTAGTGGTGGACTTGGCCATGCTGGGTTAGTGGTTGGACTCAATGATCTTAGAGATCTTTTCCGGCCTAAGCAATGCTATGATTCCATAGGTCTAAACATAAATCTACTGGATTAAGAATAGTCACAATAAGTATCATGATACAAGTATATTATAAAATGTGTGTTTATAGGGTTAAAGAAGACTGAGGAAAAATAGAGCCTGATCTGGGGAACTCTGAAATAAATGTGACTGTTCCCTTCTACTTGATAATAGACTCTCAATCAAATCTATAAAGACATGATTTATGAAGGCATTTTCATTTTCTGAATAACTGTTGGAAAATTAACACAATCATTTATTTCCAGGGAAAGTTTCACACTCATTCAAAGTCATGATGAAAGACCATCAGACAAAAATATGATTTTAATGCATATTTTAATAGAGAAAAAGAGAGAGGGGGCAAAGCCTGAAAGTTGAAGACTATTTGAGGTCATAGGTCATTTATTTAAAAATAAAGCTCTGGTAAGTTAAAGAAGTAATGTATCCTTTATGTAAGGACTTCCAGAGGCTCTGTGTGCTTTCTGAAAGTTATCAATTCAAAGTAAAGTTATTTAGGTTTTTGTATCTTGTAGATTAACCTATCAACAGAGTAATAATGAATATGAAAAGAAGTGGGGGAGAAAATGGTACTATTTCATTGGTAAATATGCTATGGATTTGACAAAAGAAAAAAAAAGATCAAAATCCATCCAAAGCTTCAATTCAGCTAATGTTTCCCGTGAAGAAACAGTGTGACGGGGTCATGACTAACAGAAACAAACAAGGAATGAAAATCCAAGATGAGTGCTCTGCATGGCTGATCACTGCTTGTGCAGTGCTGACGGAGACCGTCAACCTTCACACACCAAGAGGGTTTTCCAAGTGGGAGCAGTCCCTTCAGGCACAGCAACACCAATCTGCTTTCAGAGTGGGAAAGCCAATTTTGGAGAGTTCTGACCCAGCATGCTTCAACTCCGTGTCTTTATTGACGGAAATTCTTGTGCTGGCACACTTTAAATATTCTTCTTTGCTGTTTATTAAAGATATTTTTCCCACCTGTTTCACAAGCTTAGAAATCTCAAAAGCTTGGGTATTAGGAAAAATTTCTTCATCAAAAAGGGTTGTCAAGCATTGGAACAGGCTGCCCAGGGAAGTGCTTGTGTCACCATTCCTGGAGGTATTTAAAAGGCTTGTAGATATGGTGCATAGGACATGGTTTAGTGGTGGACTTGAAAGTTCTGGGTGAGTGGTTGGACTTGACTTTAAAGGTCTTTACACTTATCTTTACCTTGATCTTAAAGGTCTTTACCAACCTAAACAGTTCTGTGATTGTGTATTCCTGCCATCAGTCTTTCAGCCTGTATGCGCAAAGGTGAGAGAAGAGCAGCAGATCATGCCACAGGCAAACAGAAGACAACAAGGAGGGTTCGAGGATGCAGGGTGAGGACTTCACCTTGCTGGTGATGGAAGTGGCTGGGTAACTTCAGCCTCCATTGCTAAATGCTCTGGGTGCTGAAAAGCAAAATGTTTAGCTTTTTTCCATATAAATGAAGATAACCAAAGTCTTTAAATCACTCCTCTTGTTCGCTTGTCAGATAAAAGAAACAGAAGCAATTAACAAGAAAAGGCGAGCTAGCTACTTCTGAAGATGGGAAATTATTTTTAGAAATCACTTTTGTTAGCAAAACAAGGAGGAATCTGAGAGAAGTTAAGAGTGTGGGTGAAATCCTGGCCCTTGTGCAATGAATCTCAAAATTCCCACTGAAGTTTAACTAAGAAGGGAAGGGTTTTTTTGTACAGATTTACCACATATGCAAAATATATTCTGCAATACTACTTAAAAGTCAAAAATGCTGAGAATTTAAGTGATAAGTGTAGTTTAGATTAAGTGCTAACAACACCTAATGAAAAGGAAATAGCACATCAGTCTCCAATGGATTTTCAGGTACCATATCCTTTCAACAGCAATAATAACCATAATAATGATAAAGAGAGAGAAGCTCTTCACTCAGTACATCTGTCTGCTGCTGCGAGCATGGCAATCAGTACAGAACACCGTATTCTCCTCACTTTCGTATTAATTCTGCCTTCTCACAGAGCGTCTTGTGTTATTCCCGTCTCCAAAGCCTTCTTTCCCTTTTGTGCCTGTTCCTTGGCTGTTAGTCCTCCTTTCCTGACCAACTTCAATGAGGCCACACAAAATCTGAAAGGCAGCTTTGGCACCGTATCAGCTATAGAGGCTTTTCAACAGAGCAGGCAATGTCTATTGCAAGGACATAAGATTTTACAAAATACATATGAATCTTCTTAAATATATAATTATTTACTGATTTTGACCACCATGTCTAAAGTATTTAATAGTATCTATCAAAAACTCTAGACAAATATGAGTTTCCAATCTAAATCAGCTTTGAAATACAAAACAAACAAACAAATAAAAAATACAGAACAAAAAAGTGCAAAATAATTTGCGAAAGTGCCCTGAGACCCTCTTAGACTGTTTGACCTGCTGGATTTCTAAACATGAAGCTTGAAGACTTTGTTCTGGATTTCCATGGCTAAGTTTGCATGTGAAATACCATATTGTTTAGCTCTGTTACACTGAAGCTGTGAGGACTGAAAATATGAAAACAGGCTTTATTAAGGGAAAATAGCTCCAGTCTTTAAAGACTGAGACTAATTCCTCCCCACAAACACACTATTTAGTGATATTCTGAAAACCCACTTGCTAATTCTGTAAACACTATATGAGATAATCCTTCAGAGGAAAAAAAACATAATGGACAGAAAGAGTGTTTACAACCAGAGCAACTGGACTACCAAAGAAAAAAACAGAAAAAGAAAAGGTTCACTGGAATCCTGGGAATTTTGGAGACCTTGATTTGCCTAGTATTGCATTTTGAAGTTTCAGCACTGTTTGCAAGTGCTGTGTAAAAGCTGTTATTTTGCATTCTTCTCTATTATGTTGTGAATCATCCTCATATCATCTTTCCTCAAGGTGGGAAGCAGGGAGATAATAGAAGGACGTAGGGTCTGAAAGGCAGAAGAATTCCTGCAGCATGGCTGGCTTAATGGCCAATGAAAAAGCAGCTTGGGAAGGCTTTCTCTGTTACTGTGAATTATGACTGAGTTTCTAAATGCAGAGGCAGCCAACAGTGCATCTGCACATTGGCATTTGTGAAGTAATTTGTTCTACAAATGCAGTATTGATTCCTTAGAAGAACACAGCATATACTGTCAGAAATTTTTCCCCATATGACGAGATTTTGGCTTTTTGCTTTTCCTTTCCTTGCAAAGGGGTCCACAACTTGAAATGGGCTCCCTCGCTACAGTTATTACAGTATAGTTCTGTTCTTTTCTTACCCTTTGATTTGACCTTTCTAGATGTAGTCTAATAATTTTCTGTCCTATAATGTTAATTAGGAATCGAACATTTCCACCTGTTAATGGAGTAAAGTGCAGTTGTTCTTTTGCTAGAACATATTAATAATGTCACTAATTGAGACAATAATTGTCATGACACGGGATCCCTCATTTTGCTCTGAATGAGTTTTACCTATGGGAGAATTAGGCTGTGACCTGACATGGGAGTTGTAAAGTCTAATAATGAGAGAACATGTTATAATCACTCTGTGAAGCCAGAAATACCCACAGCAGAAATAATTAGTAGTGGGAAGGAGAGCTTCTGTGGGGCTTTAGCATCTGTATGCTGTTATTAGCGACTTTGACATGTTAATTTTGCCAGTATTACCTGTGGGGTGCATCCTTCTTCACCTGCATTCCTTTGGAGGAGTACAGTATTACAGTGGCTCAGACTCCTGCACTGAGAGGACTTTCCTCTGTGCAGCTGGGATAGGTGGGTGGTGTGGAGCCACCTCAGATCAGCCTCTGGAAAGCCAGAGAAATGCTGTTAAGAGCCTTTGGGTGCGAGTGGTTCTTAGATAAGGTTTTCGGAACAGCATCAATTGCTATTCTCAGAAGAATTGCACTTCCAGGGAGTAACTGAGAGAGACAGATGTTTTCAAAGCCTCAGGTGCTGGGGTCACACAACCCTAAGAGAGAGGTGCACCCTTTCACTTGGTTTTGCTGTGCCATAGGTGAAACATAGAGGGCACAGTGGGATGATTTAACAGATCTGGGCAAAGAAGCCAAATTTCTTAGATGTCAGAACAGCTTCTCATTCTTTATATCTCAAAACCACTCAGAAACAGCACTTGAAGTGTCTTTAATGGTCATGACTTTAGGCTGTCTTCTGCTTCACTTTGGAAAAATTCGGTGTGAAGTACTATCAAAAGTATTTTAAAGGAAAGATAAGCAGATGAGGATGAGTTACAGACCTGATTTTTACCTGGACATTTTGTTTACCCTGTTTAGGTTAAATGGAATTTGGCTAGCACGTGACATGGGATCAGGATTAGGTTTCTCTTATTCTACCATGCTTTAATTAAACTCCAGTATCTAACTTTTTTAATGTGATTTTAAGACCTCGTGTCTCTTAGGGCCTTTATCACAAAAGCTCTAAGATATGTGTGTAAGTTATCATTATTTGACTTGATACCATTTAACACACTGTGTGCTTTTAAAAGCTGAGACAAGGTCTAAGTGGTTTACTGATGGAAATGCATAAGCAGATAGGTCTTGGTCCTTGTTCTGTGTGATACTTGGTGGGGGGAGGGAATAACTGAGTAGTTGTGTCTTCTGTATGTTTCTTTACACAGTGGGCGGTGAGGTACTGGAACAGGTTGCCCAAAGGGACCTGTGGGTTCCTCATCCCTGGAAGTGTTCAAGGCCAGGCTGGACGGGGCTTTGAGAAACCTGGTCTAGTGGAAGGTGACCCTGGCCACGGGATGATGATCTTTAAGGTTCCTTCCAACCCAAAACATTCTATGACTCTATAACCATTCTGATTCTGTAACTATTAAACTAATATTTCGGCATGTAGCTGTGTACCTCATATGAGGGTTAATTAGCAATGTGCTTACACAAGTCAGCATGATTTTTTGCATTTCTGTGAAGGGAGGGCTGTGGCAAAGTATCTGCTCTGGACCTACTCTAGCTTGAATAGCTTCTGCCCATAGCAGAACAGAGACAGACATTTGCTATATTCTGTCAGTAGTCAAATGTTAGAGATAATGATTACTGTGATCTTTGTCTAAGGGTAAGTGTTGCTCAAAGTATTAAAATAAGTATTTGCTAATCTTTTATATACGTTTCTTTCTTTTCAAGATTTGAAGTCTCAGCCAGGTAGGGAAAATCAAAAGCGCAGCTTCCTGTGTTAGAAATGCATTATTCTTGGCTGCAGTTGCTTTGCTTTTATGTGCTGTTACTTTTTCCCTGAATTTAGTGCACTCAAGCATTCTCTTGATGCTCATAATGGCTGCAGCCTATTATTCAGATATCTTCATCAATCTCTTCATGATTGTTCCTAAGGATTTTTTCTCCCCAAGACTCCAGGCTGTTCAAAGCCCATCAGTTTGTTAAAAGTCTGATTAAATTTTTGGTACATCTGACAGGCCCATCTGCAGGGATTCCAGATTAACCATCTGGAATCATTTGATCTTAAACTGTATTAAAATAACGTTTCAATAAACCCATGTTTGAATGCTACCATGTTTATCCAATAAATATTATCTCAGTATCGTCTTTTATTCACTGAAGAAATTCTCTTTCAGATGCCTCACCTGCAACAGCTAGTTGGGTTTTTTAGGGCTTTTGGAAATTTATCTTAGCAGGCTTAGATACTCACTCTGTCCAATAGGGTGCTGTATTTTTATTAAGCACTTGCTTAAAATATGCTATAAAAACAAGAGTTCAAACACATTATTGTCAAGCATTGTAAACCATCTTTAGGAAGATGTAAACCATTTTTAGGAATAGAAAAGTTTTTCCTGTAGTGTGAAAACAATTTCTATGGTCACTCATTCTTCTGTTAATAAATCAGCCCCTAGGGCAGTGCAGCTGGATTCAGCTGAGACTTGTTGTCCTCTCCTAAGGTCACCATCAGCCCCATGCGTGCTTCTCCTAAGAGTTGCAAAGCTGATCTTCTCCTAGAGTGAGGCATCTTTTCAAAGTAGAGAAATTGCTTTCCATAAGTGCTTTTCTTTGAATTTAGCTGAGCTTTGACTGCTGGATGATCTAGATAAATAAATCCTAAACCCTGGGTTCTCTCTTTTCCTGATTTTAACTTGCTGCTCTGGCTACAAGTTATCTTTGAGAGAGCTGAGGACAGAAAATTACTAAGCACCATGATGGAGTGTGTCCTTGAGCTCTGCAGCTGGAGACATCAACCGTAACATCCAAAGCATGCCATCTATATGCAATATAAATAAATAACTTTCCAGTAGATCCTCCTTTGAAGGAGAAAATAAGCAAGGCAACAGCATTAGAAAGCACAGTTAGTCTGAAATCCTTGCTAAGCTGCAGATTATCCACAGCTATTTCCATAGCCCTTTGTGGAGTCAGCTGGCCTCCTGCAAGCAAGCAATGAGAAAATATAAGGAAGGATTTTGCTCTGGTTTAGGCAGTCTTTTTTCCCACACAACCTCTGTTTCACTTTTAGTATCTCTTCTTTCCCATGGCATTTAATATTTTAATATTTCTTCTTTCCATATACCTCTCTTTTCTGTCAATTTTCAGCATGCACATAAAAAAACTTTAGGAAACAAGGTGAGCTAAGCTGTTAATGCCTATTGCGTAGTAGTTGTGTTAAACTAACTAAGCAGGGCAGAAGACAAAACTGCAGCCACTTACCTAAGGGAAAATTATATTTTGATATACACTGCACTTACCATAATTCTTTATTCTTGCTGGTTCATGCCTTTAAGGATATTTTGAATAGATGGAAGTTGATCTGTAAAGCACTTGATTAGCACAAAGGATACTTTATGCTAGTAAGATGTTTTTAAAAATACAGGAAATGCATGGCAGAAAGGTTGCTTACCTAACTGCTCATATGACAGCATCTTTTATATCTCCTTCTGTTTGTAGCTTAGTACCAAAAATGATTTTCAGACACATTAAATCTCCCTTTGAGTTAATCGTGTCCCACAGGTAGGAATTCAGCTACAGTAGGAATTAGTTTTTATATATCGTATTATAATGATTGTTTTTCTATACAACTCATCTAACGAAGTTTCAGATGAAGTAAATATATTAAGAAAATATTTGGGAGATATATAATGCTACAACTAACAATAAAAGAAACTAGAAATATCAGTCAAAATATCTAATTTCCCAGGGTTTTGTACAGACAAACAAGCAGAGAAAATTCTTCCTGTCTGGATTATTCACCTTCTGTAATGCAGATTGGACACAGCGTGGGTACAAAACAGATGGGAGAGGCATATAGTGAAAAGGGAAAATAAGAAAATGAAAAAACATACTAAGGGAATTGCATTCACTGTTGTGTACTACAAAAATGACAATTTCATTTTCTGACAAAAAGATAAAACAATGATTATTTTGCTGGTGTAACCTCTTGATCTGTTGTAGAAATCTGAGATGGATACAGCTTTCAGAAACTTCTGTGTTGAAATGTTGCAATTATAAAATATTATCATTCTGTGTAATATTACTATTTCTTCAGGTTTTTTTTGTTTGTTTGTTTGTGTAGTTTTTCATTCTCCCCAGTTTGGAAAATATCTCGTGCCTTTTAAATGAAAGTATTTGGTGCCATTGTCCTATCCCACCAAGATTTCAGCTGGCTATTTTAAATGCCTAAGATATCTGTGTATGGCGAGGGAGTATAAAGTTAGACCAACAAGGCATCAACCTCCTGGAGTGGCAGCTGGAGACTTGGCAGAGCACTTAATGGTTCCTAAATTTATAGTAGATGCATATGCTTAGGCGTCTATTTATCTTCTGGGTAGGTGTGGACATCTGGACATCTCTCTGGCAATGTTTCAAAGGTGTTTCTGAGAAAGAATTACAGAGTTGTTCTCATGCACAGCCCAGTGTCCAGCAGTAATTTACTTTCTTTTTTTTTTCATGTTAAAGATGTTTACTGTTTCATGGTGATGTTCTATTTAACCTATTGGGAAGGTAATATCCCGTTTTGAATAGTATCTCTTCACCATCAGAGAATAATACACCCACACACAACTTGTTTCTGTTTTCAGCTTTGGACAGATTTCCTGTGTGTCATATTTCTTTCATAATAATTGAGTCTTGCCCACATAGCCAGCACAAAACCTGAAGCAATCAGATTCTGCTTTGCATCTCATCTGCTCTCGTTACAGCTGTCAGACGAGGTTATACCCTGTCTAGATTCAAAATAACTTTAATGATGTTTTTCATATATTGGCCTGAAAAAAGACAGTTCAACTGTCTTAAGATTCTCCCTTACAATGGGAACTCAACAAGAAGTATGAATCATTATTGACACACTCAAAATAATCTGTCATGCTGCTTTGAAATATTAATGAGAAAATCCTTGAGTCTTTTGATATTAATACTTGTTTCATGTTGTAATTGAATTTGAAAAGCTCTGTTAAGATTTTTATCCTCTGACAGTAACTTATTATTTCTAGAATAAAATCGTTTGATAAGTGGTTTAGGTGGCAGCATTGAAGAAGTCCTTTGCACTTAATTTTTCTATGAACGGTGAAAACTAACAATACACTGTAAATGCAGACTCCCAGGTCCAGAAGTTCTCAAAGAGTGTGTAATTTAGTATCATAAGATTTCCAAAGAGGTCATGTTTTCTAGACCCTTGATCATCCTTATAATTCTCATCTGAAATCTCTTTGACTGAGTCTCCTCTTTGCTGAAGGGAAATCTACAAAATATACGGAATCTGTCATCTGATGCCACGCTGCTGCTGTGTTCCAGGGCACTTCTGATTCACCTTGAAATTCAATTTTGCATCTCAGCATGATGTCTGGGTTTTTTCCCCAACACCATGATATTATCCAGTCACAGTCTGGGTGCGGTTCATTATTCTGTGGAACTGCTGTGTAGCCTGTTGTTCACCCTGTTCTGTCTTCAAGTAGTTGGTTATTCCTTATTCCTACTCAAATACAGTAATTTGCACTTGGCCTATACTTTTTTCCAAACCCGTGGTCCGTTGGCCGATATTATTTTAATTCTATTCTTATCCACCATGGGGTTTGCAACCGCTGCCAGCCTACTTCTGTTTGGAGTTGTGAGAGGCATAATATCTCTGCAGATAACCCAGTGACTGCTGAAACTGCTGGGTAGCACTGGGCCCAGGTGGAACTCCACAGAGCTCCATTAACAACTGTTTCTTAATTTGATGGAGGGCAACGAGCAGCTATTTCTGAGTGCAATTTTCAAGCCAGTTGTTCAATCTATAGTACAGTACTTTGGTCTAAGCAATATTTTCATAGTTTGCTTAGAAGAATGTCAAGGAGTGTCAAAATGCTTACTAAAGTCAGGATTTATCACATCTGATTCTCCTTCCCTAACTACAAAGCCTATCTCTCCTAAGAAGGAACAGACTTTATATAACATGATTCAGTTCCTGATAAATTCATATTGGCTGCTACTTAGCACCTTGTCTTCCTACTGGTATGTTTATTTACACACTAACAATTTGATTCTTTTTTTTAAGAAGTTTATAGTAAATGAAGTCAGGGATAGAATTCTGTGTGGTCTCTTTCCCTTCTTTTTTCCTGTCTTTTTGTGAAGAGATGGGTACAATCTTTCACTTTCTGATTTTCAGCCTCTCCTGTTTTTATCAAATTGTTACAAATATGTTCTAACATGCTTGAGATTGCTTTAGCCAGACTTCTACTTTGCTTTGAGGTGAATTTACCAGGACTAGTACATCTGAATTTTTTCAGCTTTCTATTTTAGGCAGATGATAAATAACATACTCTTCCTTATTCTTACCTTTTATTAGTGTCAGTGGCATTACTTCACCAGCTACAGGTAACCTTTCTGCTGGAGAAGGGAATAAAGAGAAAAGACGTGGGTTTTTTAGCCGCATTAAGGCCTTGAGGTCTGTAGTCATTCCCCTGAAGGCAAAGCCATGGAAAATAGCCAAACCTCACATCCTGCTCTCAAACCCATGCCTCCAGTCCTGGAGGAGATGTTTGCACAGCTTCAGTGGACTGCCCAGTTGATGGGTGACCTACCCATGCTGGAATATAATTACTGCTGCCACATGAACCTGCAGCCTCAGGCAGAGTTGTATCACTGGGGACTGCGGCAGCTCGTTGCTTGAGCTTGCGCCTTATTAGTTTATGCCATTGAGTGTTTTTTATCATGCTTTATTCTCTTTTTAGTTGTATCTTGTCTTGACCTTTCTGAGCTGATCCCTATACACTTCTGATATTATTTTATATTTTTCTCTGCTAATCTGTGTGCAGGCCATCCAGAAGACCATTATTGAGCCAAATCCATCACTTTCTATGCTTCTGCTTGGAAAAGTTTCTGTCCCCAGAAGCTACATTCCATCTCAGGTCACTGCAATCTGGTTCCTGGGTGTTTAATGTCCTTGTTCCACTGTTCCTCTCCCAGAATTTTCATCTCTAGTAGTTTAGGGCTGCTGTAGTGCAAGCTGTTTTCCCATTCAATGTTATTTCTCATAGATATTATTTGGTTTATGTATTACAACATCAAAAGGAAATCTCATCCCTCTCTCAGGACTTTCTGCATGAAAGTGAGTAAGATCATTAAAGTTGTAAAGTTTTCGTAGTAGCACTTCTTACCTCCAAAGAAATATAAGAAATACTTCATTTTTTTCTTCAGTGATGCAGATTTTTAGAGAAACCATACTGAAGGCAAAATGACCATGTTCTAAAACAAATAACAGTATTTGTCTAAGAATATTAAAATTTGCAAAAAATAACAGCTATTAGGTTTCCACTGGGTTCCCCAAATTGCCAAATTTGATAATTATAAAAAGCTATGTAAGAATTTCATAAGCTGAAATTATGTTTATTTTACATGTAGAACATGAATTTTCTGCTTCCTGAGAATCAGAAATATTTCTAATTGTCAAAGAGATTACTGACTTTTTAGCATTTTCTTACACAAGAATTTATAATGTATGAAAAGCTGTTTTAAAAAGCTTCTTCTAACCTTAAACTGAAGTATTAAAGATCTTTAAGTCATTGGATACCTGTATTTGAAATTTTTTTCGCCAATAAAAATGCACAAGCTTTTTTTTTTTTTTTTGAAAGAACTATCAGAAAACTGGGGTTTTTTAAGCTTAATTTGGGGAATCGTATTGTACTGTTTTCTTTAATTCACTGTTTATTGATTCTGAAATATGCCTGTCACTTTGGACATAGAGTCAGGTGCCTTGTAAGGATCTTTAACTGTGCTTGTGTTCATGATCTGAAGGGACAACCTGTTCTATAAATTTCTTATGGATTTTGTTAAAATATTTAGCAAACAGACGGGACCTAAGCAAGCATATTAATAAGACAGGTTACTTCAATTTAGGTAATGGGAAGGACAGAATATATGATCAAATCCAGAGTATAATTACAAGTGAGTCAGTGAACCAGTGAGTTCGGTTTCTCACATCATCCAGATAATATGCCACCAGATAATCAGATTGAAGCCGTGGAAATAATTATTTGGGGTTTTTTTAGGGTCCATTTTCCTTCCTGCTTAAGACCTTATCAGTAATTAATGCAATTTTAGCATTTAAGTATGCAAAGACATAAGGAGTAACAGGTCCCAGTTTAGGTAAAAGGTACGTATTGGTGCATTGACTATTGCGCTTTCGGTATTGTGTATTTCCCAGACCAGAGAATGTCCTTTGGTTCCGTCACAATGAAGCTGTTGTACCATTTTTGTCTTAAAGTTAATTCTTACCAAATATTATTGGTTTATTGCTCTGTTCCTCTTTTCATGTAGTAGTATAGAATCTTTCTCGTAACTTAAAATAAAGCTTAATAGATAATTAGATATCCCTTCAGCTTAAAAAACTTTTTTGGATTGATAATTATTTCAAAATATTTAACATACGTATAATTTGAAGACTACAAGTCTTTGTTGTTTAATGATGGGAATTTTTGAAAGTGTTGCTTCATAAACACACACATTTTTCCATGTACACATGTAAGGAACGAGCCACACCTCTAAAAAACTACAGAGAATAATTAAGGAAAAATGAGTTCTAGTGAAGCTAGAACACGATTGTGTCTTTAAACAAGCAGTAGGACTTTATCTGATGAATGTGAGAACTTTAGATTTTAGTAACTTACTGGATTCCTTTAACTAAATTCTCAGATCACTTTGGGTTTTTTTTCTGTAGAACCTAAATGGCGAAAGAGGGGCATTGAATTTTGTAGGCTAGTTTATAAAAAAACTGTATATATAACAAGAGAACCATTTTCTTCTCAGTACTCTTCACTTGGGGATGATTTTCTAAAGTTTATTTTCAGGACCAACTGGTTAATATTCTGGATTATGAATACAGTTCAGTCCTCTCCCACTGGATTGACTTTCAGGCCTTTGGTTACAGAGGAAAGTTGCCTCTGTGCACAGCTTTTCAATTCACAGAATCACACAGAATTCTTAGGGTTGGAAGGAACCTCTGGAGATCATCTCATCCAAGCCCACTGCCAAGGCAGGGTCATCTAGAGCAGGTGACACAGGAAAGTGTCCACGTGGGTTTGCAATGACCTCCCTGGGCAGCCCATTCCAGTGCTCTGCCACCCTCAGTGTAAGGAAGGTCTTCCTCATGTTGAGGTGAAGCTTCCTGTGTTTGAGTCTATGGCCATTGCTCCTTTTCCTGTCACTGGGAACCTCTGAAAAGAGTCTGGCACCATCCTCTTGGCACCCACCTTTGAGACACTTATATGCATTAATTAGATCCCCTCTGTGTTCTCCTCTCTAGACTAAACAGGCCCAGCTCCCACAGTCTCCTCATAAGAGAGATGCTCCAGTCCCTTAATCATCTTTGTGGCCCTTCACGGGACCCTCTCCAGTAGCTGCTTGTCTTTGTTGTACTGAGGAGCCCAGAACTGGACACAGTAGTCCAGAGGTGTCCTCACTAGGGCCAAGTAGAGGGGCAGGATCACCTCCCTCAACCTGCTGGCCCAACTCTTCCTGATGCACCCCAGGATATTATTTGCCCTCCTGGCCACAAGGCACGTTGCTGGCTCATGGACGACTTGTCATCCACCGGGACTCCCCAGTCCTTCTCCTCAGAGCTGCTCTCCAGTAGGTCAGCCCCAGCCTGTGCTGCTACTTGGGGTTATTCCTCTGCAGGTGCAGGACCCTACACTTACTTTTGTTGAATGTCATTATGTTTCTCTCCGCCCAACTCTCCAGCTGATCAAGGTCTCACTGAATGGCAGCACAGCTTTCAGGTGGATCAGCCATTCCCCCCTGTTTCGTATCATCAGAAAACTTGCTGAGAGTACATTCTATCCCCTCACCCAGGTCATTGATAAACAAATTGTATAAGAGCGGACCCAGTACTGATCCCTGGGAAATGCCGCTGTCTACAGGGCCCCAACTGGATTCTGCTCTGCTGATCACAACCCTCTGAACTCAGCCATTCAGACAGTTCTTGACCCACCTCTGTATCCATTCATCTGACCCACATTTCCTGAGCTTACCTATGAGGATGTTGTGTGAGACAGTGTCAAAAGCCTTGCTATGTATTGCAACGTATTTACTTAGTTGACAATGGATAAAAAATATGAAAAATACATAGGTTAGTGCTTGGAAGACTGACGTCACTTTTAGAAATGGTTGTGAAAATGGGTCCCACAGTGAGCTGAGTAGTATTTTAGAAATGTAACAGTGAATGTAACACATCATTCTTTTCATTTGAGAGGTCCTTTTTTTTTCGCCTTGCAGGTGTTTTTGTTCTTAAGTATTAATTTTTTTATCAGCAAAGACTGCCTGATTAATGTGACTTTTTGACCTTTTAAAGACTTCAGAACAAAATCTATAAAGTATTTTGACATTTCGTAATTTAGTCATAATTAAACAAAAAACTTTTTCCTGGCCCAGCTCTGATCACCACCCATATTTTTCACAATTGATGAGTTGCAAGGAAATTTTAGATCATGGACTCCTGAGAGTAATCCTAGAAATGTAACATAATATCTAAGCATCACTCATATCAATTCTCCATATTTTATGTGGAAGCATCAACATTACGTCTTCCCTTTCATCTGGAATAGGCAGCATACCTAACTAAACCATTCCATATGAATTTCAAAACCTGAAGTCTCTGATTGCCAGAGACTTCAATTTATTCATTTCAATTCAACATATACTGGGCTGAAATTATAATGTGTACATTAAGCCTAGAGTTAATATTTTAATCTCTTTCCCATTGTGTGCATTAGATTTCCATGCTTCTAATTTTCCAACTATATAATTTATAGATGAATTTAGCAAATGTAAATAGTAATAAATTGACATGTTCAAAGTAGCAAAAATGAGGGCTTAACATCTCCTGGCCATATTGGCTGAGACAGTCCTGTCAAAAGCTGTTCTTTTCAGGGAAAAATGTTCATCGAACGCTATGAGAAACCAGACTTCAGATATGACAGACTTCTCCAGCATGTTCAAGGCATTGGGTTCCATAGTTTATTTCTGATTTGTGTGGAAAATGTCCTTCCTTCAGTATGTGATGAAAGGCAGCACCTTAGTCTGGGTCAGATAATTTGGTTTGATTTTCCACTGTCCTTATATAATGAAAAATGTGATTAATTATTTTGTATTTATCTTTTCCAAGACATGCATGATTTTATTTTTTCTATGATTCTGTCATTAATTGTCTCCTTTCCAAGGTGAATTTGTCTAATCTCTCCCTTTTCTAAACTCACCCATATCTTTGATTATCTTCGACACCTTTCTCTGTAATTATTCTGATTCAACTACTTCCTTTCTGAGATGAGGAGAAAGAACTGTGTGTAGCATTGAGGATGCAGGACACAAGGGATTTGTATGGTGGCATAATGATGTATTCTACTTTCTTTTCTATTGGTTTTCTGCTGTTTGATTCTCCTTTCTGACTGCCGCTGAGCGCTGAGCTGAGGTTTATGATGAACTATTCACAAGTTTCCTGAGAGCTAATATCAGATTTAGAGCCTATTACTATATATGTGTCGTTACAGTTGGTTTTCCTTATGTGCATTACTTTGCATTTATTGACATAGAATTTCAGCTCTAATTTTATCACCCAGTCACTCAATGCCATGAGATCCATCTACAACATTTTGCACTGGACTTCTGTTTTGCCTTGTTGCATTGTGTAAATCATACATGGTTTATATATCCTTAAACTCTTTGGGGTGCTGGTTGGCAGCAGGCTCAGGAAGAGTCAGCGGTGTGCCCTGGCAGCCAAGAGCGCAAGCCCCGTCCTTGGGTGCATGAAATACAGCATCACCGGCCAGTCAAGAGGTGATTCTACCACTGTCTTTTGCATCATCGTGGCCTCACCTGGAGTGCTGTGGGCAGTTCTGGGCCCCACAGTTTAAGAAGGTCCTTGGATGCACCCAGAGGAGGGCAGCAAAGCTGGTGAGAGGGAGGACACTTCCTGTGAGGAATGGCTAAGGACATTCAGTTTGTTTGGAGAGAAGAAGGCCAAAGGGTGACCTCATTGCTCTCTCCAGATTTCTGAGGAGGTGAGGTATACAGGCAGGTGCTGATCTTTCCTTCAGTTTTGATATCCTGTGATACGACATGTGGGAATGGTTCAAAGCTGCACCCGGAAAGGTTTAGACTTGACATTAGGAAGCATTTCTTGACTGTGAAAGTAGTGGAACACTGGAACAGTCTCCCTAGAGAGGTGGTCAGTGCCCTCAGTCTGTCAGTGTGTAAGAGGTATTTGAACCTTAACCCTTAACAACATGCTTTAGCTTTTGGTCAGAAATGAAATGGTCAGGCAGTTGGACTAGATGATTGTTGTAGGTCCCTTACATTTGAAATAGCCCAGTCCTATTCTATTCTCATCTACAAGATTAAGAGACGAACAGATTTTATTCCATGACAGCATGTAATTATTGAGAAGCTGTGGTTTGGGATCTTGTCAAATTTCTGGAGGTGCAAGTGTTCTATATCAATTGAATTATGCCCCAAAGGGCTTTAAGGGGGCATGGCTTTCCCTTTCCCTTATTTTTCATTCTACACTATTCTGTCATGTTTGTCTCCATGTCCTCATATTGAATAATTACAGTTTGTGCCAATTTGCTTATTACTGAAGGCAGACTGCCTCTCTTTTATTTTCCTTTTGGTCTAAAGTGGCTTTTGTAAAAGTTAACATTTCAAAGAACTGTGAGAGTTGCCATTAAAATAGACATACCGGAGTTTCCTTTAAATGAGCCAGCTCTACTTCTGCTCACAATATGAGGGAATTGTATCAGCAGGGGAAAGAGTGACATAAAGTTTAACCTCCCAGGTATTTATTCAGCTAGTCTGAGCTGCACAGCATGGTTTAGTAGGCTTAAACTTATTTGTACCTGAAAAGAAGCAAAGAAAAAGAATTCAAACACTCAGTCCAAGAGCACAGGAACCCTAGAAACATACTCCAGATGTCCAAAGGTGCCTGTTTTGGTGATACCTTCAGCCTCCCTCATGTATAATAAGGTTTCTTCCAAGGACTAAGGACATACTCTTGGGGCTCTGAGGTCCCTCATGTACAGGGGAAGATTTCTTGGCAAAGATCCATCCCAGTTCAGGATGCAAGGAGAAGGAGGAGAAGTAGGTTAACATTTTCTCTGCCTGACATAATCTCCTTCAGGCTGTGTAATTCAGAGTCTCTCTTCATGCCAGAACACGACCCGAATAAGCACCATCACCTCTGTCCTCAATTAAACCCAAACTTGTTTCCAGAAAGAAACTACCTGCTGTAACCAAAAGCTCAGCCTAGATGAGCTAAAGTCAGGAACTCCAAAGACTTCCAGGTGAAACCTGTCTCTGGTCAGGACACACTCTCAGTGCAGCAAATAAGCAGTTACTTTTGCCAGGTGCAACCTCTCTTGCTACATTTGCATTTCTTTGCAGGAGTAGCCTCAAGGCAGGAGTTAGGGCCAAATCTACCTCCCATATGCTAAAACATCCTGGCACTTGGCTCTGGGGCAGGACAAGAAAATGCCTCCCGTACACCCAACACGTGGTGACATGCTCACAGGCCATGAAGGGATGCTTGTGGTGGTTTTGTACTGATAGTGGGAGAAGAGTCCTTTCTAGAATGGCTTCAGTGTAGCTTGTGTATTTGTGTGCTGCCTGATTACAGGCTGAGCTTAGATACCTTGGAAAGGAAATACTGCTTTCGGATGCACCCTGGCCTTCAGGCTGCAGAATCAGACCCAGATGAAGGTAAAG
This sequence comes from Rhagologus leucostigma, assembly GCA_013397725.1. Classification (NCBI taxonomy): domain Eukaryota; kingdom Metazoa; phylum Chordata; class Aves; order Passeriformes; genus Rhagologus; species Rhagologus leucostigma. The sequence goes on along the minus strand of VZTD01003256.1, from coordinate 563,265 downwards.
GGAGCAGTGGGGTGCAGCGTCAAGTGAAAGCTGCTGGTAAGACACAGGAGTGAATAGGACATGAAGCCACAACATAGATACAGGGACCATCTTCTGCAATCAAATAAACTGTGCCAGGGATGTGCGGTATAAGAGATCACACTGGGTCAGACATGACGGGAGAAGCAGCTTTGGAAATTCATCAGGCACTGATAGAAAGCAAAGCTTCACTGCAATTCTTGATAGCTTTTCTGTCCAGTGGGAATCCAGCACAAAAGCCTTTTAGCACACAGTTTAACTGGGAATACCTGAGCAAACTGATAACATTGCAGCTTTTATGGTATTCTTGTTTCTCGGGTATCACAGCAGACCACTCCACAAAGGATTATAAGGACGTGTGTGTACGTGTGTGTGTGTGTGTGTGTGTGAGTGTGTGTGTGTGTGTGTTTGTGTACCTCCCTCTGCACATTCAGGTAGCAGCTTGAAGGAATTAAACAGTGTTATCCATAGTAAGAACTACAGTGGGAAGGATCAAACAAGGACATGGCTTTCCCCTTCCACTATCTTTCATCCTACACCATCCTGTCGTGTTTGTCCCCGTGTCCTCATATTGAATAATTACAGTTTGTGCTGAGTGAAGAGGCTGCTATATTGGCTGCCAAGCACATAAATTCAGCCATGTTTCTAATTATACTATTGTTCCTTCCAAAGACAAAAACAAACAGTTCAGCAGTGGCTCAAAATTGAATCATTTGTTCTGTGGCTTAAATATGGTATATTCATACTCAAGTGAAAGCACACATGGGGTAGATCATCTACCAAATATGCTGTTAGATGAAAATTGATTAGGAAGAACAAAGTGATGATCAAGAAAGAGTTTATCTCCACCTCTTCTATCTGTCATCTACTATTGTTCATCACCATAGTATTTCAACAAACACACCCAAAAAGGGAAAAAAATGTCAAAGTCTAGTGGATGTAGAAGGGTTTTTTTTGGTGTGATTTTCCTTGTATATATTAAACAAAATAGTAAAAGAAAAAGAACTGAACTATGCAATGTCCAAAAATAATTTAGAATTATATTTGATACCTACAGAGAGAAATACTGTACACTACTTTTCCACCCCACCCTGCAAACCAGATTATAAGAAAAGTTTTCAGACAACCTGTGCTCATCCGTGTTGCCTTATATGAATTTCTACACTCTTGTGAATTTTAACCAGCTCTTGGTTATTATTCAAGGCTTTTATTTCTGTGTGATTTGATTAGTGGCTGGTCTAAGCTACTGGAAGTCATTCAGGCTTTGGAGATTACTTCTGAGGTGCATTTGTGTGTCAGCCACTCCTGCAAGTCCTCTCGGAAGGTCCTACTTGGGTCAATAATATGAGCAGGCTGATAAAGGTAGAGGTTAAATTCTTACTTTCCATTCATTAGATTATACAGCATTTCCTGCATGAGATGATGTGATGGCTTTGGGTCTACCTAAGGGTTGCCTTTTGTTTTTCTGTTATTCTCTGAGGTATCATAGAATGATTTGGACTAGAAGGGACACTAAAGACCATAAGATTCAAAACCCCCTGCCATGGGCATGGACACCTTCTGCTAGACCAGGTTGTTCAAAGCCCCATCCAGCCTGGCCTTGAACACTTCCATCCACAACTTCTCCTCTGGGTAACCTGTTCCCTTGCCTCAACATTCTCACACAGGCCCCTTGTCCTATCACTTGTAGAAAGTCCCTCTGCATCTTTCTTGCAGCCGCCTTCAGGTACTTGGAAGGTGCTCTAATGTCTCCCCAGAGCATCCTCTTTTCCAGGCTGAATAGTCCCAATTGTTTCAACCTGTCTTCATAGGAGAGGCTCTGATCATCTTCGTGGCCTCCTCTGGCTTCACTCCAGCAGGTCCATGTCCTTCTTACGTTGGGGTCCCCAGAGCTGGACACAGCACTCCAGGTGGGGTCTTGCAAGAACAGAGTAGTGGAAGAGAATTACCTCCCTCTACTGACTGCTGTGGCATAACTGTTGTTAGTGAAAGCTTTGAAATTTTTTTCACATGATTTTTAAGCCATGTTTATGGACTAACAGGAGCTATAACAATAATATGTTCATTTTGCTAGTATTACTTAGCTATTTAAGACATCTATAAAGGTGGTTAGCTAATAGTGGGGATCAGATTGTCATAATTCACTGAAAACTTGAACTAGGTATTTTTATTTTCATGTCACAGTTTGTCTGTCTTTAAATGGATACTGCCTCATGGTAATATAATTGTTTCATGCATGTGTTATTTACATTGTGCATGAAGGGTAAGAAATGATTCAGTAGAAAAGAAGTCATTCTTACAGATTTCAGTGCATTGTTAGAATTAAAATACATTCTCTGTGTCTGTTGTAACAAGTAAGTGGAAATAATACTCTCATTATGTGCCTTCAAATCTAATAAGGAGGGAAAAAATATCTTTTGGCATTCTATCAACAAAGAACATCTTTCGTAATTGCAGTGTAAGCAGTGAAAGAATTTTAAAAGGAGTATTAGCATAAAAAATGGCCAAGATTTGCAATATTGTGCTGTTCTAAAAGCGGTTTGCTTTGGTACCCCCTGCGTGCATAATCGCTTTCCCTGGGATTCAAAAACCTTCCCAAGTACCTTCTCACATGCCAAAGATATTTACATTGCCTTAGTCACTAGCAGACATTTCTTTCATTCTTTCTTCTGATTTCATTACCAGCTTCCAAAGTGGTACCTGCAGCTTAGGTGGAGGTAAAGTCATTACCTGATGAGCACTTCAAGAAATACTTTGGGTTACAAGACACCATCTCACCTGAATTTCTTTATTATATCAAAAGATCTGAAATATAGTGTGATCTGCAAGTAGCTCTGAAATTATCCTTAACACGGATAAGTAAAGGTGAAAGCAAATAAAAGCAGGTATTTAGAAAATATAAAAACAAGTAACACAAAGTCAGTTTAACAGAAATGAAGGAAGGTCATCTTTTGGTCAGCTTATTTGTAAAATTAGATGTAAAGGGTTTTCTCACTTCCTGTTATTCAGCTGACAAACTAATTAGTCATTAAATTAAATATCAGAATTTTGACCCTATTCTTAGGATAACTTTTATTATCTTTACACACTGGAGAAAAGCTAGATCTAAAGTCTCACTTGTTTATCCAGTTCTTTTCTGGTGATTTTGTTAAGAGTCTGCTCAGACGTAGATCTCCTTTAGCCTCCTCTTCCTTCTTACCACCCTCATCCCCTTCACTTTCCATTGTTTCACTCTTAAACTTTCAGTGTTTAAGGTTGGCTGTATTTTACACTTTTGACTTTCACTATATCCAGTTGTATCATTAACATGCCATTAATATATTTCAAGATAAAACACTGTGTTCTGACCAGTCATGTTTAAATACTGTGTTCAGTGTTTTTACACACTGAGACTTCCTTTTCATTCAAAATAGGAAACTTAGATCTCTATCACACAATAGACAACCAGATAGATAAGGATTAATGCTGGGGGTTTATTTCTAATCTCTTCTCTGAGTAAAGGACAAAGGTTCCCAGATCCCTTCTGTGGACATAACTCATCTTGGAGCACCAGTACCCCAGCCTAGTCTGTGAGGGTTGCTCCGACATTATCATTGTGCTTACAGAGTATCTAGGTGAAATTCTGTGACCTACAGAATTATACATGAGATTGGATTACACAGTTTGTTCAACATCCTCCATCTTTCAGATCTCAGAACACAAAATCTTATTTCTAAGGACTTGCAGCAAAAACAAAGGACGTACAATAACCCATAGCTAAACTAAAGAGCAAGAGAGTAGAGAGAACACGCTAAGTTCTCCCTTTCTGTCAGCCCTAACAAAGCTGGGACGCATCTTGGCAGCATAACATGTCAGTCCTCCCTCTTAACTGGTAAAGTCTTTTTGGGCAACTGGGCAACAGGGGTAATTACATGTTTATGCTGCTGGAGAAATAAATTCCAAGACCAAGTGCAGGCAACAATATTTCTGATCTTGGCTGGGAAAATTAAATTATCAAATGCAGTTTTTAATTTAAAGACAAAGAAATGCAGTGGGAACAAGGACTTGAAAACAGCAATTGCAGGGTAGAACTTCAAAAAGTACAGTAGTGCTAACAGGTGTACTATAGTCTTTTCCAGCATGATGCTGGGCTCCTGGTGCTAGGTAGATGGCATTCAAGAGGAATTGTCTCCTGCAGTATTAGCCAACAACAACCTCTACGTATTTTAAAAATAGGCATTTTAGTATCGGCTCAATTGTTTCTCCATGGTAAATAGATAACAAAAGTACCCGCAAGCTCCTGTCACCCATTTTTAGAGTCCTTAGCACATTTTAAGGGCTATCAGAGTTGTAGTCTCTAGGAACTCTCCACTACAGCTGTAAATGGCACACAGCTGGACCAGAACGGCTCTGTGTCGAGCTGATTAAACTGTAGACAGTGTCCTTGCAGCCTGAATTTTATTCAACTCAAATCGAATAGATTTTAGGAAGATGAAGGAGAGGAAAAAAAAAATCAGACAACATAGAGTGCTTCAGCTGTTGCTGCTACCTTTTCCTGCTATGTTTTCTGGACATTTTTCCACTTCTTTTTGTGCTTTTATGGTTTTAGATTCAAAGTACTTTCAGGTTGAGCCTCCGCCTGCTACCAGTGTAAAATGTTGTGTATTTCATCATATAATTCTGGAAAATGAGGACATACCTTTGGGACTGTCTCTTCTTTAATTCAAAAAATTGCATTCAGTTTTGAAATGATCTATAATGATACAGTTTTACAATATGTTTCTAGTAAAATGTTTATAATCAAGCAGGTAGAGTGCATAGTTGTATAGAGTCATATAATTGGATAACTATATACTATAGCAGTAAATGGTTATTACTATGCGCCAACTATATACTGCTGTTACTCTGGGTCTTTTTCTTTGTCGTTGTCTTGAAATATGTAGAGTTATAATTTCTTTGTGCCTGATAGTCTTAGTCATATTTCTATCTTGCTGAGTCGTGTATACACACAGATACTGGGATAATATCCTGTTTCCCTTATGTCTCTCCCATTCTGATTTAGCACTTTCCTAGTCTTTAATGGAAGAAAAGGGCTTTACAGTCCTCTCTGCAGAGTAATAAAAATGTTAGTGGCAAGTAGGCGGCTGAGAAGATTAACTACTCATGTTTCAGCTTTTCCTCAGTAGTAGTTAGCTCTTCTGGAAATGCTAATCAGGAGAAAGTAATAGCCAGGATGCTCTGTAATTTAATGCATTTTTACCTTTTTGCTCAGTAAATTCACTCTTGCTACACAGTTTCCATTTTATAAGTTAAATTTAAGACATCTTGTCAACCTTTGTGTCCTACAAATTTTTTATGGATAAAGATTCAGTTTTAAAAGTTTCTTCTCCTTTCATACTCCTTCAGTCTTTGTGGGAAATTGGATGATAGTGAAATATCTTGCAGAAAAAAAAGGAATTGTGCTCGTCAAGTTACACTTTTGAAGAACCACAGAGATAAATAGGAAATAATGATTTTCAGTTCTCATAATCAAAAAGAAGTCAAGAAAAAGCCATATTCAGTGAGATGATAATCTGAGTGGACTGGATGCATGCAAGGAAGAGTGTCAAGCACAGTTTCCATTTTGATGGGAGAAATCTTCCAAATCTGGAGCCAAGAGTACTGTACATTTATTTCATTTATTCGGATGGTTCCATGTTGTTGCAGTGAGATCTCTACAAAACTCTGTGTAGTTGCTTAACAGTGGTGAGTGACCTATTGTACACCTGACCTTGAAGATTAACCTGATAGCCCAGGGCACTGCTTCATGTAATCTCAAATACTTAGTGAAGACTTACATATCTACTTTGAACCAGTGGAACTGCGGTATATGAAGCTGATGGGAAAGTAATCTCATAATGTGAGAGTGTATTTAGAGGCCACAGCTGATGATGACAAAGCAAAGCAAGAAGATTTAAATCAAAATTATCCAAAGCATCAATTTTAATAAAAAGTATTTCAGTCTGCAGAAAACAGCCTTGATTTAAATCATCACTCTTGTTTTATTTTGCATTTGTCCTTGCTTTCCTAAGGAAAGGTTAATCCACATTAAGTAGTAACTATTAAAAGACATTAATTTGCAAGTAAACATACATTTCTGCACTCAGTTTGATTCTTGTTTTTAATAGGATATATTCTAGTGATATTCATTTATTAAAGAAATTATATCTCACAGCATATATTTGCTCAAATGATTAGTTTTTTAATTTCTTACATGTTCTAATAGTTTCCCTCAGTTTAATGATGGACAATTATATAATCTAATTTCACTTCTATTAAACTAGGCATTTATATTTCATGCAGATGTCCATAGCTTAAGCCTGGAGATTTTGGTTAGACTAGAGCGTTAACGTCCTCTTGAAACTCCACCGCCTGTACAGGAGAAAAATAAAAGGGACTACTACCATTTTATTTCTACCTAAGGATATCAGCAGAAAATAAATTATGCATCAAAAGCCTTGATAATAGTATCATGTCAGTGTACCTGTGCTCCACTAAAAAGAAATCCCTTTGTGGACCCCACACTGAAGTCTCTGCCACCTTACAGCCTAGGTGACAATTGTTTCTCACATCCTGAGCCTACCCTTCACACTTATTAGCTGGTGATTGAAGAAATAAGGTTTTTAGTAGGAAAATTCTGATGGGTCTAAAAATACTGTATGGTCATGTCCAAAGAATTATGGCTCAATGTTCAAAGAGAAGCCAGGAACAAGTGGTATCACTCAGGGGCCCATACTGGGACCAGTGTTGTTTCATGTCTTCGTTACTGGAGCAGTATTGCGTGCACCCGCAGCAGGTTTGCAGATGTCACCAAGATGAGTGGTGCTGTTGATGGGCATCAGGGAAGAGATGCCACGCAGAGGGACCTTGGCAGGCACAAGGAGTGAGCCCGTGTGAACCACATGAAAAGGCCAAGTGGAAGATCTTGCACTGGGCTCAGGGCAATCCATAATATCAGTACAGGCTGAAAGGAGCCCTGCGTGAAAGGAGTGCTGCTAAGAAGAGCTTGGGGATCATGGTGGATGACTTATATGATTGCTTATTCTCTCTAGAGAAAGGTGTGTACCCTAACCACTGTTCAGCTGGATGAAAGCAGGGAAAAACAGCCTCCACCCACAATTTCCCACCTGATTTTCTTCAGAATAGCACTGACAAGTGTCTTCTGAGACACTTAACTAGACTGGGCTCTCCAGGTAAGATAGGCAGGGATTGTACAGTGCAGGGATCCCAGAAGGTTTCCATGCCTTGAACTCAACACTGTCAAGATAAGGCCACCTTGCCATCTATATTTCTCTCTGGATCAAGCCAGAGGCTCCTGTTTATACTTTCAGGTGCTAGTGATCTTTGATGCTTTGGACATCCTGTTGCAACCACTTCATTGGTCCCTTTGAACAATTACTGAAACTCAAGATGACCAAATAAGCATCTTCCAGCTCCTTTGCATCATACTTGCTTTAGTTATCAGGGAACACATATTTAAGTCTATCACTTGGTGCCAGGCCAATAGCCATCATTTCCAATACCTAGACTGGCAATTAGCTTGATGGCTAGATGGGTTCACATGAGCATAACACTATTAATTAAACAGCAGCTGTGTTAATCAAGATACCAAAAGTAATTTGTTGGAATAAATATTTTATTAGCGTGTCCATCAATAACACAAAACTAGAGGTTTTAATTAATTCATTTACAAAAATATTCACACTATGGTGGCTGTAATTCTGTTTAAGGATCTGGAATCAGGTCTCATCTATCAAACGGTATATTCCCATTTTATCATTTCTTGTTAATGGTGCTGTAGATATCAGTTACCCAACTATAACTACTTGTTTGTTAGTTACAAGCCAAGCACTTCTGTCCCCTCCTGAGCAGCAATACGTGACAATTGATGCTAAACGGCTCCTTTTTGTCCTTGTTGCTTTATTCTTTCAGAAACATGCATTCTGACATTTAACTACAGAAAGATATTGTTGGATTATGGTGGGTTGTGATATCTCCTGGCATGGTTAGTCACTCCATCTTTTTCTTCTCCTTAAAAAAACTATGAAATTGAAAGAGGGTAAATATATATTTTTTTATTTCTGCTGGTATTAATAACTAAACAGATGGAGGAAATGGTATGTTTTAAACAAATAGACATCATAAATACAACAGCTAGCAGTGATTTCTAACTGAATGAGGAGTATTTATTTACTAATGCTGAGGAATATAAAGAAATATGTTTCTGGGAAGTAGAGAATGGCTGCTGAGTTTGCAAGAAGGTCGTAGATTAGGTAAAGTGTGTTTCGAACACTGAAGAGAGTGGGAAAAGATTAAGGAGAAGGTCTACTAAAAGAGCAAGATATAAACTCTAAGGACTGTAAAACTCAGGCTTTTCATGACCCACATTTTTTGGGAAGACTTTTTTGAGCACTTTTCCGTATTGCTTTTTCTGTGTCAGGTTGTTTATTACTCGTTAGAGTGGAAGTCTTGCTGTGCTTTATCCACTTGTCCAACATCTTAGACATTTGAAAAGTTTGCTGGAAGCATTTACAGAGATATGTTTTATATAATCTGCATGGATATAGAGTACACATGTACATATAAAGAAGGAATTGCATTTATAAAAAAAAAATAAATTTAATACAGAATACTACTAGTAAGAAAAAATAAGTACATGACGGGGAAAGAGTAAATAATTCTAAATATTTGATCTTCCTTCACAAACACTTAAACCACAGGCTGTACTACAATTTGTTTCTATCATGTCCATTATTTATTCAGCAGCTTTACTCTTCAAAATATTTTAGTTGTGTTTAGGAAAACGAAACAAACCCAAGTGACTTATGTAGTCAAATTGCACAACACATATAGTGATCGGGAAACATTGTAAATAAACAGGTGACATTCTGTTATGAAAAATCACCTGTGTCCTGGTTTTTCTGTGGTACTAATGCAATATTTTTTTAGATTATGTGTAACCTTCAGGTGACACAAGCCCTACATCTCAGGTATGATTTGTCTTTTGATCTCTTGGAAGCCTTTATATTGTATTGTTTTAGTTTTCATGCCTGAAAGGTGCTCTAAACTGTGAAGCTTAGGGAAAAAAATGTGCTTAAAATGTCAAGGAGTCTGTAAGCCAGTGCTGGTCCTGGATGTGCCGGCAGCAGAACTGTGAGATCCCATTGTCATTAATAGCAGGAGCTGGGCTGCTCTCGATCACCCACACAGTTCTCAGCAGGTAATCATGAGCACGCAGTGACCCAGCCAGCCCTGCTGTGTCTGTGGGTCCCATCCTGCTGCAGCCACCATGGCACCAGGCACGTGGGGATGGGCAGCTCAGGCATGGATCCGTCGAGCCATCTCCAGCGAGCGCCTTCGCCAGAGCTGGTTTCCATTTAGCTGGCTCAGAGCGTCAGTGCAACAAGGTGCTGTTCACCTGAGAGCGGCTGTGGCAATACCACACAGCAAACTGGACACAAAAAAGCAGTCAAGGAAGCTGCTGATACTGTAGTCTGCTCAGAATGAGAGAAAAGTTGGATTAAAGTCACTTTGTCAAAACACCAGCGAGGTGAATGCCCTGGAGAGGAAGCTCCAACAGGACTGTGCCACAGTGCTGTGACAGCCCTCATTCACGAGTAGCTCAGCTTCAGCATACTGTAGCTTAATTCTCCATGGGAAGATTAATCCCTTGGAGAAGGATTAAGCTGCAGTGAACTAGGGCCACTTTATTTCTGAATGGGAAAGGCCACACAGGGATTTAATGTACTTTATCTTATGTGCATTGATTTCACAGCTTTAGTTAATTCATCTTAACTTCCCTGAATTCCCTTGTGGACAAGCTTTTCGTCTGCAGAGAGGCTTTTGGAGCTGCTTGTAAAGCTCCTCGTGCAGCCCAACCAGAAAGCAGGTTGGAATGATTTCTGTGCTTCTGAAGGAGCTTATACCTGTCTAGATACTATTAAATTACCTCTTTCTCAGATGGTTGATCCGTGACATCCTTAGAAAAACTATTTTAATTAGATTTTTTGAATGGACCAGAGAAAAAGGAGTGTTCTTAAAACTAATCTCTGGGCTATTTTTGAAATCTCTCATGAAGAGTCTTTTCAAGGCTTTCAGATAGCATGCATTGTGTACAGCTGCACAAACAATACTTTCTCAAGATTGGACATGTCTGGCCAGTGCAGTTTAATAGGTTTCCTTGCCCAGTGGGATTTTCTTCATCTTTGGTCATGGTCCTAAGAAAAACTTTTTTCTATATGGATAAGGAGTGAGTGGAGTTCCTATTTCTTGATCCTAAAGATCTTAATCCCTTCCTCTTGGTGGCACAAGTGACACAGATCTTGGCTAAGGAGCATGTTTTTGTGGGTGCTGCTGTTAAAATAATGGCGTGGTTTGACTGTTGTTGTCCTTTGGGGAAATGATTCTGTTCATTTCCTGCATAGTTAATGTGAATTACTGATAAGATATTTCCTGATGTCGATGAATCATAACCCAGTTTTACTGTTCAGCTACATCATGACAATTCACCTATCAATTTAAAATTTTGCCAAACAGTTCTTTACTGGGAAAACACAAAAAGACATCTCTTGTGGATTCAATAGAAGTGTTACTATGACTTAGTTCTGTAGCAGTCAATAAATATTTTGCCATTTTAGTAAGTATATGAGGTGCATAGGGGGCCCACATTCATGTGAAAAAAGTCATGTGAGAACAGAGTTATTGAAGAACAAGGAAATGTAAATAATAGCTGAACGACAAGGTACAGATGTTTTCCACCAGTATTACTCAATAGTAGTGTTCATCAGTACTAATCCCAGTGGGACTAGGAAAATATTTTAAAATATAAAATGCATATTTATATATAAAATACATGTTATGCAACATGAGCAAAAGAGAGGAAATTAATTTAGCTGTTCGTGACCATTTGCACCGAAATTTGCAAATGTAGGAAATAGAAGTATATATTTTTAAAATTTAGCTGTGGTACCTGTATTTATATATCATTGTACTAAAAGCTTTATAAATGGTCAATGCGTTCTAATGATTCATTTTCCTCTTCTTTCACACAGCTGATTGGATTTGTGTACGCCTGTTACGTGATCAGTATTTTCATGGAGGAGGAAGACAGCTGTAAGTACTGATACACACCTCACCATCTCTGGAGCCAAGGTACCTGGGCTGAGACTTAGTCTTGCATTGAACTACCAAGGCAAAGAACAAAGTTGGAAAAATGACAGAATCTGGCATTCATGTACACAACCAATTATGCTTAAAGACATACTTATTTAGCTACCACCAATTTATCTAGGTAGGATTGCACTTTCTGAACTTCTTCATAGAGATTTGTGAACCTCTTGCATGAGCCAGTCACAGTGTTGAAAATGACATAATCCATGTTGCATACATATAGATATATATGTATGTCTTTATGTGTGTACATTTACATTAGAATCAAAGCTCCTGAAGCCTCTTAATCTGTTTTTCCAAATGACAGCTTTATCAACAGTAAAATTAATGAGGATGACAGACCAAGCCATTTACAGTGTGCAGTATCACTCTGATCAATAGTTAAGTAAACCTGATCTACACTTACAGGCACCTAGACCATGTATTTAAAATACTGACCCCATGCTCTTAGCTTTCCTTTATCAATTAAACTCTTGTATATATACACTCATACTGTTCCAAAAGTTTGAAAATGTGCACACCTTTTAAAAAGTATTTCTCAAAAAAAAGTTATTAAGAGGGTATTGGAAAAATCTGAATAATGCCGAACATTTTGGTAGGATGCTGTGTGAAAAGCAGTTGTGAGAACTGCCTTAGGATGTCACTGTATCCACATGACTAGGATAGCCATTGGTAAAAGCAGTAGAGAGAATGGAAAAATATTGGATGAGCAGAGGAGCGAATACAAGAACAAATTAAAAAAGGGGCAACATGTGATCATGTAAATTACTTCTTCTAATTTATAAGGAGGTAAACAGTAAAATAGCTCTCTCTAGGAGAAAAAAAGAACAAATGTCGATAGCTTTTTATGGTTTTAGGATAAATAACATGCAACCAAATATTTATTTATAAAATTTATTCATAAATCTTTTTACAGTTGTTTTGTTTCTTCACAGAATAACTCTAGTGGGTGAATATGATAGGAAAAAATTAGTTTAGTTTGTAGGAAAGCATTCGATAATACCTAGAAAATCTTATTGAAAACATAATTCAAGTGATTCATGTCTGTGGTGGAAAAGCAGACTGTTTGATTGAAAACAGTGTGAAGGACTATAAACAAAATACTTTTCCACTGCTACAAATGGTACAATGCTCAGTTCTTCGTCATAATGCAACAGACATTAGTATCAAATCTATTTTAACACTTTCATTTAGGTTTTTATTAGGAAGAAAATATATCAAAGAGGTTCTCAGATAAAATTGAGTGGTAAGGAGCCATAAGCACGTTGTGCACATAGTGTACTTCGGAAAGGCACGAGGAGCCTGGATAAAGATGGATGCTGTAAAGGAGAAATATGAACACTTGGAACATAAAATGTAAGGCTTGAGGAGAAAAAGCCCAGAAAATGCTTCCTGGCAAAGATGGAAACTGCCAGTTTGGCAGGAACTGATAAAATGATATCAGCAGAAGATGGCACAGCAGCACAATGGCTGTAATAGTTTGGGATTTGTAAACAGAGTCTTTGGTCAGTGAAATCCGGAGACCACTCCTTTCCATATGGCTGTGATGAGTCATGGCAGTAGCCAGGGCTTCATATGGATAGCTGGAAACTTTGTTTATGAGACAGTGACTATCTAAATTCCTGGAACAGGGAGGCTGCGTTAGGTGTTAGGGAAGGCCTGCAGACTGATGAGGAAGACACAAACTGCAGTGCCTTTGAGGAATAATCATGTGTGCACATGCACAGCCACATGCAAACATCTGTATCTGGGAAGACAGACTCTTCACTTTTTACACAAATATGTTATATAACTGTTGGGTTTGTTTAGCCCTTTATAATGTGCTTACCATATCCTGTTTTAGGCATGTGTGAAAGACAAAACTCCCAGCAAAGAATACATGTTTATGGAATCTGCAGTCTTGTGCTACAGAACATTTTTGGTTTTCATATTCAGGGCCTCACAAAAGGGTTTTTGTCAAGTTAAGGGCCCTGTTCACTTTGAAAACATGTCTGTTTCAGAAGAGATGGGGCCTGATTCATTTTCCCTCTATAGTGAGCCCACCTAACTGTCTTTTGAGGGTTTTGAGCCATATGATACAGATGGAAATTTAAATCAATGAGAATGGAGAACAGGTGACATATTTATCAACCAATAAAACATGTCAAGTGCTAAGGTGATTGAGTGTGTAGAACTAACCCAGTTCCCATTCTCCTCAAACGACTCAGGAGTCTGCATTTAATTTCTGCTTGTCTTTCAGAATTATCAATAACAATTTGGTGTTCTGTCACAAGTGAAAATCACCTCACCTGTCTTGGAAAGTATAGCGTAATGTCTTTTGTTAGGAATGGACAAATTTCCCATTTCAAATGTATCTAAAGATACATTTGATCTTCTAGACTCTTGTGTGAATAGGTTTTTTTGGTTGGCGGAGAGTGACCTGGGGCAGGGGCAAGAGCAGTGCACGAAGGAAGGAAAAAGAGGAGCAAAGAAGTTGACTAGATAAAGCTAGGAGGTTTTACAACCATCAGAGAGAAGTAATTTCTGATTTGCTACTTTTTTTATTGCCTTCTAAGATTCTGAATTGGATCAAAAGCAAATAAACAGCCCTTTAATATCTGACTTTGTGTCTTAGAGCCCGTTTGTGTTTGAGAGCCCTCTATGCTTATAGATAAATACATTAAAGACAAATGTTGACTCCTTCATAGGAATCCCACAGATACGTTTTAAATAAAGAAACATCTGTTTAAGGCACAGTGAGAAAAAGGTTTCGTTTGGTTATTAGCTGAGAAGAACAGGACTTAGTCTAGAGAATTTCACATTGCTAACTTGCAGCATAATTATTCTAGGTGTAAGTACGGTGGTGCTTCAAAACAGATTGAAGGTAGACAGTGTTTACATTAGGATAAAAGCCAAAAAACCTGCAACTAAGACTGATTTTATGCACTTTAATATAATGCAGTAGATTTTTTTCTTAGGTAGGTGCAGCTATTCAGTCATATTTTAGCAGTAGTTTGCACAGAATAAATCCTCACCCATTTGAGAGTCAAAGCCTCCCTAATTAAATATACTCTGCAATATTCAGTGCATCAAGTTAACCCCAGTTCTTGGTCTGAAACCCATCAGGCAGACTTAAAAATTAATAATAGCTGCCTGTTTAGCCTCTGTGCAGTGCTTGAATGGATTTTGAGCCTGACATTTCAGCTGATGGACACTTTTCTGAACAGTAATAATGCTTGAGGAAACATTTTTTCCCAGCTATTGCTCACCTTACCTGCATTTCATACTGTAGTTAACTTTTACTAAGAAGGAAGATGGTAACAGGTCAAAAGGAATGAATAAAAAGAAGACATGTAAAAGGCACACTGCTATAGTGGGGTTAATACCTTCCATCATTCATCCTAATGAAAAAGTCTATTTATATCTCTTCCCTTCATTTTTTCATTTCTTTCTTTGTAGATCTATCAATCTCTATAAGCCCTTTTGAAGGAGCAGAATACGTGAAATCTGTAATCATAAAAGCCTGCCACTATCCTGTTTGTGAATCATTTTCTCCTAAAAATGAACTTGGAAACTGGCTTCCACCTTGTCAGAGTTACTGTTTTAATTCAGTGGAGTCTGGAGACTAGGCAAAATACATTGCTAAAATCATGATTGAATTTCTAAATAGTTTCTGGACTTTTTTGAGAAACCGTTGATAGCACTATTACTGCTAAATACTAATTCATAAATGTGACATTGACACGTGTCAGAAGTGATAGTTCTGCACTGTACTGGATTTTGTGGAGTGGAAACTGATTTGTAAACAAATTGCATAAGGAAATAACAGTGAAATCAGAGGGGAAGGTTTGCCACAAAACCACAGTTGTGATTTCAGCATTTTTGTAAAAATGAGGCTGAAACACCAAAGAGCCAATCTAAGGAAACTTAAACTTCTTTTGTGCATGAGCAAAAATAAATGGAAAAATCTTCCATTCACCATGAAGATTTAGTTCATAAATGAAAACACAGGAACAAAACTGATAAAGAAAAAAGGATTCTTTTTTCTCTGTCCTCTGTGCTAGTGGTATTCAGAGCTCGGCTGTACTTTCAGAACAGAGAGGAAGATGAATTTGTTTTTACAAAATACAAGTTTCCCCATATTGTGGTACCAATATGACCGTCCATATGCCGTCATTAGAAAAATATTAAGTAAAGCAAGATACATTATTACTTCCTCTGAAAAACTACTGCATTGCCTTATCTGACATATGGCATTACATTCATACACACCGTTGAGCATCTGTTGTCAGTAATCAAACAAAAGAGAAAGAATTTTTCATCACATTTAATTTAATATTTATAGCTACACCATAGATCCAGTGGTGATACATTTCTTATAAATATGCTATTTTTTTTTGCAAAGTGAAGGAAGAACTAGCTAGCAATAACTAATATTACATATATTTGATTACCTTTATATATAAGTATCCAAGTTTCCTTAACTAAGGAGTTTTTGGGAACCCACTACTACTATCTTTACATTAATTGCAATTTTACATGCATCTGAGTCCATTTACCTTCTGAGAAGAGAATTTTTGTGATAAAATGTTTAATATCAAGGATCACCAAGAAGGAGGATTCTGCATTACACTTCTGTCAGACAACACAAGAATCAAACATCCCCAGGCAACAACTATCCTAAATTACCTCCCTGAAAATGAGGACTTAATGAAACTTGCCGAACAGCAGCACAGGTCATCACTGGGCTTTAGCACTCACCGCTCTCACCTTTAAATCATAATGACTTGAAACAAAATGTGTTATTACTGACCAGTGGATGAATATGCTTGACACGGACTTTTAAAATGATAATAAGTTTTACTGCTTGGCAGTGAAACAGCACTACAGCTGCCAGGTTGACAGCATTCTCCCGGCTTTAGCGTTTCTGGAAAGTGGGAGTTACTATCAGTATTTTTGGAAGGCTTGAAAGCAGTTTGCATCTTACTGTTCATCTGGACAAGAAACCCAAAGCCCCAGAATTCTGATTCACCTGTTTTGGAAAAACAACAGAATCAGGTATTTTTGCCAGATATGCATATTGCTAGGCATAGAATTGTAGTGGATTCATAACCAAGTGTATTCTGTAATTCAACAGAACAGTTTTCTAAAAATAAATAAATGTGGCCTTGTGCAGAGATGAAGAGTCCCACATACCTGTCTCCCATGGTCTGTGACATCTGGAAAGCCAGGGAGCCCTGCCAGCACCACAGGTGGTTCCAGCGGCTCCTTGCACTGAGGTGCTGCCCGCATTTCAGGGTGGCTCATTCCGTGCTAGCAGCTGCTGTCATCATCTTGCAGATGCCTACCATGAACTGAAGGAGAGGTTGTGGTATGACCAGAAATGTCACCAGGCGTGTCCAGGGGGCTTCCTCAGTTCAGCTGTGGCCCAGGACATCCTCACCAGACATTTAATGGAGACAAACGTGAAGTTGCAGTTTGTGTAGACTCTAGAGGTCTGTCCAGCTGGAGTTTGTTGATTAGGTGCAGACTCACCTGTTTACTACCCTACTTATACCCAACTCCACTTTCTCCTGTAGTGGAAATATAAAGGATAAACCTCCATTCTAGCAACACTTTATGGTTTAACAACACTGTATGGTCCTGCAGTCCTATTGGTGTGCTCTTATTCATCATTAGCCTTAGTGTGTGAATTACCTGAAAATGCATCCTCATTCCTACGCTAAACTAAAACAGTGAATTCTGAAGCATTTGATGAAGGAAGAAATACTGCAGGGACGTTACACTATTTAAATTACCTGTACATACTCTTTCAATTTATTTTTGTTGCCTTTTTTTTTACATTCAGTTATCATACATTGCCCAAGAAACCATTTGTTCTAGTTCCTATAGAAACATACGGATAGATATAACATACACAACCAAGGGTAAATCTTTGAGGTGGTATAAAATAAAAGCAATTAAACAATCTAAATATAAATACTAGGAAAAAATCTTGATTCTAGATAGGTTATTGGCAAAAAATTGCAGCAAAGGCATGATCCACCCTTCTTTTACTTCTGCTTAAAAACCATGGATCAATAATCTGTCACAGGAAACCAACTCTAAAAAAATATGTATACCCAAGCATCTGTCTGCTTTTACATTCCCCTAGCAAAATGTACAAAATGGTCTTCATTTCCAGTTGTGTTGTCCACTGACTGTTGCAGAACATTGTTCCAGCTAAGAGACTCTCTTTAAATAATAGATGGTGCACAGTGTAGGGAAAGGAAGGTCTTAACTGCGGAACGTTTCTAGCAGCAGCAGAAGTTACCTGCTTGAAAGTACCATGTGTTTCATACAGAATGCAACATGTAAGGTTTGTCCAGATAGGGTGCAGATAACGGACGAGGAAATGGCATCATCTAAATGGCATGTAAACTAATTCAAATTTTTCATTAGTAGAACATAGCATACTCTAAGGTGTGAATCAAATAACTTGAGGAAATCTCCCTTGAGTTTCTAAACCACTTCAGTAGAATATTTTAGTCTATCTTCAGTAGACATTCATTTCTTAATGTTGGGTTGCCTTGAATAGGTATGGTGATAATCGTCAAGACACCATTTCCATGCAAGCCAGCAGCTCACTGATTTTTCATTAAGGAAGGGGATAAATCACTTAAATGGTAAGAGTACCTCTAGTGCATTCCCACAATTCCTCCCTTAAGCACAAGTCAGAAATTTCTTTCTGAAATTCAGTAGAAAAGAATCACCTCAACCACTTTAGCAAAAAAAGTATTATTGGATATTCTCCAGAATATTGGTAGGTCACAGCAGTAGTGATGAACACACAGCACAGTTTTGAAATGTTCTTGTGTGGGTGAGGAAATCCCAAATGCCCAGAGCCAGCTGTACCTGGCACTACAGACAGCTCAGTGAGTGAGGCATATTCTCCTCTGCTTCATACATTGAAATGATACTTGGTCATTTTGATCAAGCTGGAGTTCTCCATTCATTCTTTTTTGTGCAAAGTTGAGGAAGAGTTTAGGAGTGTAAAATTTAGTATTATTTTTAAGATCTCTGTTATACCAATGAATTGTGTGAGCGTTCAGCTGCCAAAAGGTATAGAGCTGCAATCACTAGCTTCCATCCACAATTTTGTATTCTGACTGTAGAAATATGCACATGTATTATATATAGTCATTTAAATGAGACTTCAGGTACACAGATAAAGTATTTAGAAATATCGGTATGGAAAGCAAAATAGATTTTATGTACTATTTTCGGAAAGTACTAACACAGTTTTCTGAACAGAGAAATGAGACAATATCATGAGACAATTTTACCTGTTTTGATAAATATGTACAGGTACATATATGTATATGTGTGTGAAGGTGGATATGTATATCCATATGGATGAGTATGTAGTTGAATATATGCATATTTTGGTTCAAACACAGGTATATACAGACTCCCCTTAATTTTGAATTGATTTCCAGACTGATAACCAGAGAGTTTTTAAAGGCTATTTCACTACTACCTGATCAATTTCTGTTTTACAAATACAATTAATGTTAGGAATTCTGCCATTGATTCAGAATATTCAGACTACATCGATGGAAGAATTTTTTTACAATGAGGGTGGTGAAACACTGGAAGAAGTTGTGCAGACAAGTGCCAGGTGCCCCATCACTAGAAACAAAACTCAGGGTCAGCAGTCTGATCTAGATGAAGATATCACTGCTCAGTGCAGGGGAGTTGGGCTAGATGGCCTTTAAAGATTTCTTCTAAACCAAATTATGCTGATTTGGTGATCCTATGAGTATTATATACCATATAACATATTTATATATACATATATTCATATACATACGTAGACATACATACACTTGTACAACTATGTACAAATTCAACAAAGGCAAATGCAGGTTCCTGCACCTGGGGAAGAATAACCCTATGCACCAGCACAGGCTGGGGCAGACCTGCTGGAAAGCAGCTCTGCAGAGAAGGACCTGGCGGACAACAAGCTGTCCATGAGCCAGCAGTGTGTTCTGGTGGCCGAGAAGGCCAATGGTGTTCTGGGCTGCATTAGGAATGGCATTGCCAGCAGGTAGAGGGAGGTGATCCTCTTCTCAGCCCTGGTGAGGCCACATCTGAAGTGCTGGGTGCTGTTCTGGGCTCCTCAGGACAAGAAAGAAAAGGCACTGCAGAGGAAGGTCCAGCAGAGGGCTATAAAGATCTTTAGGGAACTGGAGCGTCTCTCTCACGAGGAAAAGCTGAGGGAGCTAGACTTTTCAGTCTGGAGGAGAGATGAATGAGAGGAGAACTTACCAATGCATAGATATCTTAAGGACGGGTGTCAAGAGGATAGGGCCAGACTCCTCTTGGTGGTGACCAGTGACAGGACAAGGGGTAGTGGGTACAAATTCAAACAAAGGCAGCTCCACCTGAGTGTGATGAAAAAAGAAGTCTTTACTTTAAGGGAGGCAGGGCACTGGAACAGGCTGCCCAGAGAGGCCGTGGAGTCTCTTTCTCCATAGATATTCACCGATAGCAACCTGCTGTAGGTGAACCTGCTTTAGCAGGAAGGTTGGACTACATGATGTTCAGAGGTCACTTCCAACCCCAGCAGGTCTGTGATTTTGTGATAGAAGGGAATTATCTTCAAATATGAAGATACTTATAATCATGAAGCTTTCTTTAAACGGGAAATCATACCTTTCCCTTAAGATTTTTTGGTTTACTACTGTAATAACTAATATTCTTATTAGAATGAAATTGCAGTTCTGATTTTAGGGGTTATAGCATTTAATGAGAGTTCCTCGATAGTTCTTAGATCCATGCATTGCTTCCCTACTCCCAAATAGTCAATATGCCCTTTTTTTCAACTGGCTCATTTGATTCTAGTTTCTACTAACCTAACTTAATATTGATTTTGTTTTAGTCTCCACCTTCCACCTCCTTGGCCTTTCTGTTTAAATTAAATCTGTTTTTAAATGGATGCTATCCCAAGCCCCAGTTGCCAGCACCTTAGCCTTTTCACTTAAATTGCATCTATTGTTAAATCAATCTTACTCCAGCATCCAGCGTTGCTCTCTTGAGCTTTCCACTCAACATCACATACAGGCCTAAGTGGTGCCCATTCCTGTCTGTACCTTTCATCCAGCTGCTCCATTAAAATGAAACCTCTTTACAAATCCATTTTCCACTTCAGTAGCGATCCTCTTACTTCTTCATTTCTGAATGGTGGCAGCCTTGTGTCTATTTTAGTTTGTGGATCTTAAAAAGAAACTTTTCAGACTCCCACCCTTCTGTGTAAATGCCATCTCTCCCAAATCTTAACTGTTATGCAGATAGGTTATCCTAATTTCTGGGTCTCAGCTTAAGTCACATCCATTTCATTGTTGCTGCGGCGTGAGTGGTGATTTCCCAGTCAGCAAATCATGCCTAGGAGCTCTGTCTTGTAGTAACTGCTGCTTTTGGTGTGGGAAGCATAAGCCTGGAGCGAATGCTGTGCCCGCATAATGAAGGGGTGTGCTAAGCCAAGGAGGGCACAGGATTAGTCAGGCTCTACATTGGGCTGTAAATTGTCTTTATTATATGCTGATAAGGAATCTGGGAATTCAGTGAGCATTGAACAGTTACAGTTGAGACAACTATACCCACAGCTTCCGTGATACGATGCATAACTCAGCCTGTTTGACAGACCCAGCAAACTTGCAGATGAATTAGCAGTTTAGCGGTCAGAGTTCTCAATGCATTTTCCTTTATGCCCATGCCTGGCTTGCTAGAGAGATGGTGAGGTTTCATCTCAGAAGAAAGAAAAGTCCTCCCTTCTTCTTCAGAGATAATAGCCTCAAAAATTAAAACAGATCCATGCAGACCAGCTGAGCTGAGAGACCACCACTGATTTTTCCTGAAGATAAGGTTTGTTCACAATTCTAATAGCACTAAGCTTTGAAATACAGCAGTAGAAAAGACAAAGCTCCTCATTTCTTGTTTTAAGGGAGTATCCATGGCAAAAATCATACACTATGGGTCCCTTTTTATCTAAAGGGTACCAGTGTATGTAATCATACATTACAGTCTTAGAGGATATTCAAGCTACTTTGCAAAGCAGGTACCATAAATTCAAGAAGAGATGGCTAACCAGCCCAAGTCAGTGAAGTACACTGAACCAAGCCATAAATTTCAGGTCACAGTCAGGTAAATTTTGAAGATAATTTTTTTTGGTAATGGATACTTTCTCAAAATGTGGCAAAATTGAAAAAAAATGAATAAGAATTAACTATACACCATTTTACCCATCTTTGAAAATCTCAGGTCTGAATCTCATAAATCTAAAGGCAAGCGGCATCTTCCACCAAGAAAAGTTGTTGGTTTTGTTTGGAAGAGGAAGAGATAGCTAATGATTACTGATAAGATCAAAGCAAGTGAAAGACCCTTGCAAACAAAGCATCACAAGAATTTCTAAGAAGAACCAAGTCACAGAACAAGAGAAAGGAGAAGTTATTAAGTCGTTTGGTCAGAGCGTGGTGCTAATTAACATCAAGGTTGTAGGTTTGATCCCTGTATAGGCCATTCACTTAAGAGCTGAACCCCATGATTCTTCCAACTCAGAATATCTGTAATTAAAATATTGAAACTACTTTAGGTGATTGTTTGCTAAACACTTTTCTTTATCCTGTGAAATTCTTACCTCTTCTTCAGTTCTCTTTACTGTGTTTGTGATGTCATTACAGCTTCAACCTTTCATAAAGTAACCTTTTTAAATTCCTACAGTTTTAAACTTTGACTTGTTGTCTATATGTTGTGCATTTTAGATTTTCTAGTTGTACTATTTCAACAGCCTTAATGGTTTCAGTGTCTAAAATAAGCCAGATTTATAGCAAGAGGTGTTGTCTTAATAAATCAGGAGATATAGCTGTTATGGTTTTCCAGCTGGGCCAGTTGGTCAAATAAAATATATTGCCTGTTCCTAGAAAAGCTGTTTTTCAAAAAAGCTACATTATATTTATTGCATTTAGTCTGTGTTGCTGATGTGCTTTATTAACTCTGTATCATAACAAGTCTTTCCCTTAGCAGGGCTCTGTGATTTGGGTCATAACTGGACTCACTTTAAACTTCATTTGACATTCTTTTGCCTTGAATCAGTAAATATACAGTTGATTTTGTTAGCAGAAATTTAATCTCAGTTCATCCGTGTTTTTCTCAGTATCAGATTAGATACAGCAAAATTAAGTGATACTATGTGACTCTCACCATTTGTACGATGCCTCTTATTCCTTGGCATTGATTTCTACTCATTTTCTTTTCCTCCCTAATCATGACAATGTGTTATTTTGGAGGACTGAAATTTGAGAGTTACAAGGTTTTCATAAAAGTGTCTTTTTACTTCATCTTTCTTGAGGTAGAGTTTTTTTATGGATGAGGGCAGTATTGCATTATCTTTCTTTTTCGTTAGCAGATTGATTCACTGGTGGCTTCAAAGTGGTATTAATCCTGTTACAGACTCTACTCCAGACATTCATCTTTCTCCTACTATGAAATGATACCACTTTCTAGCAATGCGAAAACCATTCTCCTTGCCATCATGTTTTCTAGCACATGTGATATTGCTTTTTTCACTCCATCGTATATGAGAAGACCACTGGCTATTGTAAGCTCCCATTTTATAATGCTCTACATTCTTAGTTCTATTTTCAAAGTTGAGAAAATAGTAATTTTATGTTTTGGGGTGTTAAGGAGCTAATTTGAGTTGATGACAGAGATGGTAATATCAAAAGCAATATTAAGAGAGGAGAAAGTTGACTTGAATGTGAAGATAAAGCAGGGAAAAAAGCAATAAAAATATGAGGAACAATAGATTTCCTCATTTGCAGAGAAACACTCGCAGAGACAAGTGAGTACTCATGGATGCATTTGGATGTGGTTAAGTAGTAAACTGAGCATATATATCCAAAATGGGTCTAAAATGCTGGATGGTCATGTATTCTGGGGTGGACTGAGGATACAACAGAAGAACTTGATAATGCATTTACTGGGGCTGGAAAAGGCTCACATGATACTGATACACAAAACATTATTTTGCTGGCTTCCTCACCTTGAAAAACTAAAAGCAAGAAGAAACAGAAGATTAGAGCTTGTTGATTTGTGCTCATTCACAGAGATAAAAAATTGTAAGGAAGATATTGAGAATCTGGAGATCACTGAAGGGATTTATCCACTTCTGTTTCCTATCTGTAGACTTTGATTCAGAGAAGGCACAGTAGGACCACAGGCTTCCACTGGGAGGGATTTTCTGCTGGGATGAGGAGAGGAGGGCTCCATCAGTGCTGGAGGCAGCACTGCCTGCTTAGCAGAGGGAAAAAGGTAGTTTGGATCTAAAGACACTAAAACTCTGGGAGATTCGTGGTACAAAACTTTGAGGTCTGCCACCGCAAAGATTGAAGCAGACCACCCCTAAGCAAGGTGTAGCTGTGAGTGCGTTGTAGATGCAGGGTGGGGAACGCATGCAATGCCCCACACAAAGGAGCAAATGTCATGTGGTGAAGCAGGATTTCTACACAGAATGTCACTCATAGCCATGAGGGCAAAGGCAGAATGATAAATGAGAAGGAGGATGAGGAAATGGAAACGGCCTCATCTGAAATGGAGAAAAATGTTAAAGAGTGTTGATGGATTTGATGTCATAAAGTGGCAAATAGCATCAGATCAGTATTCTTTTGAAAAAGCTGATATCTGACCTCTCAGGCTACTGGAAGTACAAGTTTAGGCATCTGTAGCAAGTTCAAGATATCAAGTCTTTTGAGGTAAAGATGGTAGTTCTGTACCTGGATCCCAGCAAAGTCAGCTACTAATAAAGGAAGGGCCAGGGAAGAAGGAGACTTTCCTGACTGACAACAAAAGGTATTAACAGGCAGGCATGTTAAGCAGATTTCAAAGCAAATAAAAAAGAGTTATAAAGGAAAGGAAAATTGCAACATGGGCTGAATGTGACAGAGCATTAGTCAGCCAGACCTTTGAAGTGGATGTGTACAGTTCCCTTTATAGAAAACTTCCCAAAAATACCTCAACACAAAACTCGTAAAAGGCAGAATTAATTGCATTATAAACTGGCATGCTTTTAAAATGGAAAACTCAAAGTTACTGGATCATACAGAACAGAAACAAGAGGCTTATAGCATTTCCTCCAGTGTTTTCTGTGTCTGTGTAGTTGGAGAACCGTTTGAGTCTTAGCCAAGTCTCTGGCTTTCTGACTTGCAGGATATTCTGCTTGGCCTCCCGAGTTCTTTCCATCATCTCTAAGGCCTGCCTGGTTTGCTGCTCCTCACTGCAGCCTCCGCTTGAGGAGTAGGTTGGCAGCTCCTTCCCTCTCTGGCTTGCATCCTGTGCTGTGCCATGAACACACACACTCTCCTGAATGTCCTTGGCTCGTTTCACTTTTCATAAGACAAGATACAAACACATGAAGCAAATATCATGTCACAGAGGATGATAATAGCAAATTTCAGAAGCAGTCTTTCATCCCGAGGAAGATAGGAAGCTGGAAAAAATCCAGAATCAGTCACTGATAAGAAGAATCCCTCTAGTCCTGTAAATTATTTTTTTAAAATAAAATTAATGTTCTGTTGTGAATGGATGATGTGAACTTTCTTCAATAGATAGAAATCCTTTCCTCCAAATGTCACACATGTCATGTATTTGATCTTGCAAATACTTTTCTCTAGGAATTTTATCTTTAGTTATTCATTAGCATTGAACGGGTTCAGCATTAATTTTAAAAATAGGGAACATTAATTTCACATACTAAAATATCAGTGATTTGTAGTTAAGGTTAGAAAAAACAGTTGTGATATTCTTGGGTATATAATAACCAGGCAGTTATAAATACTTAAGTGTTGCCTCAAAAATAAATAATTGGATCATACTGGCAAATAACTGAAGCCAAAAGAAATTCTATGGATATGAAGAATGACAGGCCAGGAAACAAAGCTCTGTGGGACTCAACTGATAGGAAAAAAAACAAGCTAGCAACTTGAAAGAAAAAAACACCTAACTTGCAACCTAGCAATAAACTGTAAGTGGAATAGATCATTTCCAACTGGTCCGAGAATCTGCATTGAACTTTTTTGAAAGAATGCTATAGTTTATGGCATCAAACTCAGCAGTAATATAAATGCACGCTAATACATAGTGTGTATTTCTGAATCGGAATACCAAAAAAAGATCAAAGCATAACTTCAAAAAGCAGATTCAGAGTTCTGTCTCTTTTGAAGTCAACTTGGACACATTTATTGAGAAGATCACGTGTCTACAGGTGTGACTAAAGCTCTAACAGCCTTCTGTACAATAGTCTTGGGACTATTTGAGCTGCCATTTTAGTGGATAGACTGGATATGTGTTATGAGAACTCAATGGCATGTTTCTCTCCCAGTATTGTGTGAATGTAGTTGATAAATATAGTTTCTGGGCATTTAATGTATTTTATACACGGTTTATTTTTCCTTTGCAGACTTAATTTGAACATAGGCAGCATAACTTAGAGTAACTTAAAGAGGCAATCATGGAGCATTCTGCACCAAAAGGGAATAGTTCAAAAAGGGTGTCAGAAAGGGGAAAATCAGTAATTAGTGAAGACTAATCTTTTACAATTTCACATCTCTAATTTTATCACTGTATTAAAAATTATCTAGGAAGTTTTAATTAGAATTGTTTACAATTTGCTTTGGTCATATACAGAAAGAAGGCTACCCTTCACTGTATTTGGAATCTCATACTAGAACTAGCCATAGCACCTTTAAATACAAGCCTCAAAAAAAAACCCCCCACAGCTTTATTTGTTTGAAATGTTTTTAAATACAGCTTCCATGTATTGGTATTCTCACTAGGATGTTAGCATTTTCATTAAAATGAGGAACAGAAAAATATAGTGACCTATATAGGAAGAAAATGTATCATCAGACATACTTAGTTTGAATTGCATTGCTGAAGAACGACTTCAGTTGTAGCCAGCTGTGCTGAGATGTATGAGTGTGAACACTGAAAAGCTTCAGCAGAGAAATTTTCCAGTTTTCTGCAACATTCTGTGAGAGCTCTGTGTTTCTCACGAAAGCTATGAAAAACACTGCTACGAGTTTTTGTAAACTAACTCTCTCTCTTACACCTGTTGTTATTTAGCAGAGTTGTTTTAGTGTTCTGAAGAAAATATTTTCAAATGGCCCCCACCAATCATTCTGAGAGGTGGTGGGTCAAAGAACCAATGACTTTATGCCATGCTGGTGACCCAAGCTATAAAAATCAATTTATAATTAATTAAATATGCCATTTTCTCCTGATCTTGGTCGTGTCGTTTCTTGCCGTTCGTGGTACAACAGCGACATGTGGGATGGTTGATGCCCAAGCTGATAAGTGTTTAGAGTAAAATATGACATTTTAAACCAAAATGAAAAACTATTCCTCAACAAATTAAACTTTGCAGGTGGGTTGACAGATAGCACAATGTCACAAAAAACTGATGTCTTCTAAAGCTTAAAGGAAACAATTTATACATACCTGCAGAAAGTATATTTTTTTCTGATACTAAATTAGTGATAGTAAACTTGTGATAAGTATTTTCCCACACGCCTTATATGTGATAACCATACTTTTCTTGGGACTTTTATCATGTAGTGGCCACGAGTCCTTAATGACTTGAAAGTCACTGAAAAATACTTACTTTTAGGGGAAAAAAATCCCAACAAAACACCATAATGGGGCAGCCTGTCACTTAGTTTCAGTCATGGGATGGTATGGCTGTACATAGCTTTCAAAGGCATGGCACTGAGAAGATTTTTGAAAGATACCTTCAGATTTGGAGTGACTGGGGAGGTCTAGGTTAAGAAGGTTTGAGCAATTTTTGCTTCCTAACATGTTAGATCTTCATGCTTCCTTCATCTTACTGGGCAGTCATATCCTTGGAGAATAAGTGATATTGATATCTTGGATGTCACATGACTGATAAAATGAGAAGAAAGTTCAGTAGCAAATATCATAGATAAGATTTCCATGCCAGTGCCCTTTCTAAGGCAGCTTGTGAGAGGATCCTTCTTTCAGTGCAGCCCTGTAGAGAAGTGTGGTACTTACATGTTACAAGGTAGAGCAGTTTTTAAGATTATGATCTATCCCACCTGTGAAGACAGAAGAAAATCTGGTGCAAATATCTTAATAATGACTGTGGAACATCGAAATATTCCCCTCCTAGCTTCCAGTAATAAAAATTTAAGTAGAAGGTTGTCTCTTAGTAATTTTCTACCACTTTATCCTGTTTTAACCTGATTACCATCTGCCAGTACTTTATAGAGACAGAGCAGCAATCAGAGCGCCACAAACGATTACTGATGTCTCTTCTTTTCCATTTCTTAATTGTCTTGCACTCATTTTCCCTCCTTTAGTCCTCTACATAAATGAGATGCTATTCCTGTGATCCTGCAATGGAATGTGTGATTCTTCTGCTACATGGCTTGAGACTTAGGTGCTCAGGCTTAGTATGAAGAAGGGAAAATGGGTAGTATTGGCTCACAGACAGATAGCTGGGTCACTCTGGCTGGTGCAGTGAAGGGTGTAAGGGCAGTGGATCTCTTGAGGGTGGAAGGCAACTGAAAAAGTAGACACCCTAGGAAAAACATTCTTATCTGGAAAGTTTATGTAAGCTGCAAGTGCAAACATTGGAAAGTCCAGAGTTTGGACTTCATGCATGTAGCACTGACTTATCATCAATCCCCCAGTTTTGCTTCCTCTTTCTAATTGATTTTGGTTCCTTTTATGCTAGTTACACCCTCCTCAGCTGCATACCTTTTCTTAATGAATGTAATTGCATTGATATATTGCCACTCATAAAAAATCTCAGTACAAGGAAAATAATTCAGTGCAAAATAGTATTTGGAACCCCACACGTTAAGAAAATCTTCTGCACATTGAAATATAAGTTCGAGCAGCTGCTAGTCTGCCTCTCTCTTGGACAGGGGACAGCTGGAGGTGCCAGCCATTCGAGCCATCGGCTTTGGGGCTTACTCCCGTTTATAAAATGGGGAGGCAAGCATCAATAGGATCTAAGGTATTCCAGGCCAAAAGACTGCAGGATTTACTAAGAGTTGTACTATCACCATGTTGCTGCTCTGTTCATACCCTGCACCTCTAGACATGTTTAGAATTTGCCAACTTTGAAAGATGAAATTAGTAATATACCAATGAGATGACAAGCTCTGGCAGCTGCTTGCACAGGGCCTGCCAGCAGGTCAATGGGATATTACCAAAGAAGCTGAATTCCAGATGAGAAGGTGGAAAAGGAGAAAGGATTTTTTTTTTTCCTGAGCTCTGATTCTTTTACGCAAGCTTCAAAGGAAAGCAAATTTTAACTTGCATATCGGTGAATGCACTGGATAAATAGTAGCAAGGCAACCCAAAATGTCATATGTCTAGAAAAGAATAACCCTCAAAATCGCTGATGACAGTGGGTACACTTTCTTCAGCCAGCAGCATACTGCACTTTTCTCACTCAGGCAGATTATGACAACCGTTCCTCTGATATGGCCCGTGAATGAATGAACATCACTTTAATGGACTGCCTGCGGTGGACAGCCAGCACAGATTTGCACTTCCAAGCACAGCAGGTAGTGAACTCTAAAGGAACATTTCACACTGGCCATTAAGCATCCAGCATGACCACAAAACTGAGATGACACAAGGAGAGAGCAATTCCCTGGGAATAGGGATCATGGTTTGCAGCCAGCTGCAGATAAAATAACCAGCTTCTGCTGTAACCTGCTATTATCTGTGGGATGCTAAAAAATCCTCTCCCCAGGATTTTAAGTTTCTCTCTGCATGACTGTAGTTAATGACTGGACTACATGGGGTTTTCCTTGTTTAGTGACTGAATATCCCTACTGCTAACAACTTGTGGTTGTTGGTTTGGTTTGGGTTTTTTTAAATTTATTGCATGGTACTATAGAACTGTATAGAACATTGTTTTTTAATTGAACTTTCTTCCAGGCTTATGCAACTTTCTGAAGCTATTTAGTGTAGTCCTATGAAACTATGGCAGAAATCATCCATAATCCATTAACCAGGCAGAAATAAACAAACACAATTATTTTATATCATCCTTAAATCAATGTTTTCCCCTTGGAAAACCCAAATGAATGTTGCTGCTATTTACTTTTGGCCATTTAAATACAGGTATGTATGCATCCAAAAGTTCATTCAGTGTGAAGTGTTAAGATATTTGGTGCCTGCTTGCACTGAAATGTGCATAATAATGTCTTTGCCTCCAATGAAAATAAACATTCAATTTTCTGTGTTTAATGGCCGTTTGTGGTCTTAGTCCTGGAAGACTACTAATTATCAAGGATGAAAATACCAGGTAAAATCAAAATGAATTTTTAAAACTAAAAGTAACTTATAATTCAAATAATTGATGATAAATCTTCATATTAAAGAGCTATCAGCCATAAAATAGAGTGCATAATGAAAAATGGCACATTCCATTGCCTTGTGTGATAGAACAGCTTCTTGCCTTGAGAATGAACTTCACATGAATTTTAAGGTGAACTTCAGCTTTAATACTACATAAGAATCTTGGACTGCAAAAGAGAAAGCCTCAGCTAAACAGGTTTGAGCAGCTCATCTCAACACTTGCTGGGTGGTACTATTAAATATATTCTCTTTGTCAGAACAAAGACACGTCTATGTTGTCAATCATTAATACATCTCAACTTCATTTCTTGCTCAAAAAGATTTGTTGGTAGAAAGGCCAGTTACTTTAAATTCTTTCCCTGCTTACAATTGCAGATGATGCTTGTGATTGCTGAGAGGAATGATGTGTGGTTCTGAAGTAGTGAATTGCCTTAAAAACATTCTTTTAGCTCCTTGTGTTAACATGTGCTCAATAAAAAAAAAAAAAAGACAAAACAAAAAACCTCCAGGCATTTGGAAATCAGGGAAAACTGAAGTACGTAACAAAAAAAAATCGCTGTGGATGTGATTTATTCTAAAAAATTATCTAGTAAATATGTAATGTATTAGACATCCATCATCCAGTGAGGTTCCCAGAACATGAAGGAGATTGATCTGTTAAAGCACGTCCAGAGGAGGGACAGCAAGTAGATTAGAGGGATGGAGCACCTCTCCTATAAGGAAAGGCTGAGAGAATTGGGATTGTTCAGCCTGGAGAAGAGAAGGCTTCAGGGTTAACTACTTGTGGCCTTGCAGTACCTGAAGGGAACCTAAAAGAAAGATGGAGAGGGACTTTTTATAAGAGCATGTAGTGACAAGACAAGGGGGAATGGATTCAAAGTGAAAGAGAGTAGGTTTAGATTAGATATTACCAGGAAATTCTTTACTGTGAAAATGAGGAGACACTGAAGCAAATTGCCCAGAGAAGTTGGATGCCCCATGCTTGGAAGTGTTCAAGGCCAGGTTGGATGAGACTTTATGCAGCCTGCTGTAGTGTAAGGTGTCCTTGTCTATGGCAGAGGGGTTGGAACTAGATGATCTTTAAGGCCTTTTCCAACCCAAACCACTCTGTGATTCTATGGTTTTAAAAATCAACTTTTACAACAGTTCACCTGCAAGTATTTCCTCTGTAAGGGTTCGATCCCATTAGTGCTGAAGTAAATTTTGATGTACGTTATTTCATTTAATGACAACATTCTGAAGGAGAGCTGCAACATGAAAGAAATATAATAGAAAGAGGAGGTGCAGATAGGCTGGGGCTGGCATTTGGGCTGGGCAAGCTCTTCAGCACATCCTGCTCAGACAGTTTTAAGAAAACAGTCTTAGGGCAAAGGTGATGCTGTATGATTGAAGTGCATCAGGTTCGGTTTTCAGCCACGTTGCACCATTTCTGGACTCAGGAGGAGAGGCAAACTAAAATCAACAGGAGCATTTCCACAGATTTCAGTGGATATTTCATTATTCTGCCAATCTCTAGGCCTCATTTTCCCATCGCCTCATCCTGGACAAGCACTCTTTGTTGGTCTACCTAGTGCACACATTGACTGGGAAGGGACTGGTTTTTCATTAGTTGTTCATACAGCAGGTAGCACAATGAGTATCAAAATTCTGCTTAGGATTTTTATATCTATGCCTATATATGAACAAATAAAGGAAGTTGCTTTCCATGCGACCAAAGGATCCTAATGTACTGTGGATTTGTCAGCTCTGGACATGTCTGCAAAAAGCCCTTTCAAATCAATAGAATAGTCTTTTCCACAAACTTGCTTTTAAGATTTCTAGGATAGCTTGAAAATTGTGGCCTCTTGGAGCTGCTTGAAATCTTGCCAAAATAACAAATTACAAGACTCAGACTAAAATGTCTTTTGTAAAAATAATTATCACCATAGAAGGAACTAAAAACTTCTCAAGAGTACATTATTTCTGACATAGAAAGTAGAAGGATTCAGAAAGGTGTCCTGACCCCACAAGTTCATCCAAAGAAGATGCTGCTGCTTTTTCACATTTAGTTATCACTTGTTTATTCTTAACTCAGCCCTCATGCCTCTGGTTTTTGTTGATGCTTTCTTGCAAGTCCATTGAGCCAGAAGAGTTTAGGTGAAATTAGGTTCAGAAGGTAAACTGTTTCTATTGCCTCAATCTCCAAACACTTATAAAGGAGTTTAGGGGAATTATAAATACATTATATACATATACATATATATATATATAAATATATATATGTATATATATGTGTATATATATATATATGTATATGCTGAGATTACCCTAAAGAGAATCAGCTATTTTACCCCGTAGTGGTTTCTCTTTACGTGCTCTGCACATCCGTGAATGCTCCTTTTGCACACACACTGGCAGGAGTCTGTATGTCTGCTCATCCAACTGCTGCCTGTCTTTACAGGCATGGGGCTAAATAGATCCCAAGGAAGACAGAGCATGGAGCCTTCTGTAAGCAGTTTCCACAGCATCTTTATCTACTTGGTTTATTTCTTGTATGCAAACCTGTGCATGCACTTATTTTTTTTCTTTTTAAACATAATTTGTCCACATTTCTTTTTCAGTTGACATATTTTCATTTCCATTTGTTCATTTCTGGAACTGTTGTATTTTCAGTTGATTTCATAGGCGGACTTGACACATACTCCTACCGACAGCCCCCCCAGGAACATGTTGAGTTAAAGCCTGTAAAGCCTGTAGGTAAGGTTCTGGTCCCACGGACCACATTAATCCTTCTAACTGAACTGAACTGAAAGCTAACCTTCTCCTAAAATTATTTTGGCATCAGATTACTGATAATTTAATTATATTTTAATTAGAACGTAATTAAAAATTAATCCACGTAAAACATTAGAGTAAGGACACTTTGTCATTGATGGCATATCCGCTAAAGCAAGGATTAGGAGATATCACCATGTCTGCCACATCGTGCCTCATCTTAACACAAGGAGAGGCTCTCACTGAAGAATGGAATTGCTTCCTTGCTGAATTTTTAGCAAGAAAAGAGCTGGTTTATAGCTTCTGCTGCTGCAGAAACCTTAATGAGATTAACCCATTTACAGAAAAGCTGAAGTTTTTACATTTGTCTAGCTACTGAAAGAAAAATTTTTGTTGGAAAAGCTGCTTGTCAGCTTAAAATCTAGCTATCTGTAGAGTTTCACTGGAAGTTCATTATCTCTTTGTCATCACTTATTTGCTTGCACCATGAAAATCACATTTTCATAGACTCTTCCTGCTTTGCTACCTAATGAATAAGTTTGAATGCAGATCTATTCTTTTTATTTGGAACAAATTAGGGTATAGGGAGACATTACTAGTATATGTATTTTGGCAGAAGTTCATATAACTTCAAATAGATGATTTTTCAAAGTATTATTGGTAAACCAGAAGATGTTAATTTGGAAATTCTTTATGGTTGGCACTTGTTGTGGTGCTGCTTTCTGTCTTTAAATTTACCTTTGGGCCTTTCATGTCTCTTGAATGCAACAGGAAGCTCACATACAGCAAATTGATTGAAACTGATTTAATGACTTACTCTATTTTAGTTATCAGTTAACAGAATTAGAATGGGTTGAAGGTTTTTCCTGGTGTATGCATGTGTGCATGTGCTAGGAGTTTTAATTTAAAGTGGACAATTGCAAAAAAAATGTTTAGGGTTGGAACCTGACACCTGAACTTTGTGACTTTGTTAATTTTTGCAGGTTTTTAAAATACATTTTATTCATGATGCAGCTTTCGATTTGTAGAAATAAACAGAGACAAAATTTTACTAAAAATTTACCTACATATTCTATAATTATGAAGGCCCAAAATTATGATGTATTCTAGAACAGGAACAAATAACGCATTAAGACAATTGAATGAAACTATGAACCGTCTGAGTTTTGACTAAGTACATGCTCTACATTGAAGTCCGCATTTCTGTAGTAATATTTCATTAAATGTCTATTCTGCTGCATTTTCTGTTAGAAAGATGACTGCAAAATGGGGGTTTGAACCTTCTGAATAAGCTGCTAGAGTATAAAGTTAAATCAATATTCAGGAGCAAGAAGGCCACACCTACAACATTTACACCTCTACATGAAAGATCTTAATCTCTAAACCTGCATTCAGATTAGTTTTAAGCATCAAGTACATAAATACTTGGTACTTTCTTAGCAAACTTACCATAATTAAAGAAGAGGATTAAAGACATACTCACAAAATACTTACAAATACATTCTTGCAAAATATATTCATTTGTTTTGCAGTAGAAAAGTCACAGCATCTGATAATTTGTTCTTTGACAGCAGATTTTCAATAAGTAGCTCAAGGGATTTTGGGGTTCTTGGTGATCTTACAGTTCTGGAGAATAAGTGTTATCTTCCCATTTCCTATGCATGTGTATCCTTGTACTGATGGGAGGACGCTCTCTGGCCTCTGTATTGCTTCAAGGAGTATAAAACTGGGAGAGAAATTATATTGGGTTTCCTTCTTTATTGATGTTTTGGTTGTATGTACTGAAAGATATAGAGGACTTTTATCTAAGCTGGGAGGGAAACTACTGTCAGTGATCAAAGTCTGAATTAAAAGCCAAATTGCTGGAAATAATTTGGTCAGTGGATTGTGTCAGAACTTTGCAGATGCTTATCCCTCTGTAGCACATTAGCCTTCTTGACTTCTTTTGATAAGTTAATTGCTATCTGTATCAGTTATATACAGTCTGAAAATTCTTAGTATCCCTAAAAAGTGACTTCTGGTGTCCAGGCTGTGCAAAACTCCATTTCTGAGAATTAGAATTCTCTTAGAACTGAACATGAATAATGCTTGTAAAAATACATTAAAAGCCTTTAAAAATGTTACTTTATAGATGAAAACTTGGCTATATTCCCCTTTTTCTCATCCCTTTTATTTCCCTTATTTCATTCATAAATTAGCTAAACACAGCCCATTGAAAATACAAGGCTCTGTGGTCTCATCCAAACTATGCAGAAGACAGTCTGGTTTTATCAAGTGCTCACATTCAGTATAATGTCTGCTTAGTGCTACCATAATTATTAATGATTAGCAAGACTAAGATTAGTTTTCCTTCTCACCTCTGAGAAGAAGTTAAATTTGGACTTGTTCCTATGGGGAACAATTTTTAATCCAAATATTATGGATTATGGCTTGTCTGTTTGCTCTTTGTTCTGCCTGTAATTCCGTTAGGCTACAGGACAAGGAGAAGCAGGATCTTTGCCCTCAGCCATGCA
Source organism: Rhagologus leucostigma (assembly GCA_013397725.1). Taxonomy (NCBI): domain Eukaryota; kingdom Metazoa; phylum Chordata; class Aves; order Passeriformes; genus Rhagologus; species Rhagologus leucostigma. The sequence goes on along the minus strand of VZTD01003256.1, from coordinate 528,382 downwards.
GTTTCAATTAAGATGTGTGCAAGGCAGGAGACAACAGGGGGAGTAGAAAAAAAATCATGTTCTCTTTGGGACTAGAGCACATGGACTAGAGCACATCTTCTATAAAGAAGACTGTTGTGCCTGTTTGAATCACAATATCAAAAGCCAGGTCACTCAGTAATATTTAGAATTTGTTTATGTACTGATATGTGGAAAAGAGAGGAGCATGGTGCCTAGAAGGAAAAAATAAGAAGCTACATTTTGGCTTGCATTAGAGGTTATTATTAATAATACTAATGATATTATAATATATGTTAATAGTGTCACAATTATGCTGTAATAAGAACAATGTACTAATATAATAATGAAAATTTTGATTATAATTGTAATAGTAGTAATAATAATAAAATAAAATAAAGCTGCTACAAATTTGAGAAACTCTATCTGGACAGACACTGACTCCCTAATTCCAATTCAGGACGTCCCTAGCCTTTTTAAGAACATTGCTAACTTGTGTTCGTGGAACTGATCCACTGTATGAGAAACTGTGCCAGTGGAGAGGTCACCAGTCCATGATGGATGTGTGTGATCCTGTCCTGTTTGTATCTTCTCCTGAGACTTTACCCATCTTAAAATTGCACTGGAAGACCAACATAGATTTTCCAAGATTACACAAGTGAAAATGTTTTACAGGCAGTCACATGAGAATACACAGATTCAGCAGTTGTGTCACTGTGGTGAGGACTGTAAGTTGTGTCAGTCCAGCTCAAATGCTCATGTTTGTAATCAGCTTATGTCAGAATTTTATAGCTGCGTGAAAATATGTCTCACACTGTTGAAATACGTTATGCTAAAATGAATTTATTATTGTGTGAGCTTCCGATATGTTTTTCCGGCTATGGGACTTCTTCCAAATGTTTTTTGCTTTTGTGGTATGCATAGTACAAAGCTACTGCTTTGTACCCAGCCATTCATTCTTAACCGTATAGGTGAGTCTCACAGCTGAGGAAATTAGTGACCACGTGAGATTTATCCACTTATTTATTAGTTAATAACCTGTCAGCTGGTATGAATTTACAGCTTACAAATTAGAAGATAAACAAAATAGGTTTTCATTTTTAAGTAATTCATATATCCTGCTTTTTAGGTCGAAGTAAGTAATGAACATGGACTCAAGACTTCTGCTGCTGTAGCTGAAGAAACAGATTTTAGAAGAAAAGACCAACCTTGTGACTCATCATTCTGGAAGAAACCCACCACATCCGTTCCTCACGGCATGTGGATTGTTCTTCCCACAGGCTCAGTGTCATTATCAGCGTTGTTATTTCGTAGATCCTTGTAGATGATCTTGAATTTTTAAATAATTTACTTATATGGACACTTGTAAATTGTAAATTCTTTTCTTTTTAATTTCAATATTTTTACAATGTTTAGTGTTGAGGCATGAAAACAAAACAACCTGTGAAAACTAGGAGGAAGGTGCGTCTTTCTCAAAAAATCAGTATTTTTTGACTGAGAGAATCATACTGTGCCTGGACAAGATTGTGTCAGTAAACAGTAATTTTGACTCCAAAATATGCAGCAGGAGTCAAACCCTAACAGTGTACAAGAGATCATTTCAATGCTGTATTTAGAATTCACATTGTCCACTCCTTGCATTGTTCGAACTGCTGAATGCAGTAGGGATTGATCTCTGACTCTTCTTACCCAGATGTTCAAACGCTAATGTACTCACCTAATTATTGCGATTCATACATGACTTCTCCTTTCCTAATCTCTTTTGCCCCAAGTCCATCACGAGTAGCCGTCTCTGATTTGAAGAGAAGTAGGACAACTGCTCAGTGGATGTCGGTCTCTAGGAACCCGTACACCCAGGGCTATTTAGATGTCTGTGATTTGCACATTTTTAAACTCCTTTCCTCCCTTCTCCCAGGAAGAAGCCAAGCATGAATGTACAGTACAAGGCACCAACTGAAGCCTTAGAAGCCTCTGGGGACTAATTTTTCTCTTAATTTAAAAGTAAACAAGCAAAACTGAAAAATGTGTGTAAAAATTTGTAAAGTTATTTGTAAATACTTCTAGACAAAGAACATGATTGTAACTGTGGTATTTTGTTTTCTATTCTGTCACCACTAGCATAAAGTGATACACAAAACTATTTTCTCTGGAGAGCTGGCAGTCTTTTTAACAGAACACTTTGTTTCTTTCATCTTAATTACAATATGAAGTGCTGTGTAGATTTGTATGCCCCAGAGAGTCACGTCTCTCCACAGAGCCTATGTGCCTCAACACTGAGCAGAAACATCGTGAGGATTTTGAGGCTGTTTGTGGTTTTGCATTTTCTCACTTTATCATTTCATTGGTGGGACAGCCAGGAAGGATGTTCCTTCTGATATGTGTTTCTCTACCTCTACACCAGAGGCTGAACAGATGCCCATGAAGTTCCTGCTTAGATACCCTAAGAAATCTTCAGCTGATCTAAACGACACTTAGGTCCTAAATTTGCAGTCTTCTCTTGTATCGTGTATTTTCAAGTCTGAGCAGGTGAGAGCTAGAAGAAACCTTGTCTTGATTCTTTCCCTCCTAAAATCTGTGTTATTTATCAGTATGGGCCTATTGGGGATGCTAATAAATACAATGGAAGTAGAGTATATTATTTTCAGGTGACAAGGGTCTTGTGGTACATCCACCTGCTTTCCAGCTGGTTAACTTAAAGACTTCAGTGACTTTGGAGAAAACACAACCTGAATTTCGGTTAACCTTCCCTGAAACTGAGTCAACAAGAAACGGCAACTGAAAAAAAACCTCTTCTTTAGTGTTTCTGGGGCTGGATATACCTCAAATAAAAGCCTTAAACTGAACTCAGTGCTGCCCTCAGGACCAGGTGGGAAGAACGGGAATGAGTGCTACACCCCTCTTGATAGCACAGATTCAACACACTGTTCTGGCAGGGGTTTGGAAGTATGTGTTTGATTTTCTGCCAAGGCATGTCTGCTGGACCCTGTTTTACAAATTTGTCTGAATGTGTCTAAAACCTGTCTTTCCTTAGGTCCTTCAGAACTGTGTACGTCACAAAGCTTCTGCAAACTCAGAACCTGAGTTCTCTTCCACTTGAAATATCGATCACTTTTTTAGAGCTGGGGAACACAAACCAGTATATCCCAAATACACTTAAAATCTCAGAATCATTACCAATACAGTGAGTGTGCCATCTGTCTCACTTAACAAACAGAACAATCCTGATAGAGAGGAATTTGTCTTCATTAGAACCAGCCAAAATGTAGACTGAAATGCCAAAGGAAACTGTCATTCTCTTCTAAACTGAGACACCCAAAATAATATCAATCAACCTGTACATGTTGGGGTAAAAAAATCTTGAGAATAATAAATGCATTTAAGTGTTAATTGCTGTGTCCTGCAATATAGTAGGACATATTGGCAAACATTTTTTTAGGAAGCCTCGATTAGTAGTTCCTTTATTTTTGCAAAACATACTTTCAGTAAGGTGTTAGGTGAGTCCCAGATCAGTCAGCTACATAGGAAATAAATGTTGACTCTTGAAATAAACTTGGATAGTTTTCTTAAGCTTAACTGAACCATGCAATTTCAGGAAATGACTGGGTTTGTACTGCAAAACAGAATTTTCTGACAATCTTAAAACCTCAGAGATTATCAGTTGGTGCAAACCGTTCTGGTGTCATTAATAAGTCATACTGTTACAATTTGGGGCAGCTGAAGATCTGCCCTTCAAACTTTCAGACTATTTTTTCTTTTCCTGAATTTCTACTTAATTCCAGTTTTTTAGAGAATCACATTTGCCACAGTACTTTAACTGACATTAAAACTGGGGGTGTGACTGCAGAAATATGGCACTACATGTTCACTAAGGACTGAGCCAGGTACCATCAGTTTCATAAAAGAGCAGCTGATGTCTTGAGGATCCAAAAACAAAAACTGTAGCAAGAAATTAAAAGATTTTTGCCTGGTGCAGTGACATACAGTGACTATATATTACAATTTCTGGAATTACTGGTTGGACTCTTTCATACCCGTAGAGATTTTTTACATAAAATCTGAAGTAAGTTTTTTGAAATTCAATTTTGATCTGAAGGAACTCTTTAAAATGAAAGAGTTCACACCCTGGATTGGCTGAAGAGTGGTTTTTAAGTGCTAAGTATGACATTAACTATCATAGATAATCATCAGTAGAACTCTATCAGTTAAACCCATGGGAATTGATGCCTGGTTTTATCCAAACAGCTCCCTGAAAAGATGTTGTAGCCAAGTGGGGTTCAGCATCTTCTTCCAGGCAACTAGTGATAGGATGAGAGGATATAGTCTTAAACTGCACCAGGGGAGGTTTAGATTGGACATTAGGATCAATTTCTTCACAGAAAGGGAGATTAGACACTGGAATGGGCTGCCCAGGGAGGTGGTGGAGTCACCATCCCTGGAGGTGTTTAGGAAACCCTGGATGTGGCACTCTGTTCCATGGTCTAGCTGACATGGTGGTGTTCAGTCACAGGTTGGACTCGACGTTCTCAGAAGTCTGTTCCAACCTAATTGATTCTGTGATTCTGTGATTACCATATCTTATTAATTGGAGTTTGAAGCTAGGGGTATCGTTGCTGGTTAGCACGTGACAATAGTAACTGCTTGTTTAAAACCTGAGAACACATAGTTGGGGCACTAAAAAGCCCGTAGTTCTGCACCAAAAAAATGACAGATTTTAGCCAGGCTTACTTAATTCACAGCTGCCGTGCAAGCCTCTTCTCCATGTTTGGATCCTGAGTTTCACCTCTTCCTCCAGCTGCCCACAGCTCAGGCATTGCAACACCATTGTCACCTCCAAGCACCATGTTGGCAGGTGCAGCCCTTCTCTCAACACTGACTGCAACGTGCTTCTCTACACCCAGCTGCCTGCCTGTCTTTCATGTGGGGATTATCGGACTGAAAAAGCCAACCCAGCAATCTATCAAGGTCCTTTAACAGACTTTGACAGTGGAAAACAAAAATTGACATCCCAAACTAATTGGCTTGCCTCCTTCCAGTATCAGCCTCATCTAGTTTAATAACAAATTACAACCTGGCAGCTCTTTTAGACAATGAAAAAAATTGAGGTTGGGAAAATGTTCCTTCCATGTAAAGCTTCAACATCAGCAGGATGTTTTTCAAAAATGAGTTCATCTCTTACCTGCTATTCTGGGTGTTTTGACAGAAACCTGCTCCTTAGTGCCCAACACAGTGATGGGGTCATGTTGTGTCCTGCCAGAATAGCACTTTGCCAGCAGGGTGGCTGGGTTGCACCCTGAGGTCGTGTCAGATGGGTTAGAGCTGCATGAAGTGGAGAGTCAATCAGTGCAGCTCTGAAGAAGTGCTCTCTCTCCCTACTCTGTCCAGGGAGATGACTATCCCTGCAATCGTAACTGGAGATCAGCCTGAAACATTCATTAGTTTGCAGAGGCTTCATGAGCAAACTAATACACGTTATAGATAATGAGGGAACTCAGATCTGTGAAAACGGGCCCATAAAGAACATATTTTATATCAAGGCTACTGCTGCAGTGTTTGCCCCTTAGAGCTATGTCTTCATTGCATGCCGGTAGTGTGCTCCCAGAACATCAACTCTGATCACCCAGCATTACCAGCAGCACTCTGCTTCACCGTAAGGGGACACAAGGCTGTTCAGGACCCTAAATAATTATTTAGCAGCTAAGGACACAGATCTAGCCTGTACTGCTTGCTGTTTGACAGCTACCTATAAGTTGTGGCATTTTCCCCAGGCTGACAAACCATCTTTATTTATCTACTGATAAATGATGATTTCTTGACATAATTTCCACTTCCTTCATGGAAGTCATAGTTTCAATGATTCTCTTTGATTTTAAACAAATTAAACATCTGAACTTAATTCCTGCTTCCACATGAGTACCTGCTCATCAGTCTCACAGCACAGTCCTGGATGTGACAGCTTGGTGGAGTAGTTGCCCTTGCACGGTCTGTTGCCTCTCAAAACCAGCAACAGACTCTGAAGATAGTCTCACTAAGCAGCAGCCATGCATAAATAATACCAGGAATGCAAAAAAGATTCTCCTTGTTTTGCTTACTCCCCTAGGACCCAATATCACTTCTTCAAGCTTTCTGTCCCAGTTTCCTATTTATTTCACACCATCCAAATGCAACCATGCTTTCAAAACACTCCTGTGAGTCAGTGCCAAGCAGACTTGCTCAAGCTTGAATTTTAAGTTTGGCTGAATGTGATTCCAAGAGTAATCTAATTTCTCATTTTCCACAACATTGCGTACCTGCCCAATTAGTAGAGCGTCATATACACGGAGGGGTTACAGCATCCCCAGCACATGATGCATTTGGAATGAGAACTGTGCTACACATGAGCAGAGAAATCAGCTCCCAGTGTTGGCCCAGACTATTCAATAAAATGTCACTGGTGTGTTCTTATACTGCTTTATCTGCATAGCCAGAACTGGGGTGGCAAGCAGGTGGAGTCCCAAGTACTGGGGCAAATGCAAGCCAACAGCTTGTTTAAACAACCTTGATCTCATATTTGTAATCCACACTGCAATTTCTGGGTGTTTTTCTTGGCAAGTAAAGCTCCCTGGCTTATAAATTGCAGCCAGACCTTCAGGTGTGTGATAGTGAGTAACCTTTATACATATATATATATATATGTATGTATGTATATATGTGTATGCACTGTCATGGTTTGGTTTCTAAAGACTTTATAATTCAAATAAATCTGTTTTCCCTGAAGTTTAGAGGAGGATACGTCTGGAATGCTGCAGGAAATTTTCCTCCAAGCATTTGGAGGTTTGGAGAATAACACCAGTGGAAATCATTGCCCACCCATGGAAGCACCCCCAGGACCCGTCTTGGTGCCAGCACTGGCTGGCATCTCTGGAGGAGACCCGAGTTGTGACTGTCACAGCAGGTCTCAACCCGGGGCTCTGCACCCTGCAGCAGCCTGCTGGGGAATAGCCCTGGGAAACCTCATGGGACACCTCCCCTGCTGTGCTCTGGGGCTGCGTTTGCCTGCATTTAAGCCTCAGTCCTGGGGTGTGGTGCTCACCTATGCTGTGCTGTGGTTGTGTCTGTGTCCAGCCAGAGACCTCCCTGACCCCAACAAAATACAAAAAGCTGATCTCACGAAATGAGTCCTGATGTGCTTTTGATGATGAAATTTTAAATTCATGCACTCTAATAAAGATCTTATCTAAATTAGGACTTCATCTAAGGTAAACTGTGTGCTTGGGAACACAGCTTGGGGAAATATTAAACTCAGGTATGTAGCTAACAGATGTATAATATGTATCTGGTTTAAAAGGCATTTCTATTAATCTGCCTAGTTAGGAAGAAATTAGACTTGTGGCTAGTTTAATCTCATCAAACGTATTTCGCATCACAATAATCTAAAAGGAAAAATCAAGCCTGGACAGGCAAGCACTGAAAGGGGTCCTGAAAAAGACATTTGGGGATATAAAGAAATAAGACTTGCAAAAGGCAGCACACTAAAAACAGAACTCTGTAGTGGAAAGCAAACTGAAAAAAAAAAAAAAGGGAAAGAACAGTGACCTTTATTTTCAACATTACCATGTAGCAAAATGCTCAAAATGATTATTTACTAGAATGAAAAGCACCACAAAATACAAGCACACAAATATGTATCTGTGTCATTGCTTTTGCACTAGAGGAGGGTTTCTAAAAGCTCAACTAATTTTACAGCCTGTCTTTCACCATTAAAACCTAATATGCCAAGAAATATGATGTACAAAGGAATATTAAGAGGAAGGTTTGACTACGGTTCTGCTGAGCACGTTATGCCACCTCATGGTTAGTGGTGGAAATACCACCACACTCAGTGCTGTTTCAGAAATACAGCAGAGGAGAAAGAGTAGCACATCTCAGTTATTGGTACGTACTGCTGAAATGTCAGAAGTCCCACTGGGATCAATCATTGCAGAGTGCTAAGATCAAATCTGTGAATTATATATAAAGACAAAGCGCTGCAAAACACATCTCCTTTTAACAATTGAATTGACTGCTTTACTGCAAATATATTGCTAGCATAACATATAATTCAATATTGACCTGGTAGTAGCCCATAAATGCCTCCTCCTGTGGAGTTTCTGTGTTTAGCTTGTTTCAGAAGGTTGCCATTATCTGGAAGAACACACTATTATCCGCTCCAGGAAGTCTCTCTTTGCCTCTTTAACAACATGGCATAATGTTTAGTTACAACTGGATAACTAACATGAAAGTACAGTCTTGGATGTATATAGCATACATTTAATTACTGAACTTGTATTTTACCATGACCTGAAAGTGTTAAGGTAAAAAAAATCCAGAACCTCAGTAGAATATGATTTTCACTTGAGTCAAGAGTTCACTAGTAAAGACTGGGTTGCATTTTCCCATTAGAATAAATTATACAAAGTAGAAATGGAAGCTGGCTGAATTGATGTGACCTGTAGAGCAGTCAGTCAGGTGATGGCCAGACTCTCAGCTACACTAAAGGTACTTTGGAGAACATGTTTGTTAAAATCAATGAATTCAACTCAGATGGCTCATGCAGAAATAGAGTAATCTTACTTAAGCTGGCGCATTTTTTTATACAAAATATTGAAGTTTAGCAGACCAGTGGCCTGACATTAGCAAAGGAGCAGGAGGAAAGGAGCTGTGGCTCTCTTCCTCTCGTGTGAGGTTTGTGATAACCAAGCTCTTAATTTGGGCATCTCAGTCCAACCCAAAGCTGGAGGAATGTGAAACAAATGTACTTCCAAATCCTGTAATCTTACTTTCTTGATCTTTCAATGAAGCATACTTGGCTTCAGAAAATGCAGAGTATGGTCAGCTTCTGAGCATTTGAGGAAATGTAGATAAAGTAAAAACATATTTAAAGAAAAATTTATTAATTAGACACACACACATGGCATCTTGAGAAGTGGAAATGAGGCATGAAAAAGTTAGGTCTTCAGAAAGTTTTCTATGACTTGGTTGACTCACAAACCAGATGACCCATCCAGGACATATGAGAAATGGCTGCACAGTTTAAAACCCCTCTTCGAGAGAGAACTGCAGTCTTTCATCATGGCAGGTGATAGAGAAACCTTACCTTGGTTATCTCTCAGCAAGAGATTTATAGGTTAACTTTTTGTAAAAGTGGATGTGAAAGTCTGGCACTGTTTGCATTTCGAATATTCAGATTCTCTTATTAATGTAATTGAAAAAAGGTCTGTGCCCTGTTTTTTGATGCAAACTCAGAGATAATAAAATACTTTTGATTTATATGTCTAGGAAGGCTATGGATGGATTCTATCCCTCTTGTCCAGAAAATGCACTTCTTGGAGCAGTACTCTGAAGCACAAAATTGCTGATACATTTAGGAATTGTCCTCATTTCTCTATATGGCCAGAAAGTTCGTATTTTTAGATAATGACTTACCATGCAAATAGATTAAAATGCCAGCCTCATCAGAAAAAATACTAGTAATTTCCTTCTCAGGAGCAATTGATAGTTACAGCAAAACAAAATACTTTCATTTAATAAAGTTTTTGCAGTAGGAGTAATGTTTTTGTTAAAAAATATTGTAGGCTTTTTAACTTCCAATGCAGAAACATTAAATCACTCTGGAACTTCTTTCCAGAGGTTGCTTAAGCAAGGAGATCATGCACAAAGCAAATGCAACATTGGAGTCAGAATTTTTGGAGGTAAAGAAAGCTATAAATTATCCCTTTTTCCCTTACTTCCAGCTCCTGGAGCTAATTTGGCAGCCATGAATAATGTATTGCAGGACTGGCTTCCTACCTTTTAAGATTCATTCTGTTCATCCAGTGTAACTATTATGACTCTTGATCTGCTCTGTGTGACATATAATTTTGCATAACATTAGGCACCATGTTGGAGGTGGGGACTCCTTAATAAATACAATTTCTGCTTCCAAATTACTTCCTGTAGCTGACTGGAATATATACTCCAAAAGCTATCTTCTGAAAACGCTCGCATTCCCTATAATGACATTTAAAATGACTGATGAAAACTTGCTTGGGCCAATGCATCAGTAATTAATGGTATGTAGATCTGTCTTTGTCCTTCTGGAGAATGAAGACTCAACTTCCTCAGTAGATGTGGCTATTTATTTTAACACAGCTGTAACTCTGAAGTCCAAGCCTAACTGGAAAACCAAGAATAAAATGCAGGCCCTTTCTCTTTGTGCTAGGAAAATGCAAGGTGTTCTGCTAGCCTAGATCTACCACAGCAAATTTAAGGGAACGGCAGACACTCTGAGACTTCTCTGAAACAGCAACTCTGCCTGCTGAGTGAGACCTCAACCTAATGGTCCTAGTTGTATTGTGGCTGTGACACCATGGGACTTGCACTGTCGTATTTAATCACTTGGTATCACACTCCTCCGTGAAAAGAGAATAATAATAGCTGTGTAGCACTTACTCACAGAAACAGGATGTTACTTGAATTTTGCCTATTTCATTTAGTGGAGCTTCTGACTACCATGTATGGAAGCCATACTAGTAGTTCCCAGGACACGTTCTAGGCTCAATTTCCATTGACTCCAGATGGTCATGTGGTTGCAAAAACAAAGGACCAAGGCTGTACCTCAGTCCAAAAACAAACTTGTGCTGTCATCAAAGTCCTCCATTTTTCGCCTCTTCCCCCAGGTCTAGTCTGGAGAGGGGGTCCAGGGTCTGCCCACAGCTGTGGTTGGCAAAGATGAGGGCACAGCAGCTGCTCAGGCTCTGCATCACTCAGTGCCCTGGTGCAGGACAGGGCACAAACCCTCAGCACAAACCCTTGCCCACCGCTGCTGTGGCATTGCCACTGCCTCCTCAGTATGGTTTTCAGTCAGGCTGGCTCAGAGTCCTGGCGAGGCTGGCACAGGCCAGGGACAAGACTTCTGAAAGACACATCAGAGAAGAAAACATAAGAAAAGGAATATTCCATATTCAGAGAGAAGAAGCAATTTGGAAAAAATATGCCAGTCACAGAAAGATTAATTCCATGGGCTGTGAGAGGAGCAAGCACAACAGAATAGAAAGAGCTGTGCAGGAAACCAACAGAGAGGGTGGGATTCCTCCATTGCATTTAGGTTTTGCCTATTTCCAGGCATGTTATGAGTGTGTGCAGGTTGACAGTGAAGCTGCCCACCTATATAAAAAAGTACAAATATTTTTTTAAGTATGAGGATTATATACAACGGATTGTGCCATTTTTTTCACACACAACTTTAATGGGTGTTCTTTAGACACAAATGAAGGGATTTAAGATATTAGGTGCTATACATGAACACATATTGCTGTAGGGAATGGGTTTTTTTTTTTCATTTCCAGCTGCATAAACTAATTAAGCATAGCAGAATTCAGGAACTAAAAATAACACATAATTTTCAGGACTGGGTTTTTTTCCCTCTTTCCTGGGTTTTTTTTGTCTCTTTTTCCCTCAGGGGAAAAGTAAGAGATGTTTAAAAAAAATCCAAACAAAAAGAAAAAAAAAAACCACCAAAACCACCAAACAAACAAACACAACACCAAAACCCCAAGCAAACAAAAAACACCATAAGCCACAAAACCACCCACGAATAGGTTAAAAGATTCAAGTAGAAACATACTATTCTTCATTGTCGTTAAGAGTGATTTCAAACATTTAAAGCAGATTTAAAACCCTGCAAGGAAATCTGACACATTCCTCAGACTCCCGGACTCTGCTTCCACTTCAGTGCTTAGTCAAAAAGTGAGCAATATCTGTGTGCCTGCTGCATTTACACCTCATGACATCCTATTGCCCTCCGCAGAACTCAGTGCTATGTTGGTTTGCTGCTATTATTTTTGCAAAATCAAACAAAACCCAGAAGAGTTTATTAAATGTTTTTACAAAGCAGACAAAAAGACTTTGCCGAAAACCCCGCTGCAATAAAAATGTGTACAAGGAAAATACAGTGCAAAGACTGACACAGTGAAACAGAATTTAATTTAGGGAGATCCTTTGTGTAGGGCTACTTTGTGGTCATTTCCCCTGTCCAGAAATTGCAACTGCTTGGCACCACTTGGGTTCATAATCTAAGAACTTGGGATATTTCCCATATTTCTAGTAATCTCGTAATCTTTTGGGTGGTTTGGCTCATAGTGAGTATTAGCTTTGATCCAGCTGCAAACAAACAACCCTTGATTTGTTCAGTATGAATATACAGACTATTGGTACAGTAAGATTAAGTCTGGTGCTACAAGGCACATGTAACAAAAAGAAAAAAAAAAACATATACAGCATGTGTTAATATACAGCTATACAGCATGTGCTTATTTGGGCAACCCTGCAGACAGCTATAGGAAGCTGCCTGTCTTTGAAACCAGCCCTAGTGACAGTAATAAAGATCAAGACCTGGACCCAGCAAGACATTTGGATAATCTCCACAGCTGTTGTTTACACTTGTCAGCTTCTCTAACTCTCATCCACCTCTTCGGATGAGTCTAGCTCACTCAGCTTCGCATATCTGCATCAGGTCCTGGCTACACCTGCAAGGTGAGTGGGAAGTCCTGATGCAGCTGTAGGTAAAGAGAAGCCCAAGTCATAGAGGGTTTGACGTGAAAATTGGTTTCATACTTCAAAAATGAGAAGTAACATGCTCCAGTCTCTCATTTTTCCTTAATGAAATAAAATCTTTGCTATGTGGCACCAGTGAATTCCCTTGCATGAGCTAAGGGGGTTGACTGATGGAGTCAGTCAACTGTCCCAGCAAATCTCAGCATGCTCGTTACTGTAGAAACGTACAACAGCTTTCAGCAGAAGGCATAGTATGTAGGAAGGCAAACGGAGTCGGAGAGAGGATGGCAGCTCACTGCCAGCTGCGTGGCAGGTCTGGATGAAGCTGACCTAGGCTGGGCTTCCTCCCACACCTCACTGGAACCATGCTTGTGCCCAGGAAGGGTTGTGGGCTTTCCTCACCTTTGCAAGAGGGGAAGGGGCACTGCTAAGGCATGATTCAGTTTACTGAATGGCAGATGTGAAGCAGGGAGGCAACTGGGATGCTCACCTGAGTCCCTTCCTGGGCTGTCTGACAGCGGCACACAGAGCTTCCTCCTCCATCTGAAACTTCTCACAGGCTGTCATGCTCTCCTGCCCACCCTGGCACTGTAAGACCATGACGTTCACCTCACCGTGATCTAGGTTTCAAGCTGCTCTGTAGTCCTGTGGCTGAGCCGGGGCCACATCTCCAGGTGGAAGCTTCTGCAGTGAGCTGAGGAAATAACCAGGATAAGTAGCCAAAACACACTGAGAAGGACCCAGCCTGGCTGCTGTCACTTGGCCACACAAGTGATTTATCACACCAAAGCAGTCTGCAGCTTAGCTGTAATGATCAAAATAGAGCTGCTGGGGACGAAAGAGGAAAGATTGGGCCTTAATCAGAAACGTCTAGAAAGCATCAGCTTTTTCTCCTGGAAATTCTCATTCTCAAATTTCCATAGTTAATGGCATCGAATGAAAATGCTTTGCAGATGCATAATATACCAAGGCTCAGAGAATCTGAGAACAGCAGATGGCTTATACACATCTGAGGAGCTTTTTAATAATAAACAAATAAATAAAGATTGGAGAGGAGTGTCAGTGTTGCATCTTGTTAGATGTTTAATCAGGCAGCTGAGACATCCCAATTTTTAATTGCCTTTATTTTTTTAGTGCTACTGTCTAATTTCAAACTGCATAAATGAAGCTCTTTAACTTTTCTTGTCTGGTTTGAAGTCTTGGTATCTAGATGATAATTTATCAGAAAGTTCTACAGGACACAGAGAACAAGATAACTACCAAAAATCGTGCTACTCATGAAAGTATGAGATCATGTTTCTTTTTAATTGCTTCTCATACAATTAATCATCCGTCTGTATTATATTCTTCAACATTGTGGCCATAAGTTAAAAAAACTTGCACTGAAGTCATGGCAAGCTTAGCATGAGATAAACTGTGCTAAAGAAATAAAAATGACGTGTGGCAGTGATTTAGAGGCTGCAGCAAAGTTCATAAGAAAAATGTCAATCTAGACTTTCATTTACCTTATGGGGTCATCTGTCTTGTAACTGAGAACTGAGCAGGACAACCAAGCTCTCTTCTGAAGACAGTTCTGGTTTGGTTTTGTTTTTTTAACAGGATTTTTTTCTTCCCACAGTAAACCCTAGCCCTAATGGCACTGTATAAACATGCTCCCACTCCTCAACCTGGGGACAACTGATCCCAGGAGACATCTGTTTCATGTCATCCAGAAACCAAATAGCTTGGGAATTCAAAATATACACAGGCTTTGTTAGCAATGCCACTGCATGGATGAGCATTCAGTTTCAGTGAGTGCCCAGGAGGTTTATCACCATCCTCCTTGGATATATTTTCCACACCACCGTCCTCCTTGAATGTAATTTCTACATAAAAGTAATTTCATTGTGTTACATAGGTATTAATTTTATCTCTCATAAAGAATGAAATTAAGAACATTATTTGGCACCTTATAACCTTTCTGAATCTCACTCTAAGTCCTTTTGAACAGCACAAATTCATGGCAAGGTTCGTGCACACGTCTGCATTCACAGGTGTGGCAGTGCAGGGTATGATGCCCAGGCTTGCTCTGCTCTTGGGAAATTGAAACTCCTAATTTGTCTAAACATGAGTGAGACACGACAGATTTGGTGTGTTTTGTGAAACCCTGACTTGTCAAACCTCACCTGGCACGTGACTTGTATTCTTGCCCTGTGCAGTTCAAGCAGCCAAGCCTCAGAGGGAGACATCACTGGGTTAAGCACCAAAGTTGTAGCGTGACCATCACCACCTACGCTGAGACGTTGCAGGAATGGCTGCCAAAAGGGTAGTATATTATAAAATAGCCTGGTTTCTGCAATAAAATGCTCAATTGAGAAATTTGGGAAAACAAAAGATGTCCAGCAAGCCCTGTTGTTCAAACAGATGTTATTGTCTGGACTGGTATTCCCCATGCTAATGTGGTGCAATTCAACTTCTCTTAAAATAAAATTAACGTATAAAGATACATATTTCATCTGTAACATCACTTTTCGCTTTTTACTCACTTTTTACTCACTTTTAAGGATAGTTTAAGAGCTACAGTATATTTTTACCTCAAGTTTTACTTTTTTGTTAAAAGAGTTGGAGATTAATCCGGATTAATTCCTTTCATGTGCCTGACTTCCCAGGTATGGAAAACAAAGAGAAAACTGCTGACGGATTCTGAACAGATTTCTTAGGAAAACCTTGCAAATGCAACTTGAGGGCAAGGAGTCTTGATAAGAATAAAAGGACATTAAAGACATTTATGCTGAAGTATTAGCTTGGGCTGGGATGGCTTGAGCTTCAGCTTCAGCTGACATGCACTGGCCAGGGAGCTACTGGGCTTGCTCAAACATCTAGTGTGTTCACGGACCCAATTCTCTCATTTGCAAGCATCTGAAGCAGAACAGTCAGTAACTTGGGAAGACTATGGCAGCTGTTGCTGGAAGAAGTAGTAACCGCTGGCTCGAAGTTCTGGTACAGCAATTAAACTCCCTAAGGAGCCACAAAGTAGCACAAAACGCAAGAATCAAAGTGGGAAAACTACAGGGATGGGAAAAAACTCATCCTGACTTTGATGAGAAACCTAATTTAAGAGCCTAGGGACGAACAGTGAACTAGCTTCTGTTCCTAGTACAAGGAAAATTTTGTTGTGTTCAGCTTACTGGAATAAAGAACATAGAAAACTGTTTCGGTTGTAAGTCCAGAAACAAAAGAATTACTGGTACTTTTTGTTGAAGTGGTAGACTGAGATGCTTGTTGCAAATATTAATGAGAAATAATCAGTAGAAATACCTCAAATTAAAGCAAAGCAGATAATGGGTCCCTCAGGTTTCTCTCTTTTCCTCAGGAAGTCCAAAACATGGTTAGATCTGCTTTTAGATTCTGCAAATGGCCTCCATTGGTGGTACAACAATATAAATGCCAGCAATGAATTTAGAAGGAAAATCTAAAGGCTTATGTACGAGGATGGATAGGACTCAGTAGCAACAACTGCTAGAATTTACTCCTTTCAACCTTTTTGGTTTTCTGCTTTTTGCTTTTCATTTACAGAAAGCTCAGTTGCAAGGGATGTTTGTTCACTACATTTCTGAAAAATCAGAGAATCTGAGGGTTTTTTGCTTAAGTCTGGGGCAAATGCTTTGTTCAAGTGCTCCTCCAAATAGTGACAGCTATTTTTAAATGGTCTAGACTTTTGCTGGGTGAAAGGGTCTTGGAAAATTTTTTGGTTATATAAGAACTAACAAAGAAAGCTGGCTCTTAAAACATACTGCTTGCATTACGAAACAGATATAAACATAATGAGGAAGTGATGAAAGCTGGAACAGTATCCTTATCAACAGGTGGCCCTGGGCAGCATACACTTCACTGTTTGCCCTATAAATAAGCAGTGGATTAGAGAAGAGGCCTGCCCTGGGGAAAGACACAAGGCTAACAAGGGAAGGTAATCAATCACTTCGTAGTATCTATCAATCTGTCTTCCATGTAAGTACTCAAACCATAATAATTTGAAAAGGCATTTAGAAACCTTAATGGGAGTTGGACCCTAGCCAGTTCCCATAGCTTTTCTGGTAACACCATCACCAGACACATAAATGGGAACTCCACAGTAGAAAAAAAACCCACCAAAACCCAAAATCCCCTCACAACCCCAGATAAAATGTTATTTACTGTGATAAAAGTGACTGAAGTCTTGTGTACACCTTCCCACCTCAAACTCAAACATTCCTGATTGAGCACTGGCATGCAGACTTCAACCAGCTGATTACACACACAGCTATTTCTCTCTCAGGGCTCCTGACTCATAAGGGCAATGCGGGGATGACACACAACTGGGAAATTACTCCTTATTGTTCTCTTCCTGGTTGTTCAAACCGTCCCCATACTTTCCTCACTGTCACAAGGAAAAAACCATCATGTTCCTAACAGGCCACTAATTTCTACAGAAATCTTCCCAGTACAGTCCAGCTTTCAATATTGTTTTGCTGAGCAGCATCCACAGCAATGAATAAGGTGGCACTGATGCTAAAGGGGAAAAAGTTAAAAATTAACCTAAAAAAAAGCTATTCAGCATAGAAGTGTTTGGACAGTATAACCTCTGCTTTGGATTCACTGCTTTGCCAGGGGATTTTGTATAGCTTGTCAGCCCAAAACTGGTGCGGGTTTGGGTGAGTTGTTTTGTGATTTGTTTTTCCCCACAACAAAGCTTGTGGGTTAAGCTCTTCCTCTTACTCTTTAACTCCATACTTACAGCACTTATTCAGGATGTTTCTTCCCTGTAATTTCTTCCTTACCTGAAGGAATTCAAACTGGTCTTTCCTGCCTCCCAGGCAAAGGTTTTCTGAGATAAAGTTCTCAGTTCTTCCCATCTAAGCTGTCTGTCCTGTTCTGCATGAGCTAGTTTCATATTTATAGAAAATGGAACCAAGACAGATTCTATAGCTAAAGGGGTGTAACAACCACCTGAAAAGACAGATGTACTTCCAGTCACCTCCAGCTAATGCTTGAACGGCTTAAATATTCTCTGGAAACAAGATTTAATCCCAGCTGAATTAATTTAATGCTCATAGACTCTCTCGTGCAATCCTACCAATATACCCAGTTGTGCCAGTAAGATTCCAGCCCTACTGTCTCCTCCCTTCTTCCCCCACATCCCAAATATCCTGGTACATAACTACATACCATGGTACAGTAAATATCTTACTCAATTTTAGAGACACCACCACACCCGATTACAAAATCGCAAAAATACTAGTTCTCGGAGGCCATCTAGTGGGAAGAGCAGAATACTCCAAGGAGGAAACCATTTCAAACTTTTCCTTCTTAGAGATGATTTAACATGGTCCGCAAGACATACAGGGTTACCTTGCTGATCGGTGGATGTTCTTCCCACACAGCAACAAGCAAGCTGGTTAGGTTGTTGCTAACATACACCAGACTTAAGCTGTGAGTGTGGTCACAGGCTCTTCTTCTCCCTCTAGCATTAATTCTAAAAGCTGTATTAGGAGTTCTGTCTGTGCAACGAAAAACCATATTGTACAACACAGAGCAGAGAGGAGGTCTTTAAAACACACTTTTAAACTCGCTCTTAGGTGACTGCTAGACAATTTTGGGTTCTTATAGTTTGCTTCTGGCTGGAGAATATGTGGAAGATATCAGGTATTATCAGACAGAAGTTTCTTTGCTTACAGCTTTCAAAGCCCTGAGAGCTCCATTAGTGCTGCAGCCCCTTCCCACTTTCATGGGGGTTTGGCTGCCCGTGCGCGAGCGAGCTCTGACACTGCCCCTGGGGTGAGCCCGCTCTGAGAGAAGGAGCTGCGGAAAAGCTCTGTGAGAATGAGCTGTGGGCAGCCTTCCTGGAAGCTCCCGCCCCTTGTCTCAGCAGCCACATCTAAGTGCATTGAAGCTCAAGCCCTGGCCGTGGGTACCTGCGCTCTGGGCATGTCTGTGCCAGGCCAGGGATCTCACTCATCCTGACCCTGGCTTGCTGGCATGACCAAAGTAGACACAGGTTATAAGCTGGACAGTACCCTCTTCATTTATGACTATCACAGATGGAAACAAGAAGACCATAACTGTTGTCAGCGCTTCATCTGTGGTAGCTAAAAGATGACAAAAATACAAAACTGCTTGAATGAAAGTTTATTTCATGTATCATAGAAAAATCATGCATATCATCAAGTAAGGCTTTACAAGATAAAGGATATAAAGGAAAGACACATACAAATTTGTAATATATAAACTTCTCTCACCATATTACACACAATACTCTTTATAGTCACGCATTTAGGAACTAATTACTACCATTGCAGACATTTCACTTGCAAGATTGATTCTGGTTTAAGGCTAAAACCTGCCCACATTACTTAGGCAAATTCTTAGAGCTATTCCAGAGAACTCAGCCTGAATAACAAGTAGAAGACTGGACTTGGTTTCCAAGCATCAGAGCTGCTACATTTACATGCAACTGTAGAGCACAACCCTCTTTTTACACTTGGTTCTATTCAGGAATCAGTTAATAAAGTTACCTATATTAAAAAGATAACCATTTACTAAGTTGGCTGATATGACGAACGTAAAAATATCACATTGTTAAGCCTGTAATTACCTGGGAGCGTTTTTCTGCTAGTCACAGTTAATGTTTCCTTATAGTTTTTTTTTTAACTGATGCATTTCACATTCTCTTATGCAGTTGCTTCATGATAAAGAACAAGTTAGAGAGTGTTTTACTTGAAAAACCTGAGAAACTTACCAGACTTATTCAGATATAGTACCTGAGAGTATGAGGTTCTACAACACAGAGCTGAAGTTTATAAACCTGAATTCTTCATAAACTCCAAATCCTTATTAAAGTCAACAAGAGTTTGGAGTCTATGCCAGAGAGAATTATATCTGATTGTCTAATCTTAGTTCCTTTTTGGACAACACACAAAACCACTGAACAACACTCTCACCACGTCTGAAGCAAAACAGAGAAAAAATGGTGTCAGTGTATTGCATGCAACTGCTATTATCACATTACGTCACCTTTAACAGGTTTCTCATATACATTCATCTGCTGTTTAAATTCTAGCTGCACTGAACTATCAAACAAGACAGAAAGAAACCACCTTGTTTACTAAGTTAATGGCAAACTACCTCCTGACTTCAAGTGAAAATTCTATCCAGCTACAGGAAAAGTTGGATACTTCAGAGAAAAAATTAGTTTTACATTCTTTTAAATACAAAGGAATGAGTGCCTGCATCTCATATCTGGCTGCTGACTCCAGTTACTCTCAGACAAATTCTTGGAGGATATATAAAACTGAATTGAAAAGAACTGAAAGTTGAATCAGCACTGAACTATGCCCTCCAATCTCACTTATTTTATGTGATATTTGCCATACTGACTTTACACTGCATCCTCATTTTTATGAAGGCCTCACAAGGTATAAGGACACCGAATAATGCTGAATGTACAAGAGAAACAGTTTCACTAAAGGGATATAATGTGCTTCTTAGGCAAAAATGTCTGTTTGCTATCATGTCTTAATATTTTGGTCAATTTTTGAAATGACAAAGGAGTCCCTGTCAAGAACTTGGTTGCATACACATATCTATGACAAACACAAGAGTCTCATTTTCTAAATCGTTTGAAAAGGACAGAATTTTACTACACAATGTATCTAAGTGTCTAGTGCTATCATAGTCCCCATTTTACAAAGAAAAGTCTCATATTTTTAAAATATATGAAAGCTTTTCCTTGTACCAAAGGTGATTACTTCAAAGTTCATAAGCATAATCAAGACCTCTTTCCTGGAAGAAAAATACATTTTTCTGTAGCTTGCCTTAAAGTGAGATCCAAGATGATTATTATGTTATTGAATGTAAATTTATATATTAATGTTTCAATAGTGCAGAAGATACACAGAATAAATCATTGTACAGGAAAACTGTTCTGCCTTTCTGTCACTATATCAGCTTAATTACACAATGCTGGCAAATAATTCCATTTATAAATAACAACACTGCACCTTTGACAAGATACTCAATCAAAAAAATAGGTTTGCTGAAATGCAGAAAATGTCCCTGTATAAACTGGATTATAATTATAGATCAATTCTTTTGCTTCCTCATCTTCACTGGAGAAATGGTGCAGGCTCTTCCGGGCTGTAAAACATTGTAAAAGTACAGATCATTTTAATGTTATCCTCTTCGACAATGTTTATCTTGATAAAGTAAGTTATTTTGTGTAGCACAACAACATATGGAATTACAGTAGCTTCTACGTGAAGAACTGTGAAGATACATCTTCAGAAAGCTGGTTACTGCATATTTTATCACTGGAGAGGGAGAATTTAAAGCCAAGACTGTATAAAATAGTTAACCATAAGATACTGGCAGTATCTACCAGAAATACCAGTACTTTTAACTCTGAAGGAAATGCACCAGAGTATGAGCCTACTGAAAGCTGCATGGACTGTGCCGGTAAGGACAATAAAATGGAATCCTCCTCTGGTTTATCATGTTGGCAACTTTACACAAGTTAAAATTAATGATGGATGGATACAAAAATGTATTTCAGTAGAATGGTTTAGTTACTAAGTGATCACACATGAGTATATTTTTACCAGCTGAAAACAGTTCACATTTTTCATCTTGTGGTTTATTCTCAGAGTTAGGGAAGATATTCTGCCTTACGTTGGAGCTAAAAATGTCAATTACTCATTGCAAAGTTATGATATGAAGTACTAAGTAGGAGCAGCTTATTCTTCAGTAACTCCCCAAAAGACTGGGGAGGCAACGAAGAATAACTCAGGATTTGGTAGATGAGATGGGGTAGACACAGCGGGCTGAAGAAAGTTTGCTCCACTGGAATTGTAGGTCAGTAGATCCAAAAGCTAGTGACACATCTGTGTGGCACTCTGCACAAGCTCCGTGTATGTGGACACGTATGTAACAGAACTCACATGCCCTGTGTCTCAACAGCATTTACAAGCAGAGTCGGCACTTGTTTTGTCCCACTTAACTTGGATGATGGCCTGAGCAAGCTTACTTCTGTTGGGAATACAGTCTGCAGACAGATACTAGAGAAAGCAGCAAACAAAGCCAGAAAACACAATGTATTCTACTATTGGGCTATAAAATTAAAACCAGATTCATACTGTATTTTCTCCTATTTTCCCCTTAATTTTTGTCACAGTCCACCATCTCATAGAATCACAGGGACACATTCCACTAGACCAGGCTGCTCAGAGGCCCAGTTCTGCCTG
Source organism: Rhagologus leucostigma (assembly GCA_013397725.1). Taxonomy (NCBI): domain Eukaryota; kingdom Metazoa; phylum Chordata; class Aves; order Passeriformes; genus Rhagologus; species Rhagologus leucostigma. The sequence goes on along the minus strand of VZTD01003256.1, from coordinate 506,582 downwards.
GCCGTAAGTTCCCTATCAAAACGGTATTGCAACACTTTCACAAACAGGAGTAGGACTACTTTATGCAAAAAAGCACCTTGAATTTGTATGAAATGCAGCTTTTACTCCTACACTCTCACTGACCAGCACAAATTGCACTTCTTTACATCACTGTCTACTGTCTTCATTAAGCTGACTCTTTTGATTAGAGATCAAGTCTAGAGACCAAACTCAACCAGTTTAATTATTATGTTCTTCATAGTCCCCATCAAGGAGGTAAGACAATTTCATAAAGTAGTCCAGCAGAATGGTTTAGTAGGGATAAATAAAGGAATAAAGTCTGATTCCTTCAAATACTCCTGTATTTATATCCTGCTTATTCATAGCAAATAGAAGAGAAGTGTCATAAACTATCAAAATGTTACGCATTAGTTACTTCCACATTCCTAGGGTACAAACGAAACAAAAAAATTAGCAGCTCTGTAAAATCCAAAATCTTCTTGTGCTGTCTATAGTATACAACTGCAGGGCACCATATTGCATCCTTCTGACACATCCATACTGCCCAAGCTGTATTTATAGTAATCGTGTATGCATTTTGCAAGCAAAATTGAGAACATGTTGAATGACTGTAAGCCAGTTTGGAACTGAAGAAGCCTCTGGAATTATGAATGGAGTACTTTTTTTGTTTTATTGTCTTTGTGCAAGGGAGGCCAAAATGTTACAGGGATATTTTGAAATGGTAGAAAGCCACAGAACAATGTTTTAGAGCCAGCCTAGTGAAAACAGTTTGTGGAATGCTTGGCCTTTTGATGTTACTTTCACTAAGTCATTCTGTTTCCAGTATCCTTTGGTGTTTTATAAGCCTATAAAGCTTGCAGAGTAATCTTCTCAGAAAGCACTATGAGGTACTGAACTTTGACAGCTGAAAAAGAGGTCTGTTGTCTTCAAAGTTTTTCAGTAATGCTTCACTCTAACCCCCAACATTTATAGATAATAAGCTTTTTACCTTCATTAACGAAGAAATCAGCCATATAATATGCTGCTCTTACAGCAGATGGTGAATGTGGAATGCCTGGAGAATCCTTCCACTCAAAAGGATTTTTCTCTGGATGCCATTGCATGCTATAAATTGGATATTTGTATGCTACAACAAAACACAAAGCGTGTAAAGGCGTATGCCTTAAGAATTATGTGCTTAATCTCACTGCAAAATAAACTCAAAGGATAAGCTACAAATATACCTCACTTATCAACAGTTTCACGAAAGCGTAAACAGCAAGTTGAAACACTGTCAAAGTCACAGCGGAACTGAAGGAAAATAAATAGGTATTGTAAAAGAAGGGTCTCATTCCATGCAAGAAAATATTTGTACATCATCTTTTTGATTATTCATTTCAGAATTAATGTAGATACACACTAAAAAATAATGTTTCAAGTGTATCAGTCTCGAAGCTTCCTATCTGCTGCCAGCACCACTCAGCATTCACAGCCATACAGGATGCCAGTTCCATGGGAGAGATCCAAGTCTTAGCATCTCCTTGAAGGCCCAGTCAATCCAGGGGCAGCTCCCACCTGCTCCGGCCAGGCCTGATACATTTTTGGGGGAGTCAGTCCTTAGCTCCCTTCCAGGGAATAGCGGCACAGCAGCTGATGACTGCTCTGTGATAAACCGCTCGCAGGCACGGCTGATGCCTGTCATTAGCCTAATCAGGTTTGCTGATCAAAGTGCTATTCTTCTCTTTTGGAGGACAGCCAGGATGCCACACAGAAGAATCCCATTGGTGACAGCTGGGCCTTACGGTAGGGCTGCTAGTGGTGCACCGATCAAGATAAAACACTCCCTGAAGGGCTAACTTGTTTCCTGAGCTCAGCAAGCCCAGTGCGAAACAGACAAAACGAGTCATGCAAAGGCCTTTTGGAGGAGGGCAATTACCAGGATTGCCGCTAAGGTAATGAGGGATATTGCTCTTCCCTCAGCAGCCTGCATTGTTCTTCCCATACAGCAAACACACAGAGACCACCAGGGAAACGCAAGCCTAAGCAGACAGCTGGAAAGCAAGGCTTGACAGAGTCCCACTGCCCCGCGCAGGGATTCAGCTACTGCAGCACAAGTGCTGTGCAGTTCACACCACAGCGCTCAGATATGCCAGTGCTAAAGTGTAACAGCATATCTGGAAGGGGAACAGCGGGTGGGAGGAGTAATGAGGCTCACAGTACTCAAAAGATAAAATATCCCTGCAAACAGAAATGCTCCTCACGGCCAGAGCACTAACAGGGCTGATGCTCACCCTGCTGTTCTAACAACTTGCAATACGAATTCACATCGATGCCACAACACCTCTAAAGAACTACTTTGTAACAGTCACAGTTTCCAAAGGAAATTAATTTCCCTACCTTCCATGGTAGATATAAATTCCACTTCATCAGCAGTGTTAGTGGTCAGAACTCTATAGAAAGTACGAAGGTCTCCGTTATTTGTGAAATTCTGTGATAAGGAGAGGGGGAAGAGGAAAAAGGTGTTATTTGCTTATTTATTTCTAGTTTAAAAAAAAAAAAAAGTTTGTAGGCAGAAAATAAAAAGATCAAATACCTCCATGGAGAGGCTCCACATATGAAAGTTTGATGTCAATGGCTCAGTAGCAAGTGCGTGTAATACATCATCAGGGAAATTCCTGAACATTTTACTGTTTTTTGCAGCTATTACAAATAAAAAAAATTGTATTTTCCATTACCCAAACTGGTCTCAGATGGACTTATACTGACGGAAGACAATTAATAAAATGCTGTGTTAAAGCAAACATTTTTGGCAGTAAATCTTTAATATTTTAGAATATCCTGCAAGAAATATCAGTGAATTAACTAGAACAGATTTCCAATATGCTGTTACCACCATCTACCGGTCTTTTCCAGGGAGGATCCAGCTTTGCTACCTAAGTTCTCACTAAAATAAGCATCATTCTTTGACACTCATTTCAGTGGCCCTTCCACTCACAATGAGCGCAAGTTACAGAATTTGTGAATGCTACATGGTCTGCAGATGGATTACTCACAAAGGGTAAAACATCAACAGAGGCCACATTTTACCAGTGCTGCTGAGTGCCACAGCTCTATCTTAAGGGATCTCTCTGATTTCAGTACTGTTCAAATGGGACAGTAATGCTACTATTCATCATTAGGAAAGATGTAATTTTAAAAATTTAAAATCACCTGCTCTCCAAGTTTAATAGGTTTTGAACCAGTGAATTTTGTTCAACTTGGTAACAAAAAGGACCCTAAGCAGACATTATTTTGTAGGTTCGAATTTTCAAATGAGTCAAAGAGCCACAACTGTGGTTTTTGCTGACTGCTGTTGGTTTCAAATGGCTTGTGCTCACTTCTCTGCTTTAGAAGTGACAGTTGCACTGACCTTACAAAAACAGGCAAGGCAACTTAATAACATCGAATTTAGCAGAAGATAATCATCAGAAACCTCACAAACATTCACCCCATAATATTTATTTATCATGAACAAAACACAACACCTCTTAGCAAAACTCAGACATGAGATGTAACAAATTTTTCACCTGAGGTAAAGTTCAGAGGGAGTGAAAAACCATTGGTCTTGGTATGAACAAGTAAAACTTCACCACTTGTGAGATACGTAAGCTCTTCGTGTCCAAGACATGTTCCCCATATTGGGAAATAATCTCCTTTATCATTAGCCTACAAAATAAAAGAAACAACATAAAGAAACAGTAATGAAAATTTACAGAAAAGAGACTGACAAGAACTTCCTACTCTTTTCACTTTCTTTTGTGTAGGTGAGAAGTATAACTACTACAGTAGTGTGAATTGCTACCACAGAAATTTTAACAGTTCAATTGCAATTGAAATAAGCACAGACTCCCTTAGAGTTTCTCCTAGAATATGAAGACTAAAGGATATGCGTATGTGTGTTGAAGCAGCAAACTGAGCCTAATGTGGATACTGATTTGACTGTTCTGTTCTATGAGTAATGTTGAGAGCAGCTCAAACAGAAACCACAAAATGGCAACATTTTGATAAAAAAAGCAATCATTAGAAGGGACACAGAAGAGTCTGTCACCATTTTGAGGTAAAGCCTACTCATTAAAATTCATGCTTTTCTATGAAGCACGCTATGATCACAGATCAAGGGACCTTTGCAATGTCCATGCCCACCCAACAGTATTAAGAAAACATGAATCCTACTACTAGCACAGCTACAGTCTTATGTGACATACTTAAATGATTGTTTAACTAGCAGGTTTGGACCTGTGTTCCAAAAAGACAAAATGTGCATTTAACCAACATCAAAAACTGGCAATCATTTTCAAAAGAATAAAAACTGGCAGGTCAGTATGAAAACAATATTAAAAAAAGCAAAAAGGAGAAAAAGAAAGCAAAAAAACCAAGAACACAACTAGCTTCTTGTGACCTAACTAAGCATAGTGCATACATGCACTGGAAATCTGAATTTTTAAATGGTTTATACCTGATCGTAAGCACATCTTGGAGACTGAGATGTTTCAGAACTCCTGTTTTTGTGGAACCTGACTGGTTTTTTCCTAACTTGTTTCTAAACATTTTTAAGTTATGCATACCACAACACACACACACCACCCTCGAAGAGCTGCTGCTCAAAGCCATTTCTGAGAAAGCTGAAATGACAGGCTCAGAATAAAAATGTTCCGCTAGTGCATCACTGAGAGTATGGTAATAAAAGCCCACAGAACTACTTCTCAGAGCAAAGCAAGGAAAATGTAAAGAAAGAAGGCTGATAGGGCTGCAGAGTCTTCATGACCACCCATCATGTACAATGACACTTACATGAAAGACAGACAGTGGAGTTGCAAGTGAGGACTAAAACTACTGAAGGCAAAAAATAAACTACAGTTTAAAACCAAATACAATTGAAACATAAAGATTTTGTGCCCCTTCCCCCTTTTCTAAAATAAACTAGAGCCTGGAGGCTAAGCATGTATTAAACAACACTCAAGACATCCCATTTTAAAAACTAATTTAAGAGCTGGAAAACAGTATTTCATTTAGATTTTTGCCTAACTAGTAAAATTCTACTGACTTGAATGAGGATTAGCATTTCACATCCTCTATTCAAAATAAAGCAGAGCCAGATCAAAGTAATTTCTCATTGTGAACATTTGCAAATGAAAAGGACCCCTCACATGTTTTAGAAAAGGATAAAATTCAGTCATTCTGTACTTGTAAAGATTCTCTTGACTATTGTAGCTTACCTTACATGAGTAAAGCTAGCAATATTTTATAACACTAATTAAGATTTGAAAGATGAAAATCAAAACACAAAATTATCACGAACAGCAAAGAAAAAAAAACCCTGCCTTGATATAAAGGGTTACCTAGGATGAACTGAATATTATTTTCTGCCTTTCGCTCACTGGTTATACACATATCAGCTAATAAACCTGTCTCTCTGATCATAAAGTGACGTAGGCAATTCAGTTCATCATTGTGAAATGTCAACATGATTTCATAATCGTACAACAAACCACAAGAAACCCTTGCCCCAGTGCTGAATACCAAGACACAGGCTGCAGTTTGCACAGTGAGCAGTTACAAAGAGACAAATGAAATTGTCTCACATAAAAGTGAGACAGTCTTGCGAGAGTCACCACAAATAAAGACAGACAAAAGAATAAAAACATTGGTGCTATGGGGACTGAAGGGTAAAGGGAGCTCAATTACTGAATTGCAGCAGCTGACTGGTCCTGTGAATGCCATTGCCTGCGCTTTCCTTGCCTGCTGTTGGAAAGTCAGCAGCAAAGGTGGAAGAGCAATTCCTCACTGCCAAGTTCACACAGAGCCATAAAGCCTCAGGTACAACGAATAAACAATACTGTTCTCACCTGAAGAACTTTGGAGTTTGAGACCATAACACAACATATAACAGGAGTGGGTGTCACAAGCCTGAATCTTAAGCTATGAATGCAGAAGCAAGAAATAAGCTACCTATTTTCAGGCCTCCAGTTAACACGCTGAATGACAGTGCAAAACTACGAAAAATATGAACCTGGTCATTTTGATCTCTGAACAGTGATAATAACAAGAACCAACTGCTCCTTAGTAATTACCTCCAAGGCCTTGTGGTAAAATATCTTAGCAACCCTTGAATATTCTGAAGTCTTAAGATCCACACCACCTCCTGGAAAAAGTACCCTGAAAGACAATATCCAAGAATACAATTAGCAACAGTGATCAACCCAAAACTTGGACAATGTACACAGAGAAACGTCAGATAGGAGTTTTAAGGGTACGATTCAGGTCTAGGTTTTAGAAATCTACAGACAGGCATCCCATTATGGACAGCACGGATCTAGTCAGGAAAGTCACTGGACATTCAAATAGGTTTTCCAGAGCAGACACCTGAGTGGTGGGTAGGTTGGACAGCCCTGTCGGCTCCACTGGCTGTACTGACTAGCATTCCATTAGTTATGTGAGTTTGAACAGCTAGTATGTGTAGCTAGTGCACATGCAGACTGGTGAGTTTAGGTGTGTCAGTCTTTAATTTAATCTTAGTGTTCTTTTAAGAAGAATGGTTACTCTATCACAAAGTATAGATCAAGCCTAACGCAACATATGGAAGAAGAAAGTAAACAGAAAATACAAAACACACAGACTTCAGCTGGCATACAAAAGGGTTGCAAGCCATGACTCTGTCAGTTCCTATCCTGACCCTCAGCTGGCTCTCACTACCACTTTAAAATTCCAGCCCAAATCTTAATTCATCCTGTTCAGTTTCAGAAAAGTAGATTTGTAGCCTTGGCATAGTGACCTTCTCTTTGGAGACAACACAGATCAAAAAGTTCCTATCAAAAAAGGAAGAAAAGTACATTTGACTATAACCTTTGGTCACACAGGATCCCACAGAGCTAAGGAAAACAAAGCAATCTCGGGACAATTTCAAAGAAATAGCGCACAAGCTTTTTCCATCATAAAATATAATCAGGAATGGCAATTCCCTGTGTGGCTCCCCAAACCCAAACAAACACCACAGAAGAAAAAGATTCGGTACAGTCTAGCAGAGAATTTACATGGACACATGATGACATTGAAAATGATCAAGTACCATCAGAAACAGTAACATGAAATAAAGGAAGCCTCTTCTGGCTGTAACTGGAACAGTGCCTGCAGAACCAACAGAACTGGATGTGTGAGCATTCCCTAAGCCACTGCTGCAGAACCTCAATTAGATTTACCCAAGTCACATCCATTAGCTGTTGTTTTTTTACCAAAATGGGTGTAGGATTTCCTCTACATTTCTGTGCTCTGGAAATGGCAATCTGTATCAGTGAGATATCAACAAGCAGTTATAAACAACTAACATCTCAAATGATCCCAAGCATTTGAAGAGCAAATGTGCATTTAAAACCTTGTGACCAGGTTTTTTTAAAGTGAATAATGCACAGGATCACGTAAAAGCCATCAAGTATTTGGTGGAAAAGTAGTACTCACAAAAATACAAAAAACTTTACTTCCCAGTGTCAACATTGAAAATTAATACAGCTGAAGGTATTTTCAAAACAGGCCAGATTATAGATTTCTTCAGAGATCTAATTAGACAAATAAGGTGATCTTTACCTGAAAGTGGTAGAAAATTCACTCCACCTGTTCAAACCAAAACCTGGCCTATACTAACTAGGAAAAATGATCATCATTTTTGCTAATGCAAAAAGGAAATAACCCATTAAGTAGCAATGATAATGGCTTGACATTGTCATAAGCAGATTGAAATGTAACTACGTGTATTCCAGTATCTCTAACTGGTTAGAGCTGGTTAGATGATTTCCACTGGGCATTTCAATGGCTACCTCAGGAGTACATTCATAAAACTATGTCTCTACTATAGTAAATTTCAGGATTTTAAGAAGATAGCATTTAATAGTACGTAATTTCCAACTTCAAAGAACAATACGAAAGATCAATGTATCTCCTTCTCATTCTGAATTTCCGCAGAATAAAAGTCCTTCCCTCCAGAGATCTTTTTTGTTATTTAAACACTTTGTTATTTAAACACAGTTTTTTTGTGGAAGCCAACAGGTAACAGTGGAGGGCCACAAGAAGAAAATTAGAGCATCCTTACTCACCCACATAACACAAACTCAACTGACTTCTGACTGCAAGGACAGAAGGACAAAGGAAATTGCCAAACACTCTTCTGGATTGACGTAGGTGGGGAGGTAGAAACATTGAGAGACCCCATTGGTGGAAGCCCTTCTGGCAACCAAAGTGAAGCTGCTAGCCATGAGAAAGGGATGAAACGATTCATTTTGTCTCCAACAGCACACAGCAGAGAAAGCATCACTGTCTTATACTCGCTTATAGCACAACAGTGCAAAGACCCACGTCTTAGTGTCCAGGGCATGTTGATGCACATAGGAGAACAATGCACTCCCCAGACAGCCAAAGGTCTAAATATGCAAGGTCTACACATGCAGATTAACATTCTAGTATATGCATAAGCTTAACAAATGTATTCATGGTTTAAGATGCTCATCTCATGACTACAAGTAGCCCAATCACATGCTCTGGCCTCACACAACCTCAGCTGTGAAGTGTAGCATCAGCTGATTTTACTCTTTTAAAGTGCACTTTTAGCACACAGCTAAAAAAACATAAAAGCTTTTGACTTTGCTTAGTCCACAATAAAATCTGTTAGGCAAGATTACATTATCCCACATCTGAAATGTAGGAAGAGCACAAGGATGGCAGTTGCCACAGATCCCCTGAAAAACCAGGAAGTTTGTCTAAGACCTAAGCCACTGAATCACAACAGGCAAGACAGACCATTCAAGTAGCAAGAGAGAGAGAACACATGGAGAAAAGAGTAGAAGAGATTGGATACCAGAAACTTTTATAATAGAGATATGAAAAGGACTGAAAGAGGAAAGAAAGGGTAGAAACGGGTGAAATACCAAGCAAGTGCTATTAAACATCAAAATGAAGGTGACAGCTCAAATGAGGAAGACGGAAAAATTACCAAAGAGGAAGCTGAGTATCTCACTTACAAAACTGCTCATAACTATAATGCCACTTCTCCCTGCCTGCAGACAAGCACAAGGGAATGCCAAGACGAGCCTTGGCACTGTTGCAGATTATCTGACGTGTTCCTCAAGGAAGGAAAGGCAGCACACCAATACTGGATGAAACAATGCATTCTGTCTCCTAGAACATGTTTTCATGTCTGCAGTGCCCAGCACAGCCTCGAGAGAGAGCAGGAAGACAATGTTCTTGGGAATGCAGCAGAGCCCAAAAACAGAACTATCATGTCTTTCAACAGAATATCAGTGCTCAAAACTTACCCGTTAATAGAGTGGAATATTTTATCATATTCTTCATCTGTAAGATTTAATCTGAAACACCAAAAAATAATTACAGAATACATACAAAATACATATATTTAACCACAAAAATATCATCTCTATTGAACAGAAATGTCTGACACAGAAAATATGCAGAAGGCATGCCTTAAACAGAGTAAAATAAACACAAATCAAATGAAACATTTCACTTGAAACAGTTCAGTCCACAAGACTGAAAACAGGGCCCTGTCAGGTACAGCTCCTGACGAGGTACTCTGAGACCCTTTTGCAGACACTTGAAAAATTTACCATTTACATGAATGGCATGGTTATTATTTCCTGCAGACCGGCAACTCCGGTTTCCAACTGACTCCAAGAAGGGCAGAGCTGCAAACAGTGGGTCACACCCATGCACCCCGAGCCTCCTTGCCAGCGTGGCAGTATAAAAAGCAGAAAAGGTCTTGGCTCTGTTGTAAGCCCTGCTCAGCAATAACAAAAACATCTCTATATTATCAACCCTGTGTTCAGCACAAATCCAAAACACACCCCCACACCAGCTACTGTGAAGAACATTAACTCTACCCCAGCCAAAACCAGTGCAGATGGCTACATTTCTGCAGAACTGATATGCTGGGTAACAGTGAAAGAGTTCAGCTTTGCTGCAAGTAACTTAATTGCTAGAATTAGAAGTATCCATTCATTGATGAAGCTTCTGGTCAACAAACATTCTGAAAGCTCCAGCAGCTATGTGAGGAATGCTGGCTTCTAATTCGGGCACTTAAGTGGTGCTTTTACTGGACTGTGTAGATACATCCTATTTTATTTTTCTGCAGCTGTATTACTATTATTTTTAAGTACTGAAATTTATAATTTTATCATCTGGTTTCAGTGCTCTTAATATTTTATAGCCAAGCGTTGGTATGAAGTACTGCCAGCTGTTACTTACTCTGCTACTTTTTACCAAACAACCAAAATACAAGGAGTTAGTGACCCATAGTTTGAACAGAACTGGACTTTGGTTTCTGAAAGTAGTACTGACAGCCTTCCTCAAATTCCAAGGCTACAAAATGTGAAAAAAAGATACAAATATCTATGTATCTAGGTATCTATGTGTGTTTGTGCGGCACTACACAGCAGACTGAATATAGCTAACTTCCAAAACCATGCATGCAAACTACAGAAGGCAATTTTACTGGTAAAAATACTAGTACTTTTCAAAGAAAGACTATTTATTAACATAAGAAGAAGTATTAAAAAGTACACGTTCCACTCTGGTTTTATTCCGATTTCTGAAACTCTCTGAAAATTGTGGCATCTTCAAATGGTTTCTGAGGAGCAATAAAGACTCAGAAAAGCAGCACAACTGCTTTCTGTGCCTCTAAAATGGTACATACTTTACATAATGCAATTATTATCCACTCCTAAGGATATAAAAAATGTACCTTATTGGCACAGCTCGAGCACCAGCAGATTCCACAAACTTCACATATGAAGCTGCAATATAAGATCTTCCAAATCTCTGGTACTCATCAAAGTGACATTCCTGTGACAATATTCCTGAAGGGCCCAAGGAAGAAAATTAGCACTATACAAATGACAAATGCTACACACTGAAAGAAAAATCACAAAATCACTGAAGCAATTAGGTTGGAAAAGACCTCTGAGATCATCCAATTCAACCTATGACCGATCACCACCATGTCAACTAGCCCATGAAACAAGTGCCACGTTCAGTCTCCTTAAACACCTCCAACGATGGTGACTTCAGCACTTCCCTGGGCAGTCCATTCCAATGTCTAATCACCCTTTCTGGGAGGAAACTCTTCCTAATGTCTAACCTAAACCTCCCCGAGGTTAAGGCTCTGTCTATTGCTAGTTGCCAAGAAGAGAGCGACCCCCACCTGACTACAACTTCCTTTCAAGCAGTTGTAAAGAACGATAAGGTCACCCCTGAGCCTTCTATTCTCCAGCCCAAACCACCCCAGGCTCCTCAGTTGCTCCTCCTAAGACTTGTGCTCTCAATAATTAATTAATTAATTAAACTCCCGTTTCCCACATACCAGCTTGCAGCGATACATTTACTGCCTAGAGGAACTGCAGGCACCGAGACAGCGGGGCATCAATTACGGTGCCCCGTCACAAGGCACCACATAAACACACATTACCTGACTAAGACTCGGCTTCCCTGCCATGACTGCCCAGCACCGTAACTTCTGTCAAAGAAGCTCGATTTTTAGAGGAAGCATATATAGCGTAACGCTGCTTGTAACAGCTCTAGGCAAACCTACGCTCCGGGAGATATTTCCCTCCCCCAGCACGGCCAAGGCAGGGTGCGAGGCCCCGCGGCCCCTTACCGATGATGGGTCTGTCATTGCGCTCCGCCGCGACGTCGCGCCGCACCAGGGAGGCGGCGGAGCCACAGCACAGCAGCACCAGGAAAAGCGCGGCGGCCGCGACGAGACGGAGCCCTGCCAGGGGCCCCATGGCCGCCGCCGGGCACAGCTAACGGCTCCCGGCACGCTCGGCTCGGAGCACGGCTCGGAGCTCGGCTCGGCTGCCGGCACAACCCGCCTCCCCTCCGGGCACGGCTGCCGGCTCGGCTCGGCTCGGCTCCGCGCCCGCCCCTGCGCACGCAGCTCCCGGCCCGCCCGCAGC